>NAJI01000069.1:0-305109 GCA_002179835.1 Calonectria leucothoes
TATTTAAATTAAAGATTAAATTAACTAAAATATTAATCCTAATAAGTAATAATAGTCCTATATAAAGTAAACCAATAAATTTATAATTATTATTTAAATTTCCCTTTTTATTTAATTATTTTATTAAGGAAAATATATTTCTTTTTATAATAAAAATATATTTATTTTTTATAGTAATTTTATACTTTCTTTGCCTATTTAAAAAAAAAAAATGCTAATATTAGAATTAGCTTTTAATTTATTATTAGCAAAATATTAGATTAATTAGTATAATTCCAGTATAGTAGAATTAATCCTGCCTTATATAACTAACTTACAATACCATAAGCTAAATGGGTAGCTAACTAAATAAAATAATTAATCAATTCATAAAAACCCCTAATCTAACCCCTATTATACTAATGCATTATAACCCTTTTCCCTTTAAAACCAATAAAAAATATCAAAAAAGATTTTTAATAAAAATACAAAAAGAGGAAAAGTAGATAAATTAGATTATTTGATCTATTAAATTGGCTAAAGAAAGGAATCAATAAAGAAGATAGAAAAGATAATCAATCAATCAGTTGTTTGAATAAATATATAAAAAGAAGTAAAATTACAGTTAAAACTATCAGGGATATAATAAAATATATAAATTTATTATTTATAATATTATTTATAAAATATTTTTATATATATTTTAGAATTTTATATATATATATATATTTATAAGTTTATATATAATATTAAGATTTAATACTATTTAATATAATATTTTTATTTAATTTATTATTAATTACTTTAATTATATTAAAAATAATATTAAAATAATTTATTATAAAATATATAAAATATATATTATAATTAAATATAAATAAATAAATTCTATATATAAAATATTATTATATAAATATATTTTTATATTTAATTTACTTTTATATAAAGTAATATAAAGTAAAGAGATATATTTAATCGCGATTTGGCGGGGGCGCGATTTAGTGGGGAGCTGCTCTATGCGCCTAGCCCGTGGCGACCGTTCCGCATTGCGCCTTTGATTTGAATTCTTTTTTTCAAAACTAATCAATAATTATGCTGGGTATCACGCTTAACGTTTTAGTCACCTGTCAAAACCGTCCGACCTATAATAAAAAAAAGCTGAAAAAGAACAGACATTGTACCCACTCCAAGCATTAGTCCTTTTTACCTGTGCCCAGCACTACCTGACGAACGCCTGATCCTACTGCTCGTTGCGCTCCCAACACCCGCGCTTTTCCTCTTTAGAAAATGCTCACGCAGCTTAGCACGCTGCTCGACCGTCCGTCGCTGAGGGGTTGAGCTTGCTTTTGCACTTGCCGCGAGTCTTTGGAAATACTGCGACGCCCGGGGAGGCTTCGTTTTTGAAGCCGGGGTTTTCATGCTGGAAGGGAGCGCTGAGGAATCCCAACTGGGTGATGGAGGCGGAGGTGCTTGAGTCAAAACCTCACGCGCCTGTGACACATTTGCCGGGGTCGGTGTTGGCGTTGAACTCAACTCCTGTGGTGGTTCCTCAGAGTCGATATCCATAGCACCATCAATATTCATGGGCGCCGGTCGTTTTCTCGCCTTGTCTTCGTCGGAATCAGTGTGGATTATTTTTCTGGCATTCGCCACCTCCTTCGGATAGTAATCGAGGATATAGCCGAGGTTGGTCTTGGTTACCATCATGCGACTAAACACCAATGGACCTTGCAAATTGTTGAACCACTCCATCGCTGGAAGTGCTTCCTGCCCTGGTCTGGCAGCATTGACATATGTTATATATCCTGGAAACGCACGGATAAAGTCGTCGTACATGCAATCCCGGAGCATCCTTTGACTTCGAAGACATTCAAGCACCACGCAGGCCTTGGTGAATTCCCACATGTCCCCATTGAAGGTTTCCTCATACTCTGGATAGGCCATTTTGAAGGCGGTGTAAGGCTGGATATCTCCACCCAGGGATATCTGGGGAAAGGGTGGTTGGCTATCCGGAATAGCCCCCTGGGATTGGTTGGAACTAGTCATGGGTGCTCGAACCTGTGATTCCACAATCACCCGCTCTATGCCATCCTCGCTCTGTTGATTGTCCAGTTCATCCACGTCAATAACCTCCACATTCTCAACAGATTGTAAAACGGGGCCTGGGGTGGTGGGTTCCTCGAAAGTGGCAGGGATGACAGATGAAGGCGACGTCGAGTTTGAGCTTTCGACTTGGGTGAATATTTTTGTGGGAGCGAGCCGGCTTTGGCTAGCGAGGTTTTTCTTTGGCGTCTTGTTATCAAATTGGATAATCTTCATGCGCCGGCGTTGTTCTAGCGGAGGACGCTGGGCAGGAGGAGCAGCAACCTTCTCGGCAACAACGGTATTGGGTATGACACGCTGTGTGGGGTGGGTGGGTTGCGCACACGGCGGTGTGCCCATGACGCGGGCTCCCGATGCACTCGGAGATTCCGCAGCTGCGGTCGGAGGGGCGGCCGCGCGGTTGAGAGGAGCGTCCCGGCGAACTTGTGGTTGGGGGAGTTCCATCTCAAGATCCTCCTCGGGCCCGGATGAGGGGGGGCTGAAGGCGGGCAAAGGACGCGGCGGTGGTCCCATCGGAGCTGTTTTTGGAGTGTCGCGAACAACAGGCGATTCCATAGCTACCCGCGGCGGTGACTGAGGGCGTTCTGGAGTCGATGGCCATGAGATGAGCTGCGCTGGCGATGAGGGCGGAGGGCTCTCAGCGTCATCGTTTTGCGTGGTTGGGGGTTTTTGAGGGCTTGAACCGTTGACTGAAGCATTCTCTTTTTGCTGCGAGCCCGTAGGCGACGACTCCGCTGGCGGTTGCGATTTCAGCCGTGGTGATGGTTGTGCGTGGGGTTGCTGCGCTGCAGATGTCCTGGCGATGTGTGCTTCCTTCACGGCTGCCAAGACATGGCCGGGTACGTTCAGTGTTCCTAGAGATGTATTCTTGATGTCAACGGTCCATGAGCTGGGCTCTTCCAAGAGCGCCTGCTGATCCTTTGGGATGGATGTGAGGTTGCGGCGCCCGAGGAGCTTGATGACGTCCGCAGGAGGGGACAGATCGAGCGACATCTGGCTGGAATTCGGCCAAGGCCTTGGAAGCGACTGAAAATATGCGTCACATCTGCCCGGATGAGCTGCGGTTTTGGCCGGGCGAGACAAGACTCGACACCAGTAAAACGGATGAGGTGTGGCAGAATTGACTGTTGCAACGGTGGCAAAATCGTCACATGGGGGCCTCGCTGTCCGATCTGATGCTCATTGCTCTTTTGTCTTTACTTTTTTTTGTGCCTAATCCTCCCCCGGAACGTCGTGACGTTTCTCGAGTTCTTTGCGACCAGCGCGCGTCGCGGCCAAGACAGCCGGTCGCGTCCCCACTACTGGCCACTACTGGCTGCGGGGTCCTCGTTGTGGCCGTCTAGGCCCTTCAAGTGGCCGGCCGCTGCTGGGCCCGTGCAGCATCCCACTGCGGGTATCCAGTACGAAAATGGGACCCTGACTGCAGCCCAAATGCTCGAGGCACTGTTGGGTTCTGCCAGGTACAGAGAACGTCGACCTAGTTAGACCTAGCGTCTTCGGTCGGGGTCTGACGCCATTGGACCTCCCACTGCTGTCCCTCTTGAGGTTGACCATGACTGATCTTCGCAAGGCTTGCCGTTGATTAGCTGCTAGGCCGGCATCTATCTGAGTGCCGCATTAGGCTGCTAGTGTATCTCCTCCGTCATAACCAGTGCTTCTTTTCTTGGCCCAACGATACCAATACCACCTTGCCTTCCAGCCCGACACTTGTTTTGTTTTGATCCGATCAGCGAACCCTGAAGATCGGTCGCCTCGCCGGTGGCTGCTCTCAGTGACGACAATCTTCCCCCACGACCTGCATCTCGCCGACAACCGCCATGACAGCGACCACCCACACCTAAGGTCGTTCTTTGACCAAAAGCCCATCCACTTGAGTAACTGAACAGGCCCACCGCCCATGGACACAACTTCTGGAGCTGTGAGCTGTGAGCTTGGTGCCCTGTTGCGCGCTCAACCTGCCACCGACTGTCCATCATCCAACGACTGCGTCCCCCGCTGAACACGAACCCGAACCTAGGCCTTGGTGCTCCGACGCTCCTTGAGCATACAGCACCATGGCGAACAACGTCTCAAAGCCGATGACCGCCTCTTTGGCCTCGGGGTCCGTTAGCTCCCCCGTCCGAACCCGTCGAGACTCTGTCAACTCGATATCCGCCAGCTCCACCGCCGACAAGGAGCAGCTTGCCCACACCCTCGACAAAATACACACCTCAGCAAGCCAGTGCGACTCTCTCACAGTATTCAATGACTTTGCCCCTCCGCCTGGTGGTGTGCCCGCCTCGGAGAGCCGGGGTGCCGCCGGCGATTTGGTTCACCAAGGCCTTAGCGGCCTCTATAGTCGACTCCGAGAAGCGGTTGGCGCCGGCAGTTCCTCCAAGGCCGCCCCCGACGAGAACCCGCCCGATAAAATAGAACAATCTTCAAAAAGAACGTCCATCTCCGGCCATGTTTCAAAAGCATCGACTAGCTCGCTTAGTCGAGCCGAAACGACCGCCACCACGTCAACCATCACATCACAAGCACCTCACACAGCCGATGTGGCTCCATCAGTTGTCTCGGTTGGGAGTGCCGACAGTCGACCACAGCCCCCTCCGTCGTCCAAATCTACAGGTATCAGCTTGATGAGTGGAAGCAAGTCGAACCCCTCAAATCGATCAGCACCCAAAGCCCCAAGCTCCATCATCGTCGACCCCACCATAGCCCCTGTCACTGTCCATCGAGATGCTAGCCGTAGCACAATACGCACCGAGGATAGCACCGGCCGAGGCTCCGGTCGAAAGAGCATAACCAGGGCAGATCTTCAAGCGCATCTCGCGACGGTCGAATCTACCGCCAACCTGTACGACCTCAAGGATGGCAAACTGCCACCCCGCGCTAAAAGAGAAGACACCTCCAGCATTGAAGGGAGTGTCGATGTCCCCACTAGTCCGGCCAAGGGACCTTCCCGTACAGTTCCACCTTTGCAAACCCGACTAATTAGAAGCGACTCTATTACATCCTCTTTACTTTCTCCCGATAGTATTCGACGACGGCCTGCCGTCATTGATCGAATTAGCCGTTCAAAATCGCCTGCTGGACCGGGATCAAGAGACTCCTCTATAGATCGCGGAACTGCCGAACCCAGCCCGGTTAATACATCCGCTCACAATTCGGTGTGCCATGAATCATTCGCTCAAGAGTCCCAGCCGCAAAAAATGCCGTCTGGTGGCTTTAGGATACCTGGCACAGCAACAAGTAACGACGAAGCATCTGAACAGGTCAATGCGCAGCTTGACAGGATGCGCAAGCAAGTCCTAAACAAGGAATTCTGGATGAAGGACGATACCGTCAAGGAGTGTTTCTTATGCCAAGCCCCATTTACGGCGTTCCGCAGAAAGCACCACTGTCGGACATGTGGCTGTATTTTCGACTCCAAATGTACGACTGTCATATCTGGCGAGAAGTTTGGCGTCCAAGGCTCCCTTCGTGTTTGCAAGAGGTGCTTGGAGGTCATCAGCCGACGTCTTGATGGCAGTGGATCTGATGACTCTGGAGATGAGCAGTCGTTCATGCCAAGGTTCTTTGGTTCAAACCATGCCAAATCCTCCAGTAACGCCAGCCAGTCCAAGTTCAAGGAACCAGAATCCGGCTTGGGATCAGAAGGTTCAGAAGACTCTCGACCTATTTCAACGCCTATGATGACGATTCCAGCAACCCGCCGGGTTGGAGAGAGTCGCACAGCTGCAATTCTAGAGATTGATGCGCCACAGTTGAGCAGACCTGGCTCATCACGATCCCTCAAATCACTGACCGGTCGACCTCACTCGTCCGCTGGCCATAAACGACACCACTCAAAGCATGGTTTGCTGGGACGATTCAAACCTGCCCCTGAGGAACGTGCCCCTTTCCGTCGCGGCATAGATGACGAAAATGCCAAGAAGCCGAAATTCCCAGCCTTCCACGACGATAACATCATCGACCCTGAATTGGCTGATTACATGTCAGACGAATCAAGCGAAGACGAACAAATGAGCCTGTTTGCGACCATGGCTCAAGGAGATCTGCAACCAGCGAGCTTCGATAACGACAAAGCCGAATTCTCTCCTTTTACCAGTGTCGGCAGGAAGTATCGACATCGGGCAGGAGAGAAGAGCATCAGCGGCATGAGTTTTGTAAGCAGAGGAGGTTATGATGAACTGGCGGGCCCACCAGCTGTTGTCGGACTTCGACGACCCCCCAGGCGGCGGAACACGAGCAATGTTAGTGGTAGCATGCACCACTTGGCATCTCCAAGGCCCAAATCTGGCGTTTATAAAGGATTCTCGGCATCATCCGAACTGCTCTTCTCAATGGACACCCCAAACCAGAGCGGCATTCATGTTATGACAAGGAGCGACTCCTTCCAACATAAGAAGACGCCCAAGGCCGAACTGAATGCATCAAGTTTGAGACATGTTGACAAGCTGCTGCACCAGCTCATCGAGGATACACAGATTTCCAGCCCATCCGCCTGGAAGAAGGCCCTAGTTCCAGTTCTCTTGCGTGCCACAGACGATGTCGATCCAGATGTCGCCAAAGGGGAAGATATGGATATCAGACACTATGTCAAGCTAAAGAGAATCCCCGGTGGCAAGCCAAGCGATACCTCTTATATCTCCGGCGTAGTGTTTACCAAGAATCTGGCGCTCAAAAGTATGCCACGCCGAATCACAAACCCGAGAATTGTGCTTGTCACGTTTCCGATAGAGTATCAACGGCATCAACAGCATTTTATGAGCCTGCAGCCAGTTATTGAACAGGAGAAAGAATTCTTACGAGTCGTTGTTCAAAGGATAACAAACCTTCGCCCTCAAGTGCTCCTTGCAGAAAAGAGCATCTCGGGCGTAGCACTTCAGTACCTTTCTGAAGCAAACATCTCAGTGGCCTATAATGTTAAGCACACGGTCATAGAGGCGGTAGCTCGGTGTGCTGAAACTGAAATTATATCATCTCTGGATATGCTGGCTTTGCCAATCCAGGTGGGACGATGTTCTACATTTGAGGTCAGAACATTCGTGAACAATGACTATCCAGGGAGGAAGAAATCTTACATTTTCCTGTCCGGATGCACCCCAGAACTTGGTTGTACGATTGCTCTGAGAGGCGCAAACAATGCGACACTCGCCAAGATCAAGACTATTGTGGAATTTATGGTATATGTCGTCAACAACTTGAAACTTGAATCAAGCCTCCTTAGAGACGAGTCCATTGAGGCTCCCGAAGGCGGCGATTCCATGACAAGCTCGCTTAACGCCCTGAACGAAAGCATTAGGTCTTTCAGCATCAATAGCGCTGAAGCCGCAAGAGATGGGCCTGCTGTAGTCGTGAACCAAGCTCCTGGGGACAGCGAACCGCCCTCGCAGACGACCATCGAAAGCGCCAGCGTTACCGGCACAGAAGATGCCGTGTCGGTATCTCAACCTCAGCAGACGTCAGAGGATCAAGCCAAGTTGAGTCCTCAAGAGAATCGCGACCACGCTATCCAAGACCAAGAAAGTCCAGTGCCAGACGACGTCCCGATGCCCAACTACTACAGTGATATGGTTTCTAAGTACGATACAAAGATTCTCTCTGCATCGCCATATGTCAAGTTCACACAGCCATATCTACTGATGAAGGCGCGCGAGCAAGAGAGACGCCTTCTATATCTTCGTCGACTGCGTGACCATGATATGGCTGAGGAAGGAGATCCAGAAAAGGCAGGGCCTCAACGCTTTCAACTCATCAAACCAGAAATGGTGGAATCAATTGACCAGAAAGCCCCACGGCAAATCATGGAGATTATCCATGCCGTTCATGACGCTGAATACGACAAGGCACGTTACAACTATGAAACACAAACGCGACAATGGGAAACCTACATCCAGGGCAACATCGACCTCTTTGACCCATACTCCCACCAAAATATCGTTGTGCTATATTCTGTCATCTGCACAGAAACAAAGATTCCGTGTACTGAACCATATTTGGTTGCCATCAACTTCTACGATCAGCACGTTGATACTGGCATGGACCCCGATTGTACATTGGGGCAGTATATTGAGGATTTGGCTTATACAATGGGTCATATTTGTAACTCCAATGGCTGTGAGCGGAACATGGTTGAGCATCATCGAACGTATGTTCATGACCAATCTCGAGTCACCGTGTTTGTCGAACACGTGGCCAATCCTTCTCCTAGACCACCCGAGCTTGGTGATGGCATTACCATGTGGACGTGGTGCAAGATCTGTAAGAAGGACACCGAGGAAACGGCCATGTCAGAGAGCACATTCAAGTACTCGTTTGGCAAGTATCTGGAGCTGCTTTTCTGGAGTCGAGGTTTGCGCATGAAGGATAATCATGAATGTTCTCACGATCATCGTAGTGACCATGTTCGGTACTTCAGTCTTGCCGACGCAAGGATCCGAATCCACTGGGATCCAATTGATCTTCTAGAGATTGTTGTCCCTCGGGCTCGAATCACCTGGAAGGTCGCAAATGATCTGAAGCTAAAGAACGAGGTCTTTGCTAAAATGGAGGAACGTTGGGCCAAATTCATGGCTTCTGTGAAATCCAGGCTCCACAGCATCAGAATTGACAGTGTCCTTCCTGAGAAGGCTGAACTCTGTAAAGCAGAAGTGGACCGTCTTACCGCAAAGGCCAAAGAAGACCAGCCGATGATGGTTCGAAGGCTGCAAGACATTTACGTCAACTCAAAGTACTATGAAGTGGTACCGTTCAATAGCATTGTTCGCGAAATGCTCGAAAAGGCTGGCGAATGGGACCAGGCTTTTGCCAAGTTTGAAGCAGATTTCCTGGGCGACAAGGATATGCGCCAGCTAACCATTATGCAACTCAAGAAAATGTTCACGGACAACGAATCCAAGGAATCGCTCGCATCCAATGAAGGACCACCATCGACAGCGGACAGCGAGGAGAGGCCATCGCAGACGTTTACAGAGGCCGAAGAAAAGAGCACACAGCCCACAGATTACACTGATAATAATAGTATGGAGGCCAGCATGGCATCGGCACAGCATGGCGAAGAAAAGGGGCCCGCTGAGGAGGATGACAAAAAGGGGGATGCTTCTGCTGAAATCGCCATGGAAAGAGTCGAGCATTTGGATCTCGCTCACCCAGCTACCGATGTTGCGAGTCGTGCCGAGCAACCTCAACAGGAAGAAAAGGCCACCGCGCCGTCTTCTTCACCTCAACAAGAGTCCACTGAGACGGAAACGCCACTATCGCCGACTGCCGTTGATCCAAATGTCACAGAGGCTGCTGATGAAGTCTCTCCTTTACCGTCCACCTCTTTGCCGCCCTCTAGACAGTCGCTCACGGAAAGGGTTACTCAAATGCGTCGAGAACAAGGGATTAAAACCCTCCAATCTGATGAGCCAGCCACACCATCAGCTACATCTACCGAAAGCGCGCCATCTCGCAAGTCCGGCCCGAATGTATCTCCCCCAATGGTCCGAGCGACTTCTCATCCTGTTCGGACGTTGCCAAGAACTCAATCAGGGATTGCAAAACCATTTGGTATGAAGGAATCGAAGACGAACCCGCCCGAACCTGCAAATCCCGAATCACAGGCTGAAGGCTCGGTCAGAGTGGATAAGAAGCTCTCCGATCGACTCAACCTATCTGCCTTGAAAAACCGTGGGAAGGCGACGACGTCAAGCATCCCCAGGTTTATCCACAAGAAGAGGGAATCTAAGGTTTCAACTCTAGCAAAGCATTTTGAGCAGCTCAGCCGCGAATTTGAGAAGGAGCGCATCCGAGACAAGAAGAGGCGCGCCGCGAGCATGCGCCAACCGCGCACAATGCTGACCAGGACCACAACCAAGGCAATTGTGGAAGTATATGATGATGTCAATGAAGCGTTTGAGGAGCCATCACCGCCAGCTGAAAGCATTGCGGAACGAGAGAGCAAGCAACGGTCGGCAAGCATTACCTCGCGTCAATCAGAGCATACCCCCAAGCCTGAGCCTCGATCAGATCCTCCCACTGAGCCTCCCACTGAGCCTCCTACAGAACCTCCCACGCCCATAGAGCAAAATTTCCAGACAGAACCACAAACACCAAAGGAAGAGGCTGACGAAACTGCCACCGCACCCACCAGTCAGGGTTTCTCGGACGATGAAGGCGGAGCCAGTGATCTCGAAAATTCTGCTGCCGACGAGTATCCGCCCGATATCATAGAAATCGCCGATTCCCTTGAGCCAAGCGCCGATGTCCCGCTCGAACTACCAAAACATCAAAAGACAAGTCTCATGAAATATCTCACAAATTTCTGGGCCGAGCGATCAGCAAGTGGATGGACTCAACTCGACTACCCTGTCAATCCAACAGATCATATATTTGTAGACTCTGACATCATTGTGCGAGAGGACGAGCCCAGTTCTGTCATTGCTCTTGCCCTCAGCAGCGAAGACTATCAAGGGAAGCTGGGCAACATTCGACGGGAAGCCCAAGAGATGATGCACCGGGGATCAGAAAGCGGAGCAGATACAGAACCCAAATCATTTCCTACATCGGAGACTGCCGAGTGGATGGTGTCTGAAACTGAACTAGAGAAGAGCCTGCTTCGCGTCACAGGCACCCATCTCAAATACCAGTTCAGAGAAGGTTCAGCAACGATGACGTGCAAAATCTTCTATGCTGAGCAGTTTGATGCTCTCAGGAGGAAGTGTGGCGTGGCGGAGCGCATCATTGAATCATTGTCCCGATGCCAGAGGTGGGACTCAAAGGGTGGCAAAACCAAGTCGGTCTTCCTGAAAACTCTTGATGACCGTTTGGTATTGAAATCCCTATCGCCAATCGAAACATCAGCTTTCCTCAAGTTTGCGCCAGGATACTTTAACATCATGGCAGAGGCTCTGTTCCACGACCTACCCTCAGTCATTGCCAAAATGCTTGGCTTTTTCCAGGTTTTTATCAAGAATCCTGCCACGGGCATTGACATCAAATTGGATCTGCTGGTGACGGAAAATTTGTTCTACGACAGGACAGCGACCAGAATCTTTGACCTCAAGGGTTCCATGCGCAATCGAAAGATCCAGTCCACCGGGGAACAAAACGAGGTGTTATTGGACGAGAACATGGTCGAGTACATTTATGAGTCTCCCCTGTTTGCGCGTGAGCATTCCAAAAAGCTTCTCAGGGCGTCGGTCTGGAATGATACTCTGTTCCTAGCGCGACAGAACGTCATGGACTACTCTCTGATGATCGCCGTGGACGAAGCACGCAAAGAATTAGTGGTGGGAATTATCGACTGTATCCGTACCTATACCTGGGACAAGAAGCTTGAGAGTTGGATCAAAGATCGCGGTTTTGCGGGCGGAGGTCGTAACAGGCCGACAGTGACAAGTCCCAAGGAGTACAAGTCACGCTTCCGAGAAGCCATGGCGAGGTACGTTGTGCTTCATTTATGACGAAACAGCCCATTTTGCTAACATGAGTGACATCTAGATATATCCTACAAGCTCCCAACTGCTGGCATCTCTTTAATAACCCTCACTACCCTCACAATTATGGGCGTGCTCGGTTTGAGGAGCCCGAGATGCTACAGTAATAAAATATTTTCATGTTTGGTACACACTCTGTGATGAAGACACGGGACCACGCGGCGGCACAACTTGGAGAACAGGCATCTTCTTATGATCATGACTCTTTTTGCTTATTTTATGAGACTGGGAGCATATACACGACGGTGGAAGACCATCATTTTTATGAAGCGATGTTTAGCATTAGTCGATGAAAGGACATGGGCATTAATTATTTAACCAGGGATTCGAATGAAACATGATGCAGTAGTTAGATACCCCATGGAACCACTTCCCAATTCATCTTTTCGTTTTATCAACCAACTCTGCGTCTCAAGTGACGGACAGTTTCACCAGAGCGGATAGGCCGCTGTGAGTGGATGCCAAATAAGGCCTGAGGCCGCTAAAGTCTACTACTGTACCTTTGCAGCGCCACATGGCAGAGAGCCCCACTAATGCGATGTCATGGCATCGCATTGCGATGAGGCAGGTAACATTTGCTACCTAACTCAGATGTAAAAACAGGGCGCAAATGTCGATCGATCTCAACTGGGAGACGGTCACAAGCGGGCCCGATGGCGAAGCCCTCGCCGAACGGATTCGCACATTTATTCACGACAAGTTCCAAACGGTAAAGCTGCCGCGCTTCATCCGATCCGTCAACGTCCACGGCTTCGAATTTGGCACCATTCCACCAACGCTGGAGCTCAAGGACATCACAGACCCGCTCCCGGACTTTTACGAGGAGGAACTCGACGACGACGAGGAGAGCGAGGAGGAGGAGCCATCGCCCCCAGTCCAGCCGAGCGTTTCAGAAAGGGAACGACACTCGCCCAGCCATGGCCATGGAAACGGGCATGGTAGTTATGGGCATGGTGGATATGGGCAGGGAGGGTTCGGTGGGCATGGAGGTGGCCTTGGAGGTGGCCTTGGAGATGGCATGAGGCGCAGACCAGGAGGTCTGAGAAGCGAGGTATTGCGCCATGAGGCTGGCGGGCACGACCTGGGCAGCCCTTTTCTTGGAACCTCAACGCCTGGGTTCCTCGGCGGCTCAGGGCTGAGCTATTTCCAGGGCCACATGGGCACAGGGACGCACACTCCCCTCGCCGCCGTGGCGGGAGCGCACCTGGGCAACAGCTGGATGGGCGGGCACGCCGATCACTTCAAGGCGCGGACGCCCAGCCACAGCAGGAACCCGTCGCAAGGCAGCATCTCGGTCGACAACGTGAGGGCCACTCTGGGAGTGCCGTCGCAGGGCTTACGCGAGAAGTCGAGCGTTTCAACCCTGGCCCCGACGTCAGTGGAGGCTTCGCGGCCTCCCACCCGGGACACTCACCTCACGGGCTCCGCCGTCGCCGACGACGAGGCCGAGGGGCAGCAGGAGACGCCCCCGGGACGCGAGCACCGGGTAGAGGATGTGCAGGCCGTCTTCAGGATCCGGTACAGCGGCGACGTGCGCCTGAACCTGACGGCCGAGATCCTGCTCGACTACCCGATGCCCAGCTTCGTGGGCATCCCGCTCAAGCTCAACATCACAGGCATGTCCTTTGACGGAGTGGGCGTCGCAGCCCACATCCGCAAGCGGGTTCACTTCTGCTTCCTCAGCCCGGAAGACGCCCTGGCCGCCGTGGGGCCTGATGAAGGCGACGAGGCCGAATCCAGCCCCAGGCACGCCAAGGCGAGGTTCGGCGGCCTGCTGCAGGAAATCAAGGTGGAGAGCGAAATCGGCGAGCGAGATGGGCGCAAGCAGAGCCTCAAAAACGTGGGCAAGGTGGAGCGGTTTGTGCTGGAGCAGGTCAGGAGAATCTTCGAGGAGGAGTTTGTTTATCCTAGTTTCTGGACATTCCTGGTATGACGATGCAGTTTGGCAATCATTGTGGGTATATTCAAAAAAGAAAAGGGTACTACAAGGGGTTCCCCCAGTGTCATGATATATTTACAGAAATCCGTGGTTAAATCCATGGACTTAATTCCACCTCACTCCTCACAGCCGCCTATTGTGTTTCCACCATTGCACATCATTCTAGTGTTCGTCTGAAGCCCTGGTATGCCTGCTGGATATCCAGCTCGAGCTCGCGGGCCTGTTGCTCGCTGAGTTCATCGGAAGCCTTCATCTGGTTGAGAGTGATGAGCCACTGAACAATCTTGCCGCGGCTTTCGAAATCCTTGTCAGTGACCCGGTTGACCGACTGGATGACATCGGAGAGTAGAGGGTGCAGTTGGTCTTTGGACAGCAGGCCAAGCTTGACGGCGTCGAGGAACGTAATAAACTCTTGTGTAGCTTCGAGAATCAATACGCCGCTCGTATTGTTGACCGCGGCAGGGGCGGGAGTAGGGGCCGAAGCTGAAGCATTAATGGTGGTCGAGGGCATGCCGACACGGAGTCGTTCAGTCGCACGAGGGGCCTCCAACTACCAAGTCTGTCAGTATTCAGATCTTCCAACTCGGCCTTTTTGTTTCTTCTTTTACATACCTCCCATTTTGCCTTGAACTCCTCCAGGTCCACGAATTCCTTGGCAATGGTCTCGTCCGCCAGCAGCGCCTTATACTGCCTCAGCGATCGCTCGCAGATATCGGTGTATTCGGCCTCCGGAATGGCATCTTTCAAAAACGCCTTTTCAAGCTCGTCGAGCGTCACTATGATGCTGAAAAGCTCGGCAAGGGAGTCTTGCAAGTCTCGCTCAGCGCGGGTCTCTGTGAGTTTGACTTCCTGTAAAAGGCATCGTGGCAATTGGTCAGCTGCGGGGTCGTCTAAAAGGGTCTGGGAAGGAGGATCGGACGCACCTCATCGAGGTTTATGGTCGCGGAGAGGTTCGTGTTCGGAACATAGCTATGCGGCGTTGGCGCATAGCCTTGTCGCGGTATCATGGTGGAAGTGGCATTGGGTGGCTCGCGGGGAAGCTATTCCATCCAGCTCCGTCCAGGTGGGATGTTGGCGGGCCT
Organism: Calonectria leucothoes; assembly: GCA_002179835.1. NCBI lineage: Eukaryota > Fungi > Ascomycota > Sordariomycetes > Hypocreales > Nectriaceae > Calonectria > Calonectria leucothoes. The sequence goes on from NAJI01000069.1 coordinate 14,571, forward strand.
GGGCCTTGGTTACGTCGAGCGGGCGGCAGAATTTCTCCACCAGCCACACCGCCTACTCATTTCGCGCGCTAGTGCCGTCCTATCGATAAGCCCGCCGCAAAATTTTTGGCTTGGGTGAAGAGCTTCTACCAAATCCGCCCAGGCCAATTGCCATTTCTTCAACCAGAAAAAAAACACCAATTGCCCAATTCTTCACCAGCCAGCGCGCTCCCGCTATTCAAAATGGGGCCCGGCAAGAAGAATCTGAAAGCGACCAAGAAGTTCGAAAAGAACCGCCTCACGGGCGTTCTCGACAAGCGAAAGTCGAACGCCAAGGTCAAGCAGCGCAAGCAGATCCAAGACAAGAAGAAGGCCAGACACGCCAAGGATGCCGAATACTACAAGGGCTCCAAGGATGAAGATGGCGAGGAAGTCAAGAAGCCTGCCCCCAAGGGCAGAAAGATCAACGAGATGAGCGTTGACGATTTCTTCTCTGGCGGCTTCGACGATATTATCGACAACAAGACCAAGGCAGGCAAGCTTGGAAAGCGCAAGAGGAACGGTCCCGAAGGCGACGCCGAACCAGCCGGTAGCGATTCTGACGACTCCGTTGGCGCGCAACCTGTGGTCAGCGACAGCGATGAGGACGAGGGAGAGGAAGACGACGACCTCGGTATGAGCAAGAAGACCATGGAAGACCTTGCCGAAAAGGACCCCGAATTCTACAAGTTCCTCGTCGAGAACGATCCCGAAGCTTTGGACTTTGACGACAACGCCGACCTAGCAGAGGTAGATGAGCTCAGCGCCAGTGAGGATGAGGCCGAAGAGCAGCCAAAGAAGAAGCGAAAGAAGGAGAAGGAGGCGAAAAAGGAGCCTGCTGCCGTCGGGAACGAATTGACTCGCGAAATGGTTGCTTCTTGGAGGAAAGCAATGGCCGAGAAGAATTCTCTGCGCGCCGCAAGACAAGTCGTTCTGGCTTTCCGCTGTGCCGCTATACTTAACAACGACGACGAGGATGCGCAACAGCGATACACCATCAACAGCCCTGAGGTCTTCAACGACATCCTGGTGCTCGCCCTCAAGGAGATTCCTGTCGTAATGAACTACCATCTGCCCGTCAAGGAGTCAGCATCTGGCAAGGTGCACGTTCAGACCGAGTCCAAGAAGTTCCGTACCCTCTCATTACTGCTCAAGACCTACACCTCGTCAATCATGCATCTCCTCGGCACCCTATCTGATGACAAGACGCTCAAACTCACTCTGTCTTCCATTACCCCTATCCTGCCATACCTGCTCTCCTTCAAAAAGCTGCTCAAGGCTCTTGCCAAGGCCATCGTCAACTTCTGGGCCCAGCCCGCGAGCACGGAGACAACCCGTATTACTGCCTTCTTGGTGCTACGACGCTTGGTTGTTATTGGCGACAAGGGCATCCGAGAGACAGTCCTCAAGGCTGTCTACCAGGGTCTCATTCAGGGCAGCCGTGTCACCAACGCCAACACCATCCAGGGCATCAATCTCATGAAGAACTCTGCCGCTGAGCTATGGGGCATCGACGCCGCTGTTGGCTACACCACAGCCTTCACATTCATTCGCCAGCTCGCCATCCATCTTCGCAACAGCATCGTTCACAATAAGAACGACGCCTACCGCATCGTCTACAACTGGCAGTACACCCACTCGCTTGACTTTTGGTCTTGCGTTCTGGCCGAACACTGCAGCCCCATGAAGGAAGCCGAGGCTGGCAAGGAGAGCCAGCTGAAGCTTCTCATCTATCCCCTCGTCCAAGTCACTCTGGGTGCCATGCGTCTTATTCCCACATCCGTCTACTTCCCTCTCCGTTTCCACCTTATCCGTTCCCTCCTCCGCCTCTCTCGTGCCACCAGCACCTTCATCCCGCTTGCTTCGCCTCTCCTTGAGGTTCTCAACTCGGCTGAGATGAAGAAGCCCCCGAAGGCCGCCTCCATTAAGGCCTTCGAGTTTGCCACCTCCTACAAAGCTCCCAAGTCGTACCTCCGCACTCGCATCTATCAGGATGGCGTCGGCGACCAAGTTGTCGAGCTTCTCGGAGAATACTTCCTCCTCTGGGCCACATCGATTGCCTTCCCTGAGCTCGCCCTGCCAGTCATCATCCAAACCAAGCGATGGCTCAAGCAGGCCCGCTCCAAGACCCAGGGCAACAAGAACGTCAAGCTTGTGGGCCAGCTCGTCCTGCTTGTCCAGAAACTGGAGGCCAATGCCAAGTTCATCGAGGAGCGTCGCGCCAAGGTTGATTTTGCTCCCCGAGACCGCACCCAGGTTGCAGCCTTCCTCCGCGACTTTGATCTCGCCAAGACACCCCTCGGTGCCTACGTTATTGGTCAGCGCAAGGCTCGCGCTGAGCGCGCCAAGCTACTTGAGGAGGCTCGCCGCGAAGAGGATCGCAAGCGCAAGGAAGAGGAGCTGGCAGAGAATATGGGCGAGGTTGAGGAGGATGACAGTGAAGAGGGAGATGAGGACGAAGAAGACGAGGATATGGAGGACGAGATTGCCGATGACGACGAGGAGGATGACGATGAGGATGATGAAGAGTAAATAAATTTTTATTTAATCGGGTCTTAGTATTAAAAATTGGGCTTCTGTTTTTTTTGTTTTCTTTCAGCCCCATAGAGGAATCAAGGATACCTACATTTTTTTCTGTTCGCTTCATTTTTACATCCGCAAGCCTTGCCATGGAAACTGGTGTGATATAAACTGATGTGAATTGTATAAATCGTTCATTTCAATAGTCATTCCCGCCCTCGACTCATCTGAGCCGTAATTATACACGAAACAACAATACAAAGCACGGCCTATTTCCCAAACTCCAATGCCATCCAGCCAGTGATGGCCCGTTGAAAAAAAATTAACATCCAAACGGGTCGCTTTCCTGCATACCCCAGAAACGCCAAGTCCATAGGTCATCCAATTTACCAAGCCTCCCATTTACATTTCCCCACCCATTTTGTTCAGAATGCCTCCTCACATTTCTGGAATTCCCTCCCAAGTGAGTTGGTCGCTACCGCTGGTAACATCGCGGACAGTCATGCCAGTGATGTTGAGAACCGTCATCTCGATTTCCTCCTCAGTCATAGCCTGACCGGCAGCCTTCTGGCCCTCGAGAACATCATACAAACTGTAAATCTGGTCATTCTTGGCCTCAAGTCGCTTCAGCATGGTGCGAATCGCCTCAGCAATACTGAGACGTTCACGGCGGCCGAGTGCCTTATCGTGAGAATTGTATCGAGCTTGGATGCGTGTGAGCTCGAGCTGAAGATGATGAGATTCATCCTCCAGTCCCTTGATAACCATTGCAAGAGCATGGCCGGGAGATTGTAGAGGACGCATTGTAGGATCCTCAACAGATAGGTTGCGATCCGTCACAGGCACTGGTCGGGAAACAGTGACACGCTTCTTGCCAGCGGCAAAATCCGCCGAAGTAAAGATGCCACGGTGGGATGTGATGCGACTGCAGACAGTGCAGTTGCGGCAACTGTGTTCGCAAAGATCATCCAGCACCCGGCGGGCATCATTAGAGAGGACGGGGCATGTATCCTTATCCACACTTCGAACGCTTTCAACCGTGATCTCGGACATAAGAGTAGCATGTTTTTGAGATGTGCGTGACTTTTGGCTTTGGCTGGTGTTTTCCAAAGCTGGGTGTTTTAGTTCCTTCGACTTCGACTCTTTTCGTGTCTTGGGTGCCACATCCAGCTGCATAGAGAAATCCTGAGTGGTAGTGTCATTCACCGACTGGGGTCCAGTAGTATCGTCGTCAAATCCTTCAAAGTCGGTGATTGAGATGGCCTTGGAAGAAGTTCGCGAAGCGGTACGACGCTTGCTACCTTGATTTGCGACATTGGAACTACTCCTGTGACTCTTCTCCTTTTCGGGAATTGAGAAGGCAACCTTTTGGCTGTGGCCGGCTGCCTTTGACGTTGAGCTCTTGCTTCTGCGATGAGCCTTCAGCTGAACCTCACGCGTTTGCGTGTGCGAAGTCGTCTCAAACTTGGTTGTGTTTCGTGTCTCTTGCTCAGTCACTTCAGGAAGAGCAGGGAGCTTGGTGCTCATGGCCGTCAATTCAGGGAGATCCTTCGTCTCGGTGGCCTCAATCTGGTTGGTGTCGTTTGTGTTCATCGTGATATCGGGAATAAAGAAGGCAGAAGTCATGTTCTCCTCAATCTCATCCTCGAGCTGAACAGAGTAGTCCTCCTTGGGAGAAGGTCGACAGTGATCCAATTGCTGCTTCAAAAACTCGACCTCCTCCTTAAGCTTCATATTATCATCACGGAGATCGTGAACACTGCGCTCAAAGCCAGAGTTCTCCCGGCGAAGGACCTTGTTCTCGCTGAAGTACTTTTCGTTGTGGCGCACCAAGCTCTCATTGTCCTCACGCAGGGTCGTCCTCTCCTGGCCAATGTTCTCCACTTCTCGGCGAAGTGTCTCAATTTCCTCTCTGGCGGCATCAAGTTCGTGTTGAACTCCATCGAGCCCCTCTCTGAGTTCCTCGTTCTCTTCAATGAGAACCTTGTTGCTTGCTCGAAGGGATCGGTTCTCAGTGATTAACGAGGTGTGATCATCCCGGGTCTTGTTACCGTCAGAACGCAGCAACTCAATTTCCTCCTTGAGAGTCTCGTTCTCCGCGCGGAGCGTCCTGTTGTCTGCCTGGAGAGAGGTGTTCTCGAGCTCCAAACTGTCTCGGCCATGCTTCAAGGACATGAGGTCTCGGCGAAGTGTATCGTTGTTGCTGCGGAGCTGGTCTGTTGACTCCAATTGTCGGTGGGTGGTTTCAAGCTCCTTCTCTTTCGTGCTCAGCTTGCGGGTGAGCTTGTTGATGTCTTCACACGCCTCCTGGAGTTTCCTCACGGCGCGGTCTCTCTCTTGCGCTAGAGAGTCGTTTTCTATTGCGTTGAGGCTGGTCTTTCGGGATGCTTGCTCAAGCTTGGTCTGGAGTTCTGCTACTTCCATTTCGAGTCCTATACATGTGTCAGTCCAATCTCCTCTTCTTGCGGTTTCTGTTCCAAAGACTCACGCGTCTTTTGTGTGACTAAGTGCTCGTGGATTTGGTACGAAGTGAAGCCATTATCGGTGTTCTTACGAGCCTTCAGCTGCTCCTCTAGTTGCTCAACCTCATCCTGAAGGTTCATGGCATATTCTTGCACTTTATCGTGATGATCCTGGAGGTTAACAATCTCCTCTCGGATCATATCCATAGAGACAAAAATCTTCTCCTCGTCTTCGGGCACCTCGATCCCATCCACCTCAGCATGATGGTTGGGGGATCTCTCGTCTTGTCGGTCATGGACTCTGCCATGTTTGACGAAAATTGGCACACCATTCTGCATGGAGCCACTGAACCGCAATGTGCCGGTAACAAAGTCACCCAGATGGGAGACATCAGGCATGAAAAACGACCGGCCGTTGTTGGTCTGGTTGTGGTCGGGGCTGTCCGCAGATGCTGGTGAGCGAGCGACAGCGGTCAAGCTGGACTTTGCTGAAGACATTTGGGGAGAAGGACGGTCACCCGCCGGCTCTTGTTCGTTCCTCTTGGGTGTTTGCGACGCGATGCGTAGACGTTCAAGCGCGTCTGATAGCGACTCTTGGCGCTGATAGTGCTCTTTTGTTGATTCGGATACAACACGCATTTGCACTTTGGAGAGAGGACTGGGGTTGCGGTTGACCTTGAAGGCGGGGTTGGAAAGGATGCGGGCAGGCGACTTGGAGAGAATAGAGGATAGGTCAGACTCGTTGTCGACGCGAGGCTGCATCTCAGCGCGTGTCCGGTTGGAGCCCATCCAGGTCTCTTGTGTAGAATCTTCCATAAACTTAGCAGATACAGCTGGGGTCTTGTTCTCCTTAGACTCTGCGCTCATGGGTCTTGTGTCGGTGTTGTCGTCCAGAACGGGGACACTGCGAGATTTGGGCATGCCAAAGAACTCAGGCCACTTGCGGTGGGCAGCTTCCCAGTTGACAGGAATGCTCTTTGGCGCGGAAGTGATGCGTGCAATATCTTCGTTAAGTCTGCGCGTTGATTCACCGTCGGGATCGGAGAAGACGGAGGAGATTGTTGGGCTCACGGTTCCATGGGAGCCGGTGGAAGAGGGCGGTGAGTTGAATGGGTTTTCGCGATTCGCGTTCATTTCCCGAAGGATGCGAGAGCGATATCTGCTGGCGGCATCGACCTCCATGTTTGTGAGTGCGCGTTGCGGCGCGTGGTGACGGACAAACGGCTGCGGGGCGGACGTGTTTTGAAATGAGAAGCTCGCGACGGTGTGGTTAGGAATAGTCAATGGTAAAGGGGATGGAGTCTATCGCGCGCGAAAGAAGAGTTGCGCGTTGGCATGGACGTTGACTAAAGGCCGGAAAGCCGTGGATGTATGTTGCAAAGAGGAGGAAGGACGAAGTTGTGGGTTGTGCGATTTGGTCGCGGGAAATGTCAAGGAGAGCCGGGGTGTGGTGGTGTCTGTTTTGGGACGAAAGTAAACAAAGCCTCCATCTTTGTGTGCTCCACCTTTAGTGAATTCGCGCACCCTCACTCGCTGAAGCAGTGAGGCGAGACCACTAATCAGACGGGAAGAACCCACCAACAGACCGTGGCCAACCACTAAAAACTCAGACAGACGCACTGCAGTAAACCGTCCCCGGGGCCAATGGGATGCGTTGTCCACGGGAGGGAGGGCGACCTCGACACAACGATAAGGGCAATTTGTCCGACAAACGCGACTGATCGACCTTGACCCATCCAAAAAGCCCGTAAGCTGTGGCTGGCACAGACAAGGTTTCCGATTATTTATTCGCGACGTCGCGATCCGTCATCATACATGTACATGTCCATCCGAAAGAATACGTAGTTTCCCCAGACCGCGCACACCGCGCCCACTCAGGTCCAACAAATCCACGACCCCACACACGTTCAATTCAGCCACCACGCAGTATAACGATGATCCAGTGTCCGGTACAGGCGCCATGGCCAAACACAAAAAAAAAAAAAATTCCGTCCAGCGTAGAATAGGGTGAGGCTGAATACATGACTATGAATTGATAACTGGCGTCAGTCGCCAAAGTCATGGCGCACCGCTCTCCCTGGCACCCTCCATCCATTCATGGCCCAGAGTGCTAGTCATGTCCTGGCAGTCCTGTAGGGATTCCCCCGTGGCCCACTTGTTTTTTTCCCTGCGCCACGAATGTCTCGACCATGAACCGTCCTGTGGTGGGGCAAAATCGTCGCACGTTGGCTTGCTTTTCTCTCAAGACAAGACCAAATCCTGGTCGCCCGCCTTCTGGTCTGGACCAGATCACCTTGCAAGATAAAGCAAGACATTCCATCCTTCGTCCTCCATCTCCTCGCCTTGTGATTCCCCCTACTTTGTTACACAAGATATCGCCGCATATCCGCTCGCTGCCTCTCTTCCTCTCATCTTACGCGTCCTGTCTTACTCCGAAACCGCCTGTCAATGAGCATCATGAACCGTCATATCTCATAAAAAACCGCACGTCGTGACCAGATGCTCCTTCACTGAACACCCGGTTAATACCTACCCTGCAATTCTGAACCAATTTTATGTCGCTTCTTCAACATGATCCGGTTATCTACTGTGGCTGTGCTCGGCAGTCTTTTCGCTGCCCGGATTGGTCTTGCTGCCCCGACACAAAGTGATGCACAGCAGCAGTATTGCCCCGTCATCTATCCCGAGAGGCCGAGGGACTGTAAGCCCCTCCCCGAAACCTTTCTGTCCTTCTCCAAAACCTCAAAGCCGCCACCTGTGGACGCTCGGGTTCTGGACTATGCTGTTCAGGCCATGGTTGTCCTGCAGGACCAATACTTTGATACCGACTTCAATACCTGGCCCACTGGCATAGAGTGGACCAACGCCTTTGCCGGAACCGCAATTGCGGGTTTGCTTACTACCCTGTCCAAATCTTTGCTGTCTGTCGAGCTTGGTGGCACAAATGACTGGAAAGCTAAGGAAAACCTCATTTCGTCATACTATGCCCAATTAGTCGGGTCATACTTTGGCCAGGACATTCTCACAATTAGGGGAGAGGTAAATTGGGCAATTATTCGCAAATGGCTTGAAAACTAACTTGCTCGGCAGGCTTATGACGATATCCTATGGGTAGCTCTCGGTTGGATTGAAGCCATCAAATTTGTCAAGACACACACCAATCTACACTACCCAGAACGCAGTCTGAGCGAGATAGGTCCCGAAAGCGGACTCAGAGAAATCATGGACTCAACTCCATGGCATGGTGAAACATGGTTCTCTTCATTTGCCCATCGCGCACGTGTCTTTTGGAACTTGGGATCACAAGGATGGGATATTAAACTCTGCCGGGGAGGTATGGTGTGGAACCCTCGTCTACAGCCGTACAAAAACGCCATTACCAACGAACTCTGGATTTCAGCATCCATTTCCATGTACGAATACTTCCCAGGCGACAACTTTACCTCTCCATGGCTCATGTCTGCCGTCTTCCCCAAGAAAGACCCGGCTCATCTCCGAGCAGCAGTGGAGGGATATGAATGGCTCATGGGGATAAATATGACCAACCACCAGGGTCTGTTCATTGATGGATATCATATCGACGGGAGGAAGCCGGGGAACACAGAATGCGACCAGCGTGACGAAATGATATACACTTACAATCAGGGCGTCCTCCTGACGGGTCAACGAGGACTGTGGGCCATCGGCGGCGACCCAGTGTTTCTGGAAGAAGGCCACAATCTAATCCAGGCTGCGATAAAGGCAACTGGATGGGATCTCAAAGAAAACAAGCCCATTGACGACTTGAAATCAATTCCCTTGGGCCAGCTGCCACCCTGGAGAGGGCTAGGCCGTGGGGGGATTATAGAAGAACAGTGCGATGCAAGTGGCACATGTTCCCAAGACGGACAAACCTTCAAAGGCATCTTCTTTCACCACCTCGCAACGTTTTGCTCGTCTCTGGATCCCATCCGCGTTGAGAAGGGTATGCATTTCAACAAGCGAGGCTACCAAAAAGTAAAAGCTGCCCACGCGGATGCTTGCGGTACTTACCTGGGCTGGCTAAAACACAACGTCATGGCAGCCATGGGCACCCGTGATGAAACGGGGCATTTTGGTATGTGGTGGGGTGCGGGTATCTTCGATGCACTAGTGACGCTCGATAACGATGGCATCGATCACTCTGCCGAAAATTTGACAGATTATCGCAATCAAGGAACCCCGCTAGACGACACGTGGGGAGGATATCGACCATGGGTACCAGGAGGGCGACGCTGGCCTGGACTTAACCCCACAATGCCTGGCCAACAAGTATTTGGGAAAGTTCGAGATGTGGCGGATGTTGGTTATAAGCCAGAGAAAGCAGGCGAAAAGAAGGAACAAACCCAGCAGAATCCTCAAAAGGATCCAAATGCGAGGGGTAGAGGCAGGACACTAGAAACACAAGTTGGAGGACTCACGCTGCTGAGAGCATACTGGGAGTTGTCTCAAGCGTCCTGATGATGATTTCTTTCTTATGACATGATTATTTATACCACGATAACGAAGGGACGGGAAAATTACACATTCAGGGTATGCAGGGAAAAGGTCAAATCAATCTAAACATGCATATACGTGAATTGGATGCTTCGCTAGTATGATACTGCTCCAGCTCAGCTCGGTCTCGTTTAGCTGGAAAGAGGGCTTGGGGGACGCGAAGCGCTCGCCTCCGGCACAGAGATCCGAATGCACATCAGTGCTAAACGTCATTCCCACGCTGCTGGGCGCAGCTGGTGTGTGAGAAAACCGGCGCAGCGACTTGGGAGGCCGCGAAAAAGCGGGGCGCGGTTGGGTTGCGGGTGGTCGCGCCAAGCCTCTTCTAGAAGTCGATTCGAAATTCCCACTAATTTATAGCACTGCCAGCGCCAAGAAGGCAGGACAACCGAAATCTGGGGAGGCTTGGTGATCGACCTCGAATCGGCAGCTCCTTTAGGTTTGGTGTCTGCATCTCAGCAAGAGGGCTTCAACATATAAGAATGGCCAGATTCAACCGGTGCGATCGAACAATTATCGCAGACATCACCACAAACTTCACATTATAGGCTATTCCGCTTCGTTTCACGTCAGCCGCCAATTACCCTACACCTTGCTGCTCAAAACGCGATAGCGCATCCACACCAGGAAGCGAGCCCCATCAACTTACACGACCCCGTCAAAGCCCTTACCTCATTTGACCGTTATCTCATTCCACCGAGCCATGGCCTTTATCGGTATGATGGTTGCCCGCAAGCTCGGGTCCTTGCTGGGCAGCTCCCACGACGAGGAAACTAGCCGACAACACTTTCAAGACCCCCACAACCCCAACCATTACCACCAGAGCAATGTCCACTGCGGCCCTCAACACTGCTATGGCCAACCACCCATGCACGAGGGTTACTACCGGCACGACTCGCATCAAATGGCTCAGTATCCGGCGGTCGGCCGTCGAGCAGAGAGGCATTATCGTCGTGCGGAGCGCACCATGATACGAGCCGAGCACAGAGCAGAGAAGCAGTGCCGAAGAGCGGAGCGAGATACTCGCAGGGCTGAACGTCGAGGCGAGATTCCCCGGGATAAGTCAGCGGCACATGGTCCGACTTTTGGGCCAGCATACCCCGGCGGAAACCGGGGATACGAGATGAGGGACATGGGACACGGCCAACAGCAACAAGCTCTGCAGCCGCAGCTGTGGGAACAGCAGCAGCAACAACAGCAACAGCGGTATTACGACGACGGCCAGAACGTGCATAGGTCCAGCCTGGAGAGTCGTACTATTAGTCATGTGGGGCCGTTTACACATCAGAGTTGTGATGTGCCGCCGCCTGCTTACGAGGAGGCTGAGAAGAAGCAGTAAGACTAAGCGGTCTAGCGCGCGTTCCTAGGTACGGAATAGGTAGGTGTTTGGAGCATGGCATCGGGATAGATTTGTAAACGGCAACTTGGCAATTAGACTTTGTATGTAAATAAACTTCCAAATTGATCTCTAGCGTTGGATAGCATCGTTAATGTTCGATTGATAATTTCCAATGCTGCGTTGTGCGTCGAGTTCCTACAGGCGCTCACTAACACGCGGGAACAAGACAGGACAAGACAAATGCCGTGGCTGCGGTTGGGTTAGACCCCTTGCAGCGGCAAAGGGCTCCGATATCGAAACCCCGCCAGGATTGATTCTTCCCCCTCTGTGTTTTGACCCCGCCACTTTGATAGGGTCAGGAACGCTCGGCTGACGGGGCTAGCCGTTTGTGGCTTAAAAAAAAAATCAAGACAGAACCAAACCATGCGACACGAAATTCGCAAATTAATGCCGACTTCCTCAAGTCGGCTGCATATAAAATGCGGATGGAGCTATCCGAAGCTTCCCTTGACTGACAGGGAACGGGCATGGTCCCTGCAGAGAATACGCTCGGATTGGGTAGGTGAGTCAGTCAGTGTGAGTCCATGCGTGCCAAAGTATACGTATTCGTACCCGCTCACCGCACAACGGAGAGCTCCTCGCCACTGTAAACCCCTGCAACCAGCACGTGCGGATGGCTTGAAGCAGGGTGCCAACTTGGGAGCTACAAGAAAATTCAAGGTCCGATTCTTCGGCGGTGACTCTTTCCATCTCATCTTCACATCAACATACTCCAGCCGTCCACAATGCCTTCGCTTCAGGAATCCGCAGAGGTCGTCGCGGCTGCCAATGGCACCGCCAATGCAGTCGCCAACGGCGTCAATGGCGACTCCAGGCCGCACACGCCTCCCGCCGGCATGTCTTTGACCGAGTACAGCGCCAACCCCTCCACGCCGTCCGAGGAGCGCCGCGCTCGCATCAAGGAGATCGTCCCCGAGGAGTATCTCCTGCCCACGGGCTACCCGGATGTGAGAAGAGCCGACCCCCGAGGAGGCGCACCGCTGAAAGAAGCACGGCACTAATTCGTGGCATCCTGCAGTATCTTCGCCTGATCGCAAGCGCTACCTCGCGAGTCTATGAGGCATGCAAGGTCACACCATTGACCCCCGCCATTAACCTGAGCAATCGCCTGCAATGCAATGTTTTGCTCAAGCGCGAAGACGAGCAGCCCGTGTTCAGCTTCAAGCTGCGGGGTGCGTACAACAAAATGGCCCACCTCGATCCCGCTGTGAGCTGGAAGGGCGTCGTCTGCTGCTCGGCCGGCAACCACGCCCAGGGCGTTGCCTACTCGGCCCGCAAGCTCAAGATTCCCGCCACCATCATCATGCCCGAGGCCACACCCAGCATCAAGCACACAAATGTTGCTAGACTAGGCGGTCACGTTGTTCTGCACGGCGCGGACTTTGACGCCGCCAAGGAGGAGTGCGCCAGACGGGAGAAGCTGGAGGGTCTCATCAACATCCCACCATTCGATGACCCATATGTCATTGCTGGCCAAGGTACCATCGGAAATGAGCTGTTTGGTCAGGTCAACATGGCCAAGGTTGAAGCCATTTTCTGCTGCTGCGGAGGTGGTGGACTCATCGCCGGTATCGGTCTTTATGTCAAACGAATGGCTCCTCATGTTAAGATCATTGGTGTGGAGGCCCACGACGCCAATGCCATGGCGCAGTCCTTGGAAAAGGGCGAGCGAGTGGTGCTCAAGAGCGTCGGTCTGTTTGCAGATGGTGCTGCTGTGAAAACTGTTGGCGAGGAGACATTCCGCATTGCCAAGGAGGTTGTGGATGAGGTTGTCCAGGTATCAACCGATGAGATCTGCGCCGCCATCAAGGACATGTACGATGACACTCGATCAGGTCTCGAGCCTGCCGGCGCCCTGTCCATTGCTGGCTTGAAGAAGTATGTTGCTCAGAACCCCTCGAGGGACGCGAAGCGAACACTCATTGCTGTGACTTCGGGAGCCAACATGAACTTTGATCGGTTGAGATTCGTTGCTGAACGTGCCACACTTGGTGAAGGCAAGGAAGTTTTGCTGGCTGTCCAGGCTCCCGAGCGCCCTGGCTCATTTATTAACCTTATCAAGTCCACCATGCCACATGCTGTGACCGAGTTCTCATACCGATATGCTGATGGAGAGGTGGCCAATGTGCTGATTGGTTTATCACTCATGGCACCGGCCGACCAGAGATCCGAAGAACTCAGCATGCTCCTTAGCCGCATCAGGGGCACCGACATGGACGTTACAGATCTTTCGGGCGATGAGCTGGCAAAGAGTCACATCCGATATCTGAACGGTGGTCGTTCAAGCGTGGCCAACGAGCGCTTATACATGTTCACCTTCCCCGAAAGGCCCGGAGCGCTTGAGAAGTTCTTGGAGACACTGCGACCGAAGTTCAACATTAGCTTGTTCCAGTACCGTAACTTTGGCGGCGACGTGGGCAAGATTCTTACTGGCATCTTGTGCCCCGACGAGGAACTCTCCGAACTGAAGAAGTTCCTTGAGCAGATCGGATACCCTTATGAGGACTGTACCGATTCTCAGGTATTCAAGACCTTTTTGCGTACTTGAAGCCAACAGAGCGAGGATACTTGAGCATTATTGGAGCGTTATGAGAAAGACCTCGACTTTTTAGATGGCAAAAGATGGCAAACATGGCGTTTTATGAGTCTTGATACAGTTTTGGAAACAAAAAACAGAAATGATTCGTTGTATATAGAGCTAATATTTGAGAGGATTAGAGATGCATGACGGAGATAGCCTAGCAATGATTTCAGTGAGCGAGTTTGTGGAATCGATGCCGAGGATGCTGCCTCTGTGCCGTAGAGATGAGCGATTAGACCGCTAGTACCCGGATCTGATGTAACATCAAGTTTCCCTTTGAGCGGAACAATTGTGGTTTCCAGCGAGATTCTATTGGAGGATGCGAGTGTTCGAATTCAGCAGACTAGTCAATTGCATATATATAATGTATTCCTATCCACTCCTATGTGCCCTGTCTCAGATGATCCTGATACTCCTTGATCTTGAGGGAGTGCAGACAAAGCATATCCTGTCTCATCTCCATGAGCCGATAAAGAATTGCACTTTAGGCTCTGGTCTTGCATTACGCGCACTCCTACATGTGAGTGGAACAGAAACAAACTCTGGGCTACGTCCGCGGGGGTTGGGTGGTTGGTCGGTTGCATCCAGCGAGCAGGCTTGGAATGCGGTGTCGGACGGGGAACAAGACAAAGACGCACACGCACACACACACAGCTCAGCCAAGGAAACAGAAAACCGTCTAGCCGGAACCAATACATTGGTAGGTTAATTGTGAAATGCTGGATTTGATTCGGCTTGTTTCCTTTTTCCCGCTCCTCAATTGACTTTTTGGCCTGGCCTGAGACAAAAAGCCCACACCCATCTCGCCGCCCAGATGCTCGGGGTGATGACACATCGAGGCATGCTTTTTGGGCCAGAGGGACCGCACTCGGGACGCCGACGCGCGGGAAGGGTAGCCAGGGCCACGGCGGCCGCATTGGGCATGGGCACGCACCACCGAGCCTTGAGGATTAAGCTTTTGCGGTGCAGAACCTCCCATCTCCCAGGCTCGACGCGGTTGAGATTGGGCCTGTTTCCCCCGGAAGCAGTTGCGCACCTCTGGAGCTCAGAGAGAGGGCCGCTCTCTCTCTCGCCTCTGGATGGGGGAAAACCCCATCGCTAGACGCCTGTGGGAGCCTCTGCTTGGGGCCTAGTGCCGAAGTTAGGGTTGGTGCCGGTTTGATTGCGGGACAGGGCCCCTTCCGGTGAGGCCACAGTGTATTCCAGCCATTGGGCTGTTGCGGTTGTGCGATGGGAAACGGGAAATGGGATGGATGGGGAGGGGGAGGGGAGGATGGTATTAACTCGGATTCTCTAATTGGAGATGGGTCACGGTGTTCACTATTTCGGTAATATTAAAATGAGATGCTGATGATCTTGGCGACATAGGGAATCGACCGCAGACCCAGCGTTGGGAACCAAACGAACCAACAAGAAGCAAGAAAAGAACAAAGGAAGGGAAAAGGAAGGGATTGGAGAAACAACGTGGTCAATGGATCACGGGTGAACCACTGGGTCTCGTTTGAATCTTCGCCGCGTGGTGTGGAAGAAGGGAAGGAGGGGGCGTGCGTGAGCGAGTGTGTGTTGGTGGTGGTCGGCTCAGCACTGTGTGTGTAACACTGAGACGGGGCTTTTTTCGCCATGTGCTTGCTCGCGTGCTAGGGTCTAATGACAAAATTGGCTTGGCCTGTTCGCTTGCGTGAGCGGCGGCTGACAGTACCAGACGAACGAGAAGGAGAAAAAGCAAAAAAGCAAGGGAACCGAACCAAGGGCAAGGAAAAAGAAACAAATGGCAGATCAGATGGTTGAGAAAAAAACCGAGCGAGCAATTTCACGTAGCGTCTTCTAGCGGGCTTCTAAGGCTGGGGTAGGATGCAACCTGGCTTGAGATGGTGTGGACGGCCGACAGGCCCCTGGTCATGGCTGCTGCTATTTTCCCTTCCCTTTCCCACCTGAAAGATTTTAACCCGGTTTCAGCTTTTTTGGATTTCTTGGACACGGCGCCGAGTCTTTTTTTAAACACTCATGGCATTTCGCTTTAGACTATCGGGTGGATTAGTGTCCGAATTTGGATGAAGCACGGAGGATAAAAATAAAAATAAAAACAATGGGTATGATAGCTTATCTTGGGGGGGGAGCGAGAGCTGGGCCGGTTTGGGGTAGACGGACAGCAGTTGTTGCACCGGCGCCAGGACCACTGAGCAGCAAGCAGCTGGGCTAAAAAAAAAAAAAGAAGAGAGATCGTCATGCTTCTTCACCTCGCTTTGCCACCAGGCGGATCACGGTACACGCGAGAGTGTGCTCTTGCCCTGCGGACTCGGGGTGGATTTGTGCAGCGCATCCACGGCTTGCTCGGCGGTGGCCTGGATCGCTGATGAAACAGGGCCAGTGGCATATGTGGGCAGTGACGTTTCGTCTCACTTTCATCTCGGACCCTGTCCAGCTCGTGCCGCCGCGTTCCCCTCCCCCCATGTCCTCTGCAAAAAAACAAGGCTCGCTGCAAAAGCGGACGCCATGCAGCTGGGGACCCAGTCAAGTCGCGATTGACATGTTTACTGAGGTTGGGGGCCACGGACCCGGATCTGGACTCGCTCATTTGCTTTTGCGCTGGAAGCAAGGAAGGAAAGAAAAAGAAACAGGAAAAAAAAGCAAAGCAAAGACCCTGCAGCGAACTGTAGGCACTTCCGGGATCCCGTCTTCAGCTGGAAGTCAGAAGAAAAAATAAACATGGACGCAGCTTGCGGGTGTCGCCGGGACCATCACACACAGCTGCGGTTCCTCCTGTTGCATGAATCATCCTTGGCGGCGACCTAAGCTGACTTTTTTTTTTTGTGTTGCTTGTCGTGAATTCTTTTTTGCCCTCCCCCTTCTTGTTTTTATTGTATTTTATTTTTATTCTGATCGTGTCAGTGGATCTCCGGCCGATCAGGATGATCGACGCAGGCCCAAATACGGAGTGGAGGTGTGAGACCAAAACAACCACTAAACGTGGCAGAAAAATATCCGGGCTTGGGCTGCGACACCGACAGTGACAGGCCCCCCGGGCGGGCTGGGACGCGAGTGCTCGGGTTGCGCCAGAAGTTTCTTTCCATGGCCTGCTGCTATCGTGATCGCGTCAACACCGACCTTCAGGGCCACCATGTGTTGTGTACCTTAGAAGCTCCCTGCTCCCCCGTTCTCAGTGGCCGGCGCACTGACCTCCCCGGAGACTTCAGAGGGCCCCGGGGCCTGGAGGTGTCCTGTGCGCACTCGGTCATCTGCGTCTTGGGGGGGCCGCTCTTGTAGGGGGGGTCTTCTGGGGAGGGGAAGGGGAGGGGTTGGGTTGGGTTAGGGAGGGGGGTTTGCTTCCAGGGGTTGCTAGTAAATAGAGCCCTGTGCGATGCCTGAGACAGCCAGTGGCCAGCGCTGCGGGCGGGTGGGTTCTTGTACAGGCCACTTCTACACCCGCCGCCGCCGCAACACGCGCCCGTCAATGCATTGCAACGCGGGCAGCTATATGGGGACTCAAATCAGGCACAGCATGTGTGGATGGCAATCTATCGTTGCTGCACCGGACCGCAATGGTGCACTGCAGCTGAGGCAGCTGAAGCACATCCTAGATGCTGGCCTGCGCTTGTCACCGCAACACCCATCTCCAGACCGTCGGGACTGGTTGTGATTGTCTCTTTCTTTTTTTGTCTTTTTCCCTTTAGAAAAGTGCTCGTGTGTGTGTGTGTGTGTTGTGATTGTCAAGTGCCCGGTCTGTGCCCATGATTCTATCCCGGTTCTTTTCGTCCACCGTCTGTTAGTGCACGATTTCGCCGTAGCCAAGCTGCTTGTCTCGGGCTGACCTCGTGCTCTGCGGACCGCCGTGGTGTTGTTTGCTTGCCTGCTTGCCTGCTGTGCTTGTATGCTTGCTTCTTTTTTCGGGGGAGGAGCGCTGTCCCCACCACGTTTCCGTCTCCACCGTTCCATTCACCACGTTCCAAAATTTTTCTCTGGCTGGGGGAGTCAGGAAAAAGAAAAGAAAGGAAGAGACAAAACATTGGCCAGGGAGGGACCCGCCGTGTGCTTGCCCACTGCCGTGGCCCTCTGCTCCGATGGTCGCTTCGTCCACTCGCGCGCCTGCTCCTGGGGGCCCTGGCCGTCCCTCACCCCTCTCGGGTCCCCCTGCTGGCCCTTGCTGCTGTTTGTGACGGCACTGCCCGCCCTGCTAAAAGACGTTACCCCACATTGAGCTTGCTCCCAGGGCGTGGGCCGTGGGAGCTGCGGGCGGCGTGTGGGTAGGTAGGGGCCTTGGGTGCCGCCGCTGGAGGGCGTGTGTGCGTGTGTGTGGTGTGGTGCAGTGCGGTGCGGGTTGTGTGGTTGTGGGTGTCTGTTTTGTGGCGGTCGACTGCTCCGCGACTGGAATCTTTTCCTTGCGGATCCAGCTACCTACCTTTTGCCATTCGCAATCCTCAACCCCCCTCAACCGGATCCTGTGCTTCATCCACGGCCTTGTCTGCCGCCTCTGCCTTGTCTTGCGGCCCTGTCCTCGCTCGCCCCGTCGTCCGCGCTCGCCTTGACTGGAAATCCCTGCTTGCAAATCCATCATCTCCCTCTCCCGCCTCCCGCATCTCCTGTGCCCCTGGTAAGCCCATCCCACCGTCTTTCCGCTCGCCAGTGTCGCCCTGTTCGCCATCACTCACGCCTCGAAGGCCTCTGCCAAACCGACCGCGCGCAATCGCCCTTGGAACGATCGACCCTGACGCCCACGCGACCCCGGAACCGCTTCTGTGTGCGACAGCGAACCCGTCAAACCCGTTTGGAGAGCCTGTGCCACCAGCAGGTCCGATAAGTTGATCAAGCCGCTCGCACCTCTCCCGTTCTGCCCGCCAACCCTCCGAGTTGTTTATCACCAACATACAATTCTCGCCAATATACCGTCCACCCATACTCCGCCTTGCCTGAACCCTCCTGCATCGAGCACGCCAGCTCTACGCCTCACCACCGTGGCTTAGTCGTTCCTGCGTGGGCGATCCCGCCCCCAAATACTCCCAGATACAGAGCATGACCAACCCCCGCTCTCAATCCCTCATCTGTTTCCTTCGTCCCTGCGCCTCCTAGTGCTCGTTGACAGAGGTCCTCCTCGGGAGAAAATCTGCCAAGCCCTGCATCTAGGTGCGGCTCTGGCTGACAGCTCGCTGGTGGGGAGGCCATAGACCGCCTTGCTGCTAGAGCACCAACATTGGCGCCCAGGGCCTTCAACTTTTATACAGCCCGTCACCATGAGGCGGAGCCGCTCTCCGGGCTCTTCGCCATACAGGGCGTTGGCCCATCACCAACAAGCTGGCGCTGCGGGTGCCTCCTCCGACTCTGTTTCACTCATTCGATCCTTCAATGTCGATACCAACCCAGCCCGGCCAGTCCGGCCCTCGCCCCTCACGGCGTCTACTATTCGGGATATGCCCCTGGATCTGGTGGACCGAATGAGGTCTTTCCCCCTCTTCATGTCTGCTCCCGAGGATTTCCTTATTGCCATCGGAAACCGCGTGAAACCCCAGATCCACGCTCCCAACGACCACATTGTGACCGAGGGTGACGACGCCAAGGCAATGTACTGGTTAGTTCGTGGCGTAGTTGCTGTCACGTCCCGGGATGGCGAAGCTGTCTACGCTGAGCTGAAACCTGGAGCATTTTTTGGTGAAATTGGTGTTTTGATGCAGATGCCGCGGACCGCCACCATCGTTGCGCGTACAAAATGCTTGCTCCTCGTCTTGAAAAAGGAGGACTTGTACTCCGTCATGCCCGGATTTCCGGACATGGAGAAGGCCATTCGTGAGGAGGCACAGGAGCGCCTCAATATCCTCAAGAAGCGACGCCAGGAAAGCGGCAAGATGCTCAAGTCACCAAAAATGGATTGCATCTCGCGAGAAGCAGCCCCTGGCGAGGTGTCGACAGGAGAAAGAGGTCATATCAAGGATGGAGCAGTCATCAATACGAAAAAGAGAAAGTCTCCGAGCCCAGGCATCATCGAGGACCCTGCTGCGGGCAGCGCCTTGGGTAGCGGTTTGGTGAACATTCGCAAAACACTAAAAGAGCTTCCTCTCTTTTCTACCCTTCCCAACGATATTCTGCATTTTCTTGGCCTGAGCGTCCAGCCCAAGACGTACACTCCCTTCACCGACATCGTCCGCCAGGGCCTTCCAGGGAACGAGATCTACTTTATTGTTCGCGGAGAAGCCGAAGTAATTCACGATGAGCCTTCGCCGAACGAGACTGCTCAGAACCTGAGCCGGTCAATTCGGGGGAGACCGCGATTAAAGGCCGGCCAGTATTTTGGAGAAGTGGCTAGTTTGGGCTTCTCTCCCGGCCGTACCGCTACCGTGCGGTCCATCACCACAGTTGAGTGCCTTTTGATTCCTGGCCAGGTTGTTGACGAACTATGGAAACGCTGCCCCCCGGATATCAAATCGGAGGTGGAGGAGACGGCGCGTCTCCGGTACCACACAAAGAGCGACGATGTTGACATGATGGATACCGATGGGAAGTCAAAGGCGAACAAATCTGACCCTCCCACCCCGACAACACCTTCTCGCAACTCTTTACCCGACTTCAGCTTTTCGCACCCATCAAAGCCCAGCTCCCCCATCAAGGATGATCTAGGCATGGAGCCAAAGGACCCGGACCCGTTCCTGAGCGTCGATATGGAGAATATGAGAAATCGCCGACGCCACTCGCTGGCCCCCCCGACTCCTCAAACCACTCCTCAGCCTGAAAACTCGTCGCCTCTGCTCAACGGGACAAGATCGAGACTGGCAGAGGTGGAGCCGATAAAATTTGCCTTTGATGATACTTTCGAGGATGTCCCCGCGAAGCGGGTTAAAACCCTACCCCGGCGACCTCTTACCATGAGCAAGCCTGTCCTTTCGGACGAAATCTTGATATACATTTTCAAGTTTGTCGATATTGGTCAGATTTTCCGCCTGCGCCTTGTCTGCACCCAATGGCGGAAGATCCTAACCACATCCCCCAAGGTCTGTCAGTATATTGATCTGTCCATTTACAACCGCAGAATCACCGACGAAATCATCATCAAACTCCTCGCTCCCTTTATTGGAACTCGCGCTCGGACTATTGATCTTAACAACTGCTTCCACATTACCGACGAAGGATTTACCGCCCTTTGGCGAAAGTGTGGCAAAAATGTCAAGCAGTGGCGGATGAAGTCGGTCTGGGACGTCTCCGCCAACCAAATTCTAGAAATGAGTGAGTCGGCAAAGGATCTTGAGGAAGTGGACTGGAGCAATTGCCGCAAAGTTGGAGACAACTTGCTTGGTCGCGTGGTTGGTTGGGTTGTGCCCGATCCACCACCAGCCAGCAAGCAAGTCGTCATCTCGAGTTCAACAGCAACGAGGTCAAAGAGCAAGGCAATGCAGCAACAGCAGCAACAGCAACAGAAACAGCAGGAGCAGCAAAAGAACATGCCACCCCCAGGAACTGTGATAGGGTGTCCCAAGCTAAAACGGTTGAATCTTTCCTACTGTAAGCACATTACAGACCGGTCCATGGCCCACCTTGCTGCCCATGCATCAAACCGCGTGGAATCGCTTTCTCTCACTCGCTGCACGTCCATTACGGATGCCGGGTTTCAATCATGGGCACCTTTTCGGTTTGAAAAGCTCACACGGTTGTGTCTTGCGGACTGCACCTATCTGTCCGACAATGCAGTTGTGGCCCTTGTGAACTCGGCCAAGAATTTGACGCACTTGGACTTGTCTTTTTGCTGCGCTTTGTCTGACACAGCGACCGAAGTCGTGGCTCTCCGCTTGCCCAAGCTTCGAGAGCTACGCTTGGCATTCTGCGGTAGCGCCGTGAGTGATGGAAGTTTGGAAAGCGTGGCACTGCACTTGAATGAGTTGGAAGCGTTGAGCGTCCGCGGCTGCGTCCGCGTTACTGGGAGAGGAGTTGAGAACGTACTGAACGGCTGCGAACGGCTCACCTGGATAGACGTGAGTCAATGTCGCAACCTGGAGGGCTGGCTGCGAGCGGGAGGTGTTGCTAGCTGGGGATTCGATGATAGAGCTGGTGCCCCCCCGGCCGACAGTGGACCCAACGAAGCACTTGGCGAGGCATTCGAGGAAGAAGCCCGGGTACCGAAGACGATGAGCGTTGCCATGCTCACATCGCAGAGCTATATGCCTCGGTCTGCGTTTGGCATGAGAATGAGAAGAGCTCGACGGCCGGTAAGGTTCGTCGTGGAGAAGGGGGCTGGCGGTCTGCGGTGAAAATGGATAACAAATGATATGGCCATCTTTTAGGAAAGTTGCATGTTTATGGGAACTACAAGGGAGCATCGAGCACTGGCGTCACATTCACGGAGAGAACGGGATCATGTTGGAAAGGAATCTTCTTTTTTTTCTTGGGTGGTGTGGAGGATGTACTGTAGACGGAAGGGATATGCCCATGACAAGCTACATAGATACCCCGATGAAGCGGAAGCTGAGGTACATACATAATGATGCAGATGGTAATTTGGAAAACAAGGACGACAATGGCGGGACTATTTAGATATGACCCAATCGAATGCTGAGCGATCGAGAGTACAGAACCAATCCAAAATGTGACGGCGCCCCAATTTCTGCGCCGAATTTAGGTGACGAATTGGATTTGCACTATGATGTCTCAGTGTTGAACAGTATGTGTCAGAGGAGAAAAAAGTAAAACCAGGCCTGCAGAACCAGCTGCTCATTTGACCAACTCTAATATATTGTGTAATTCAACTCTGAGTCAAAGATGTGCATTCGTCATGTTGTATATCCCCCGGGATTTTGTCATGTGGATTATTTCCCTCCTTTTTCGCAGGTGACTTAATGAAGAAGCTTTTAGAAATTCATAGTTCCTCTCATGCTCGTATTCTGGGTTGGCCATTGCAGCTGAGCGAGAGGAGATTTAACTCCGTCGTGGAGTCTCGGTTGCCTTTCTCTAAGTCCGAGGAGCCCACCTGCACTGCATCACGACTGCTGACCAAAGCGGAGCTTCCAGTTGATTCGAAGACCAACAGAGCGAGACACGTGACATTTCTAATGCTCCACCCAGCCCAACCCTGGACGTCATATCGACTGCACATATTATAGCCGGCTTTTCTCGTTCCCCTCGGTGCTTCCCCCCGCATAGCATTTCCTTTGTGAAGTCTTCAACCCACGACGCCCCAAACAACCACATTCGTTCTCGACAATGTCGTTTACGCTTGCAATCCGCCAGAGCCCCGCGCGCCTCGCGCAGCGGCTGCCCCAGCTCTCCAAGTCGACGCTGCGATATACCGCTCCCGCTCGAAGCTTCCACACTCCGGCCAAGCCGACGTCCAACTTCTTCACCTCGCGCGTCACCTCGGCCACGGCCCGAAACTCGTTCAAGCAGTCCTCCCGGTCTTACTACCAGGAGACGGCTCAGCAGCAGACCGCTGGTGCCGCCGGCCAGACGACGACCCGCAAGCTCTTGGTGGGTGGTGCCATCTTCGGAGGCACCCTCGTCGCCATCAATGCCGTCTTCAACAGCGAGACCCGCGAGGATGGCGGCATGCCCATCTACGAGCGCGAGTACCTGAACAACACCTTCCTGCACACCGGTCTCGGCATTGGCATCATCGGCTTGACGGCACGACAGATGATCAACACCGGCTTTGTGTACCGAATTATGGTGACCAACCCTTGGGTTGTCGGCATTGGCGGTCTTGCGCTCAGCTTTGCGACCATGATTGGTACCCGATCCATCAGCCCTGACAAGTAAGTGGACATGCCCGATGGACGACGAAAGGAAGATTTTTTTACTGACCGACATGGCACAGCTACATCCCCAAGTACGCCCTCTGGACCGCCTTCAACGCCACCCAGGCTGCCTTTGTCGCCCCCATGCTCGCCTTCGTTCCCGGTGCCCTTCTCGCCCGCGCTGGTCTTTACACTGTTGCCATGATGGGTGGCCTGGCTGTTGTCGGTGCCACGGCCAAGCAGGAGAAGTACCTCTACATTGGCGGTCCCCTCCTGGCTGGTGCTGCCATTGTCGCCGCCTCCGGTCTCGCTCCTCTGATCATCCCCGCCACCGCGGTCCGAACTCTTGCCTTTACTGAGAACCTCTGGCTGTACGGTGGTCTTGCTGTGTTTGGTGGATTCACTCTGTACGATGTGCAGAAGGTGCTGTACCACGCTCGCCTCGCCCAGGCTGGCGTCATGCGCCGTGACCCCGTCAACGAGAGTATCTCGCTTGAGCTGGACTTCCTCAACATCTTCATCCGCATGGTGCAGATCCTGATGATGCAGCAGAACCGACGCAAGTAAACGGGTTACGCGGACAGGAAAGAAGGAAGATGCAGAAGCGTGTATTATTTACAGTTAAAGGAATCATTGTTTGAAAGAGGTTAATGAAACTCCTCTCCGGCCCAGTCATTGTTTCTTTGCGGGTAGATGGGGTCCCGTTGTTTTTTTTCTTTGTACGGATATACCAAAAATAAAAATCTCCCCAAGATTCCACTTCAAGGATGACGTTGATTGTGATGTTTATCAAAGTAAAATAAAATAAAAAGTGTCTATATTTGCCATGGCTGACTGGCGTATATGCTGCGTCCCATGTTTCCAATTGGTCGAAAGCACCAAGGCTTACCTTTGAGAGAATCTTGTACACGTCCTGTTCATCTCACCATGGCTGCCTTTTCCGCCCTGCAACCTCGTCCTCTGCTCCGACAGCCCCCCCCTCCCCAACCCTTTTTGGTCTCCTTCTTCCACCCACAGCCTACTCGAGGGGGCCAAAGGGCCTCAGGTAGTGGCTGGGGCACTCGTAGCCGCTGGGGTTGTTGTGGAGGTACAGCTGGTGGTACTCCTCGGCGGACCACCACCTGCCGGCCGGGGCGATCTCGGTGACGACGCCGCCCTTCCACCACTGGGCGTTGACCTTTTCCGTCACCTCGCGGGCGACCTTCTCCTGCTCGTCGTCGTGGAAGTAGACGGCCGAGCGGTACTGCGGGCCCGTGTCGGGGCCCTGGGCGTTGAGCGTGGTGGGGTCGTGCATCTTGTAGAAGAACTCGAGGAGCTGGCGGTACGAGACCTGGGCGGGATCGAAGATGATTTGCGCCGCTTCGGCGTCTGTTTTTTTTTTTTCATCTGCCCGTTAGCGAT
The DNA here is from genome assembly GCA_002179835.1 of Calonectria leucothoes. Classification (NCBI taxonomy): domain Eukaryota; kingdom Fungi; phylum Ascomycota; class Sordariomycetes; order Hypocreales; family Nectriaceae; genus Calonectria; species Calonectria leucothoes. Next base: position 39,168 of record NAJI01000069.1, read on the forward strand.
GCTCTACTTGTTCGGGAATCGGATGCAAGGTGAAACTCACGCCCCGTCTTGCCTCCGCACACGGCCCGGTAGCTCGGGTTGTCCAGGTCGCCGCCGATGTAGCCGACCTTTGCGTCGATGAGGCCCTTGCCGGCAAAGTGCTTGCGGTACAGGTGCTCGGTGCCCCAGAAGCAGCCGGCGGCCACGGTGCAGCGCTGGGCGCCCGCGGGGAGCGAGGGCGTCGCCGCCGACGCGTCGGGCGCAACGCTCATCATGGCCGACTGCACTGAAGGGCGCACGAGGCGCGCAACAAAGGCGGGGAGCTGGAAGGGCATGTTGGCCTGGTTGGCGGTTGCGGTTCGTGGTTTGCGATTTTGCGGGGTTGTTTGTTGCAGGTAGTTGGCGCAGATGCAAGTTGGGTTCTGTTCCGGCTTTTTTTTTTCTTTCCCGGGGAGGGACTGCTTCTTTTTAATACAGATGCAACCCTCCAAGGTGAGTTAGCTCTACACCAGAAAAGCTGGGCTGTGAAAATCAAATTGGAAAAAAAAAAGGTCCGGGGCGGGACTTGACAAATCCACCGAGGACGAGGAGGGGCTCAATCAATCAAGCGTCACCGATGTCGCCGATGACGATACTGATGTTGAGACACTGCCAGTCTCGGCCGCTAGAGCCCGTTTGTGGCGCCCTCCTTATGCAGCCTTGTTTGGAATCATTGTGTTCTTCTTTTCGTCTTATTTTTTTTTTCGTTTGGTTACGGAATCAATCGAGGCTTGGCAGTGACAAATACTTGCACAATGACGTGCGGGCTGTTGACTCGAGGCTGTGCTATTTGCCGCCTGCCCATAGCTTCATCGCCCCAAAGCTCAGACCAAAGGCCTAGCAAGGGCCCAGGCGATCGGCTCGGGCGGGGTAGTTTAGGGCCGCCCTTGCGCAAGGGCGGGAAGCGTCTAGGGGCCCGGTAAATTGATTTAGCTGTTGACGTGCCATCAAGTCAGGCGCAAAGTGTCGTGGCTTGCTCCATAAAATGAATGTCACCCATCGCTGTAAGGTAAGCCGGCATGTTGTACCTGACTAGCTGCATAGCATGTTTTGTGCGGGTTTGGATTCCGTTTTGTGCTGTGAGAGAGCTGGCACAGTTGGAGTCGATTGGCTGATGCAGTCAACCGCCCTGTCAAAGTATACAAGGATGCCTGGCTCACCAGCTTCTGCCAGACTACCATGGCAACGTCGATATTCCCCGTTGTTCATTGCGTATTATAGAATTAGCTGTTGAGATGAGATGTTGACACCGCCATCTCTTCTCATCCTGACGAGCAGTTTAATTGAGAACAAACTACCCATCCTATCTCTGGCTTGTATTTCGGCCAACTTCCGTTGCATAGACTGGTCATGAGCACAGTTTAACTAGTCTGTACGGGTGTGGTGATTTTAATGGATCTCCTTGTGACTTGATGGTATAGAACGGAAACGCTTTAGACTCATGTAACTTGGCACGGGCATCTGTATTCAATTGTCTATCAGAGATTCATCCATTTTTCTTCCAACTTCTCATGGTCTCTGTGTAAAATTATCTCACCAATCTTGCCCACAAACCAATGCGAGCGTCGGAAAGACTAGCGGTGCCGTTGCTCATTAGCTGTGAAACCTCGCATCATGGCTCACATTTGCACTCAGCACCCATTTCGGCACCTGCCCACCACAACTAGAACCGCGTATTTACAAATCGGGGCACCAGCCGTCTTCTGCAGGCCCCGATGCCTTGCTTCACCACCCCTGGTTCGCCGTGGATCCAAGCCATTGCCGCCGGCTTCCCCCGGCGCCAGATCCACCTCAACCTCGGCCGACCCGCTGTGGACGGCGGCGGCCCGTTGCGAGTTGATCCGGCTGGCAAACCCGAAACCAAAACCAAAACGCTGGCGACGACAGCAGCACCATGCAACAGCAGAAGTAGTCGCCGCCCATACGATGACCTCTCTGCGCGCAGAAGAAGACAAAGAAGCCGCAACGGCGACGTCGTCGCTGTCGCTTGCGCAGCGCATCCCCGCGGGGGCATGGGACTCGCACATGCACATTGTCGACCCGGCGGCGTACCCGCTGGACGCCTCGGCCGTGTACCGGCCGAGCACCTTCTCGCTGGAGCAGGCGCTGGGGTTCGAGTCGTCGGTGGGCATCTCCAACGTGGTGATTGTGCAGCCGTCCATCTACGGCGACGACAACGCGTGCCTGCTGGACGCGCTGCGGCGGCTGGGCCCGGGGCGGGGGCGGGGCGTGGTGCAGTTCGACCCGGCGGCGACGACGGCCGAGCAGCTGCGCGCGTGGCACGACCTGGGCGTGCGCGGCGCCCGGCTCAACCTGCAGTCGACCGGCCGCGAGCCCGACGCCGCCGAGCTGGAGCGCCTGCTGCGCCGCTACGCCGACGCCGTGCGCCCGCTCGGCTGGGCCGTCCAGGTCTACGTGCCCATGCCGCTGCTCGCCGTCCTCGAGCCCATCGTCCCGGCCCTGCGCGTGCGCTTCTGCATCGACCACATCGGCCACCCGCTTCTCGACAGCCGTGGCCACAATGACCACGACCCCTACCGGCTCCCCGGCTTCTCCTCCCTCGTCAGGCTGATCCGGACCACCGACACCTACGTCAAGCTCTCGGCGCCCTACCGCATCACCAAGGACCCGACCTACGCCCCGCTGGAGCCCGTGGCCGCGGAGCTCGTCAGGCTCTTTGGCACCTCGCGCGTCGTATTCGCCACCGACTGGCCGCACACCCGCTTCGAGGGTCTGGACATCCGGCCCTGGATCGAAAAGGTGCTGGCCTGGTGCGCCGACGACGACCATCTCCGCGAGAGGCTGTTCAAGGGCAACGCCGAGGACCTGTGGGGTGTGGGAAAGGATTGACGAGTGCAGCAACCCCGTCTTCACTTTCACGCTCGATATCCACAGCAGAAAGTGAGAGAGAAAAAGAAAAAAAAAGGACCCCGAATTGGCCATTTAGAGTAGAGTAGAGTAGAATTCGCAATGGAAACACACTTGGATGCCCAATCTTTGCAGTCTACTGCATCATCAAATCGCCACATTTTGTTGCCTTCATTCTTTCAGCTGTTCATGTTCACGGTATCTTCTCATTGCTCTATTTTGGTTGGTTTCGACTACTTGGGACTGAAAGCTAAGTAAGTCATAGCCTAGGTTAGTTCGAGGCCGAGCATGTAAAATCATCAAGTCACCACATGAGCAGCTCCTCGTTTTTCTTTTGCACGTCCGTCTTGCCAGCGCCAGTCTCCTCAAGAGTGAGTAGACCAACCGAGCCCACCAGCTGTTACTTCGCGCTGTTGAGGGCTCATCTTTTTTTTCCCATTGCCATGTCAGAGAGAGAATCGACTGGCAAACCCAAAAAGAAACGTCACCCACAATCACCAACCAAAGCCAAGCCATCAATCTCCAAAAAGACTTGGCCTGCTTCTTAAATGCCCGAGACTGGCTCCCGGGAGAAGTAGATACATGCTTTCGTGTTTCTAGCATCGTGATTTCTCACATGTGAAAAAGAACTGACCCACAAACTCAAAGGGTATGTATGTATGCATTGCTCAAAAAAACGACTGAGACTTTGTCAGAATGTGAGGACACAAGAACCGCAAAATGGCCCATCTCAATCGCTCATGAAAAAACATAGTGAATTACGTTACCTTGACCGGATCTGCATCCTCCGAATATATTAGCTGTTTCTGCATTGGTGCTGACCAATGCCTCGCTGTTTTGAGTATAAATTTCGTCCGACTTCGTTTCATTTCGTATTTCATATTTCATAGTTGGTAATGTGTTTCTTCGTAATCGCTTGCCTTTGTGAAAGCCTTGCCACGAAGACTCTCATCAAGACTGTGAGCCACGGGGAGGCACCCACATTAATCACCCCCACCTTGCGGCTCCAAGTGAACAGTATGCAGGAGATGGCCTGTACATGTCCACTCTGGGACTGGCTGCTTATTTCAGCCAACCCAGCATGAAATCTGTGTGAATGCAATTATCCAAAAGTGCCTTGGTTGTCGTTTTCGTGGATTGCGCCAACCCGCACGCTGAGTGGCTCAAATGATGACATGGCCTCGAAAATTCCTCTATCGACGTTCATCGCCTGGCCAAAGTTGTCGATCCACGGTGTTTGGAACAGCTGGTCCACCTCGAATGGAGCTTGCTGCGGAGGTATTTCGATGGGCGTCTGGAACATGGATTCAGAAAGAGGAATGTCAGCTCCCATGTTTGGAGTCACTGGAGTTGCCGGGCTGTGCTGTTGTTGAGGCTGCGGCTGTGGTTGCGGTTGCGGCTGCGGGTGCTGCTGCGCCATACCACCCAGGTTAATTCCATGCGCCGAAACCTCCCTGGTAATCAAAGCCAAACCGCTTGAAATCACTTGAAATAGTTAGTAGCTGAATAATTTGACTCCTCAAGATGCATCTTTTACCTGGGTTGATTGTCTTCGCTTGATGCAAAGCTTGGATGCAAAAGCTCAACTTTCGGAGCGCTTGCTGGTCCTCGGGAGACGCCTGCACCTGCAAGAGGAAAATAGTTGCCGCAATATACAAGCTGTACGAAAGCGATAGCACACAATGGTTAATGGTAAAAGTTCGACAGAAAAGATCGAAAATGGCAATAATCGACGTGGCTGCTGTGACACATTCCACCAGGTGGTTTTGCATAGGATGCGGTCCCTCATCCTCTGGATGCACCTGGCGGGAAAGCATGGGTCTGAACAGCAGGATTCTAAACGTATGATACAAGGCACTGGTATATCAATATTAGCGAGACTGGGCATGACAAATGGCTGAGGACTACAAACTTCATGGTGACAATGTGCGATGGCGGTGCCAGGGCCGGAAGTGCAACGGGGTTGATCTTGAGATGTGGGGGCAGCTGCTCCCACCACAGTCGCAACGCTGGATCTTGGTGTTGTAGACATTCCTGCATTTCCGCTTCGGTGTTTTGCATGAGCGGATCATACATGTGGATCAAAATTTCGTTGAAGATGACAGACAGCTGACAGGTCCTCATGAAGCACGAGGTTGAATGGGCGGTAGCTGGCGGGTATTTCCAATCTGCCCCGTGTGGCGAGTCAAACGGCGCCCAAAGCTCATTCTCGGCAGAATCATCCACTGCTACGGTTAGAAATGCATATTCACGGGTCAAGGTCAGACTTACACATAATTTGCGGCGGAGATACATGGGTGTGCTGAAGGGAAGGGGATCGACCAAGATACAAGCTAATGATCTTGTCCCAGAAGTAGCAGCTCCAAAACAGTCGGTGGCGGATCTCAACTTCTTCATCAGACAAATGCACTGATCCAGGAAATCTTTGACCGTCAACGCATATTCCCAGGTGATCAATCAGGCGGAAAGCGAGGCCGCTATAGATCCACGCCTGAGTAGTGTTTCCGTGGCCGCACTCTTGAGCACTCAGCAGCAGGAGGGTCTGCACAGTGGGGATGGTGCTGACACCGCGGTTCAATTCATCGAATAGCATGCTGCGGGCGTGCTTGGCAAAGACAGCGCCGCCATCGTAGGATTGATCCAGAAGTCGCTTGGTTGAGGGATCACTCTTGCCCCAGCGGATAGAATGCGAGAGAATGGCGTTTAGGAGCGTGTGGGAGTAATACGGGCCCATTGACTGCATGTCGCCTAAATCATATTAGTCTTTTTTTAAAGTTATCATTAGATGAAGAACACATACGGGTGAAAGCGGGCCTGTAAATAAAGTTGAATAGAGGCTGAATCCAACACCAGTGCACATTCAAGAGAAATTGGAATGGTTCCTAACAACGGGTTAGGTGGCGAGCGCGTGACACAGGCTCAATAAAACTTACAGGAATGTCAGAAAGATTTTCCAGTGCACGTTGGTGCCAAGCATTGTTAACCAGCCTCTCTCTTCTGTGAGCATCCGTGTCGACCGAGGCGAGCAACTCGCTGTGGGCGGTTTCCCGGTCGCTTGGAAGATAGAAGAGACTGGTGGGGCCATGATAAGTGATGCTGCCTTTGTCGTCGATTTTCAGGCCCATGAAGCTGCGAGTCATCCCGTGCTCATCGACATGGCTACCGCCGCGGTGGTGGTGGTGGTCTGACCCATTGAAGACGCCAGGGCTCGAATGATTCGAGGCGGCAACGGACGGAGGGGCAGACTTTGCGGCAGCGAGCTGATCCTCGAGCTCCTTGATGCGCTCCTCAAGGCGCTGCGTGTAGGACAACGTCGGGTTGCTGGAGAATGTAAGTCGGCGAACACAAAACCTCCACGTCAAAGTGGGCAGATGGTGTAAATGGCGAGAGCCGGGGAGAGGGAGGGGGGCAGCACAAGGCCAAGGGAGTCGCACAGTTTATACACGCAATCATCTTTTCTCGCAGAGCAGCGGTTGCAAATGGGCTGCTCACCACCACATTTCACCTTGAAAGCAGCCGTGTCAGCTTCGGGCTTGTTTTAGAAGACGGGTGAGGGTGAGCGCATCGGCCGGGGGAATGGATGTACCTTGCGCCGCCTACAGGGCTCGCACGAGAAGGCGCTCTTCTTGGTGGCCTTGACCGACGACATTGTGGCCACAGGCGTCTCTCTCGGGCTCGCTCAGCGTGTGCGTATCAGTGCCAGCCTCAGATCTCTCGTCCCAGTCTCGTGAGAGAAATTGTGCCGGGATGGCAAGCCTGAGTGGTAGTAGTGAGAGGCGAGCCTTAGGTAATTCCCCGCGTGCGTCAAAGGGCCAAGGCCCCACTCGGAGGAAAGCGGACGCTTCAGGCGCCAAGTCGGCTCCGTTGTGCGGAAGCCGATGTAGATGTCTGTCGATTTTGCATCTGCCTGGCCACAGCGTTATTGCGAAGAGGAGCGAAAGGAGAAAAAAATTGCGCGTGGCGCCGACGGCATTGAGACGTCGTTTGCAGAGGAGAGAGGCCCTCATGCGCTGAAATCGCACACTGTCCATGCATCGCATCTGCGCGGCGCACAGCCGAGGTCCCAGTGCCGACCTCCCATGAAACTTGGTCCCGGCAAATGGTCGAGCGGATACGTCCTTGTGGGGTGGGCTTCAGCTCAGCGCGAGGCCGCCTATTAAACACGACCCTCTCAAACGAATTGCTGCTGCCATTTATCGCCCAAACTGCAGCCAGGATGAAGATTTTTCCTGTCAGCTGGATCCTCAGCAGTGCTGCCAGCGTAGGTGCGTTACAGAAATTACCCACCTGCCCTGGCCGAATACGCAAACAGGTACCTTCCACCTCAACTGTCAAGTGGTGACATCTTCAACACTCCGATGACCGCTTTGGGTGCGTTGTCACGTGCTTAAAACAACATCGTTCCAAACTTGGAGCCCAGTCGATATTCTCCCTTATATTTTACTGGGATCTCACCAGCAACGAAACGACCTTTTTGCTGTATCTCTTTCAAGCCCAGGGCATGCATTCGACCGTTGAGCCGACAAGGTCGCAAACACATGCCAGCCACATGGTGCTCTAGCACAAGCCACAGCTTTCCGTTGTAACTTGACGACAACACTGGCATATGTTATTGGATAGTCACAGCTGACACCTTCCAAAATTTACATGTGCTCTTCTCTATTTTTCTACTCCTTTCTCTTCAATTTTTTACCTTCTTTGATGTTTGCCGTCTATTCATGCACATTATACTCGGTCGCTAACTGCGTCCCTCCTCCAAGTCTCAGCGTGGAACTAAGCTTTAGCGTTTACAACTTCCCAACCGCACGCTACACCGCGCTTTGACTTATACTAGTCTGTTCAATACAGTTTCATCGGGAACAAGGAACACAAGCCCCGGGCCTGAGGAAGGAGCAAGTTGCCATCGATTCTAAGAGGCGGTCTAGTTGGACTTTCCGAATCCGTTCTCGAGGCTGCGCTGAATGCTACCCTTGGCGCATTATTTAGTCATCAGAAAATGATATCGCATATAAACGGAGAGAGTATCAAGTTTCCCAAGCACAATCCCAGCATTGGCAGGCGTATGTCATTTTCTTGAGCTTCAAGTGGGCTGCAAAATCAGGGCAAATGCCAACAACATAATGGCATATCTCACTTTTGGCTGTATTCGGGTTCAGGCACAGGGACCTTGCAACTTTTCAACAACCACTTACGAAGAACAGAACTTGGACATGGACAAAGTTTGCAATGGTCTGATAATCCCGAACAGCGCAGCCCCGGCCCTTGATGGAATACTATATTGTAGATCAAAGATGCCGCTAGCGATGGGGCAAAGTGTTCATAAACATATCTCGGTAGCAAACCGCCATGATTCAATCATCTGGTCATAATTCCTCTCTCTTGGTGCCATGCCCCAAAAACATGGTGGCCACCCCTTTCGTAGTTGGAGAAACTGCAAGGGTGCTTGATTCGTTATTCTGAGCGGCAATTCGCAATGACGGGCCGTCGGGTGCCGCCGAGGTAGTTCCATTGTCGCGTTGGACCATCCTTCTCTAGACACCAAGGTCAGCTAGATGGAACGCAGACAAGGCTACACTTGACCGCCCTTCGGCACCAGTAGAAAGATTTACATCTGCAGATGGCCTGACCTATCAGCGCTTTTCCGTCTCCTGCCACACATTCACATCAAGAGACAGCAGTGGATGGGAGTGCCCCGTCGCCTCTCCTCTCCCCACCCACACCAGTCTTGGCAGCCCGTCAATCCAGCATCCAGCAGCCCTAAACCCCAGATTAATAGCGCGAGATTCTCAGAATGCGGGGTTGACCGATGATGCTCCACACACCAGATAGGCTCGTGGGTCAGGTTGATCAGAGGATGCAAGGGGGGCTCATAAGCTCGGGAAAGGGACATGGGCGATAAACAGCCCAGTAATTTCAGTGCTACATGTTTTATGCTAATATCCACCTGCAAAAGATGGAAAGAGAATAGAAAAGGGCAGTCGGTGGTTGGAGTCAGCCTGGCGATGCCTGCTTCCAGGTCCATTACACAAACGGCGCACAGTCAGAGCAATTCGAGATCATCCGTTGGGCTGGTTTCTTTCAGTCCAAACGACGCTCGTGGCACCAACCTCGGCCGGCTTCGGTTTCTCTTTTACGAAAATTGATGCCCATGTGAGAGTGTGGCTCTCTGCGCATGCATACGGACACAGCAGCAAACGACGCCATGTTACTCTCCTCGGCAGCATCTGCTACACATGGTCCGATTCCCCACCGGCTTTGCAGACAGCCACGGCTGGTGACCTTGCTGCAAGCCCAGATTAACCGGGTCGTATTTCCATTTCGGGCCATGCAGCATCCAGAGTGTCACCCTCCACCACTTGTTCAAAAAACAAAAATAAAAATAAAAAAGAGGTCGTGGTACGAATTAGACGGGTCTGTTTCAATTCTCACTCCCCCGCACAGCATCAGTTGCCCGCCATTGAGGGCCCTGTTGTGCCTGTTGGTAGTGCTGCCTGATATCCCGTGATCGCTGTCTAGGAGGTTAGAAGAGCCGAATAAATCATCAATCTGGCTATGCATCTACCATGCCCTATTGACAAATGTAGCCAGCTTAATATAGGTCTAGAATAATGGCATTCGTGTGTTTTTTCCTCAGTGACACAACCATATGAAGCTCTCACGCAAAACTATTCTGCAATTATTGAATCTCACGTGCCCTCTTTTTCGTCTTTCTGCCATCATTCTCCAAAAAGAAAATAATTGGTCAGATTAAACTCGCTTATTGCCTTGGCCAATCAAGGCTGGAGGGTTCTATACTACCACATCACCTCCAACGAGCAGGGAGAATGGTCGAGGCCCGCACCCTGGTTGAGTTGCCCCCGGACCTGTCCAGTCTACCGGGTTTCTGCTCCCGCAATCCTTGCACCGGGGCGAGAAGAGGATGCAAATGATCAAATGGTGGGTGTTTTGTGCCCGTCACGCGCCAGCAATGCAGCAGCATCTGCATCGTTGGCGCGCACACCATGTTCTGCGTCGTGTCTCGGACTGGCTGTCTCTGTGACATCGGATGGGTTCGTCTGGGGATGGCTCAATTCTCATCGGGACTGATATCCGCCCTTGTTTCCATCTTCAGCGACCACTCATAGGATGGCATTGCCCTTGCCAAGCAACAACGCCGCGCATCAAGTCTTGGACTGGCCAGGTACAAAAGTCGATCGCTTCGCCAGTCAACCCCAGGCTCCACTTCACCATTTCAGCCTCATCAGCGATATCGTTGCTGTTATACCCACATCTTGCGCAATTTCCAAGGCTAAGCATTGCCATACACCATGTCTGACAAGGTCGCTCAGACAAACACGGAGCAGGTCCACGATGATGACGAAAAGGTATGAATTGCCAAGCCTATCAGCAGTCGCCGTTTGCACACACAAATATTGACAGGGAACCACAGAAGGAAATCAAGGTCCACGTTGTCTCTGGCAACGAGGCCTTCAATGAAGCCATGATCAAGGAGCCACCGCGCGCCTGGTCACAAGTCATGATCCTGGTCTATGCCTTCTCCGTTGTTGGCTTCTTCTGCAGCACAATGAACGGGTATGACGGCAGCTTGATCAATAATTTGCTCCAGAACAAGTGGTTCAAAGAAAAGTATGTTCTCGACAACGATGGGCTCTGGACCGGCATCGTGTCCTCCATGTATCAGATTGGCGGCATTGTTGCGCTCCCCTTTGTGGGACCATCCATAGACGGCTTGGGCCGGCGGCTGGGCATGTTGGTTGGCGCCCTTGCCATTATTGTCGGCACTATTATTCAGGGGACATCCAACAACATGGGCCAATTCATGGGCGGCAGATTCCTCCTCGGCTTTGGTGTCTCGATCGCAGCCTCAGCCGGTCCCATGTACGTCGTTGAGATTAACCACCCAGCTTTCCGTGGCGTTGTTGGAGGTAAGTAGCTTGCAGGATTTCGTATCATTTCTGGTACAGTGACTAACGCTCGAACCCCTTCAAGCCCTGTACAATACCCTCTGGTTTAGTGGTTCCATCATTTCTGCCGGTTCGGCCCGAGGCGGCCTCAACGTTGGCGGCGACTACTCGTGGCGACTCATTACCTGGCTCCAGGCCCTCTTCGCAGGGCTCATCATCTGCCTGTGCATGCTCATACCCGAGTCGCCCCGCTGGCTCTACGTGCACAACAAGAAGGAACAGGCCAAGCAGGTTCTCACCAAGTATCACGGCGAAGGAAACCCCGACTCTGTCTGGGTCAAGCTCCAGCTCAACGAGTACGAGGAGTTCCTCGACATGGACGGCGCCGACAAGCGGTGGTGGGACTACAGAGCGCTCTTCCGAAACCGGGCCGCCGTCTATCGACTGTGCTGCAACCTCATCGTTTCCATCTTTGGCCAGTGGGCCGGGAACGCCGTGCTGTCGTACTTTCTCGGATCTGTCCTCGACACGGCGGGGTACACGGGCATGATTTCCCAAGCCAACATCACTCTCATCAACAATTGCCAGCAGTTCCTGTTTGCCATCGTCGGAGCCTGCTTGGTCGACAAGATTGGCCGCCGGCCACTGCTTCTCTTTTCCTTTTCGGGGTGCACCGTGGTGTGGCTCGGAATGACCATTGCGTGCTCCATATTTTCCAAGTCGTATGTCGGGGATGACGCGGATGGCAACCCCATCTACAGCAACCACCATGCTTCAAAGGCAGCCCTGGCCATGATTTTCATCTTTGGTTCCATCTACTCGGTCGGCATCACCCCTCTCCAGGCCTTGTACCCTGTCGAAGTGCTCTCCTTTGAGATGCGAGCAAAGGGCATGGCCTTCTCGTCGCTGGCCGTGAACGCCGCCGGTCTTTTGAACCAGTTTGCTTGGCCCGTATCCATGGCGAAGATTGGCTGGAAAACATACATAGTCTTCCTCCTCTGGGACGCCGTCCAAGTCGTCGTCGTCTACCTCGTCATTCCTGAAACCAAGGGCCGCACTGTAAGTTGTCGCCTTCTACCCTTCGATAAGCTAGCATTTGGCTGACAGAAACCCTACAGCTGGAGGAGCTGGACGAAATATTCACGGCAAAGAGCCCTGTCAAAGCGTCTACCCAGAAGAAGGCATTGGCGGTCGATAAATACGGAGGTGTCGTCAACGTACAGGATGCATGATCCGTAGGTTTTGTGTCGGGTTGCTTTTAACGTCGTTATTTCTCTCTAAATACCCTAGTCAGTCTTTTTTTTCAAGTGGGGAAGTTATTTTATTTTCTTCAAAGTGAGGAGTTGTCAATTTGGCGGTATCAGAGCAGGTTTCTGTATTAATTTGTCGGTAGGAAGCTGTTGAATTGACTTCACGTGAAAAAAAAGTGAAAAAAAGATCGACAGGCTCAACTGGGTGATTGGAACCAGGCCACAGTGGCATACAAATAGTGTTCAACAATAGGTTTGTTCGTGTAAATCCTTTTACCCTGGCCATAAGAACAATCAACTTTAAAGGGTTCCCCTGCAGCGATGCAAACTTTGCCATCGTGTGAAATCGAAGGTAAAGTTGGCCCCTCGACCACATCAAAACTATGATGCAGTGCTTTAGAGAAACACCGCGTCAACAAGATAACCGGGGTGTTTCGATTCATACATTAGTATTTCATTTAAAAAGATGACAATATATTATTACAAGGATTCTAATAACCCATTGACCACTCGATCAAGCTCAATGGCTCCTTGTTTGTATAGATACAGGGTAGTTGCTATAGAAGTCAAAACGTGACGAATGGGGCATAGCGTGAATCAGGCGACGCGACAGCCAGCTTGCAATCAACGTCGCCAAAACAACCAAAAGAAGGGGGTCGGTCTTCAACTTGTTGTTCCAACAGAAAGGAAAAAAGGCTGCCTGGGGCCACCAACTTTATTATCATCACCATCATTATTATTTTTTGTTGCAATTATGCCCATCGAGGTGAATGACAGCTTCCGTGTGACGGGCTTCGGCACATGGGTCGTTCTCTACGGCACCCTGGCCGTCTGCGAAGCCCGTCTGGCCGACCAGAAGATATGGCTGTTCGTCGTCGGCGCCGTCGTGTCGCTCAGCCTGGTCGCGTTTCTCCTTTTCAAGACGGCCTGCTACTTCCCGCAGACGTCGGCCATGACGGCAAGGTGGCATGACTTCTTCTACGCCTCCCGGAACGGCTCAATGGCACTCTTGGCCCTGTGTCTCGTGTGGTGCGTTGACATAGTGTGCACCCTCGTCGACACCTTTGACGACCTCATGTCCTCCAAGTCAATTGGGAAGGCCTTGGACAGGTTGAACAGCCAAGGCCTGTTTGGAATGATCATGTCGGATGGACTGAAAATGTTCATCGTATTCTACTCCCTCTTCTTGCTGGGCTGGGCCTTCTGGACCGGCTTCAAGGCGTTTTGGAGGGTTAGAGCCGCACTGGGCCGGCGGCAAGAGGATTACGAAACGGGACTGGGACTGGGACTGGTGTCTGAACAAAGTAATTGATGCGATAAAAAAAACTGTATTAAAATGAATGGTTATCGGTAGCGCTTATTGCTTGCGCCTAAATACATCATAAAGACTAATGCTCCATCTTTCCCACCAAATCTTGAACTAGTATGACTGTGGCTGTCGCAGACAGTGGTCATGTTATGTATGTCTCAAAGTAAATGAATTATTCCACAGAGACGTCGTGTATCATGTATCGAACCCACATTTGTTGCGTGCATCAAGCCCGCAGACGAGTGTGAATGCATTGCCAGATTGGGCTTCGGCCGAGGACCCATCTACATCTGGCCCTCGATAACGCTGTCACTCCTGACACGGGCCGTGGACTTAGTAGGCACATCATCCAGGCGGGCGCCAGGGGGCATGCCTCGCTCGTCAGCCTGGACGGAGAAGTGGCCTCTCTCAAGGTCATCATCATCCTGTCCAGGGTTGGCAGTCTTGTACTCGAGCCACTTGAAGGTAGTGTAGACTCCGAAGGCAAGACCGGAGCCCATGAAGGGGCCCAGCCAGTAGATCCAGTGGTAGTTGGTGAAGCCAATGACGACGGCAGGGCCAAATGATCGAGCAGGGTTGATCGAGGTGCCGGTCCAGTTAGTGGCGGACATGTGAGCCACGAAGACAGAGATACCGATGCCAATGGGGGCAAGGAAGGTAGCGCGGTGCTTCTCGACAGCCAGGAAGTAGACAGTCAAGACGAGCTGGGCCGTGAAGAACATCTCAATGAAGAGGCCCTGGGCCACGCTGGTACCTCCACCGAGTGTATTGGCGACAGTGAGCGGGCCGGGTATAAGACCTTCAGCGACTCCGGCGGCAGCGATGCCGGCAACCATCTGGGTGGGGATGATGGCGAGAGCACGTAGAGGAGAGACGGCGCCGACGAAGACTAGACCAAGAGTGACCTAAAGCGCCGAAGTTAGCATGGCGCCGAGGGATGAGCCACGAGGGCCTTGATTACTTACAGCAGGGTTGAACATGCCGCCAGAGATGCGGTAGAAGATCCAAACGTTGACGGCTAGTGCAGTACCGAATGACGCGGCAATGTACATCAGACTGAAAGGCTGCAGAGGTGCATTTGGCTCCGAAGGGTTGTTGGTGAGAAGGGCAGTCTGCGCACCAACGAAGGAGAGAAGAAGGAACATGAAGGTTCCGCAGAACTCTCCAAACAGAATAACCAAAAGATTGCGGGTAGAGTTGTTGAAGGCATGGCGCCGCTCACTTGTGATCTGAGCGAGGCCTGCTGTGGATGATCCTGGAGGGGAGTTCATCTTGTAGATAATAGAGAGGAGCAGGAAGAATGATGTGCAGTAGGCGTGATTGATGCAATAGTTGCAGTAGAAGGAGCAGTAGGAGAAGTAGGAAGAGGAGGCAGAAGAGGTGCAGTAGATGCGGTAGGTGTAAGAGGGATTGGGAGTGTTTTGAAGGCGTTTAAGGTGATGAGAGTGTTTGATAAGCTGAGGTGGTTTGCTTGCTGTTTCATAAAACTTTGAGAGGGGACAAGAGGTAAATATATATCATCAATGGAAGGCGTGAATGGGTCACTTGCCTCCGTTGCTCGGGCACAATGTCCCCGTCACTATCATCTTTGCCTCCGGACAGATTACAAGCCCAGGAGGGACTAGTCGAATGAGGCCTTCCATCGAGCTGGGGGTGTGTGTGTCAGAAACTTGGAAGTACAAAGATACCGCTTCTCTACAACACAATTCCCACGGTAGTGTAACGGCGAAGACGCAATAGAAATCCTTTGCTTCCATGGTTGACCCCTTCCACCTGCTACCACGTCAGAACAAGATCGACGAGGTCATCGGGGAATAGGCGCGAGGCCCGTACTGTGTGCTGCTCCGGCTTGACAGGGCCTTCCTTGGAGGCAGTTCTGGATGCATTTCACCACTGCCATGTAGAGGTTGCGGATGTTGTACCTCTGTCGTCGCCTCACGACACGCCCCGGCTCGGATTGCTCTCGAGCTTCTGGCCTAGCCGGAAGCCCAGGTGTGACTGCGAAAGGGAGAGGCGCTTGCGAGGCGTCCTGAGATTTGATTCACGATGGCTTCAAATCCAACTTGGGAAGTTCAGCGGCCCACTCGCTCGGAGGCTTCGCCAAAAAGGCTCCCGCAGCGAGGAAACATCTCGCATTCGGGACAAGTGGCGGTCTTGTCATGCGGTGACTGACGACTCGTCCACGGGTGGAGTTGTTGACTCCGGGTCTAACAAAGCATGATGGGGACCATGCCGTATTGTTGCAAGAATGCAGTAGACACTTGGGTCAACGTTGGAATGTCTCGGAGCCGGGGGTGTTAGTGTGGCCAGAAGGTTTGGGGTTGCCGGGCCTCTGCTGTCCGCCTTTCAGCCAGCCCAATTGACACTTCTCAAAGACATACCCACATGTAAGTGATGCTCCTGCGAATGGGGACGGTCACGAAGCGTGCCCATGGGCAACACTAGACCTGTACGAGCCAAGGAACAACGGGTAGGGGATGGCTGTTTAGATAGTTCTACCACGCGTCCCCACACGCATTTGCTCCCACATCCCACCCCGGACAAGGCTGTTCGGACTATGCGATGCCCTGTGCAAGGGAGGTGTGATCGATCTATTGGAGCCACCGCTAGCTGATAGGCTTGCGTGCGGCGCGTTACCCAGGGGCCTGGCTGACTGAGGCAGCTGTCGGTAGAGATGACTGTGGGCCTCGCTGTAGGCGTCACATGCGGTTGAATGTCATGGAATGCAGCAGACATGGGTATGGGTGCACTTTCCAGGCGCTCTCTCCACCCCTACGCCGCACGTGCGAGAGTGTCCGAGACGCCTGGGGGGGGGCCCCTCTCTCCCCCCGACGGCCTGGGGAGCTTCCCGCTTCCCTTGCTAGCTCCCGCCTGAACAGAACGATGAGAGTTCTAAGCTTTGCGGGTTTAGTGAACCGGTGGAGTTTGCTCGCTATACTAGACGTGATATCGGGGTTCGTCCCGTTTGAGTTGCACTAGCAGGCGCCAGCCCTATAATAACCACCCGGCCGCCATGAGCGCAAGCCTCCCTGAGCCACGGCGCGGGCCACAACACTAGGCGCAAAGTACATGACGGGAGCCCCGATGTACCAGCAGAGCTGTCCCAGCGTCCTGTCCCCCAAAAGCCTCAAATCTCATCCTCTGCTGCGGCAGTTGAGAGCTGTGAAGCTGCGGACCCGGCACGTTATCTGCGGGCCAACGAGAAGAGGAAACACCGCACCTCTGTGGCACAGGTGTGCTCTGTCACTTGGACAAGACAACGAAGGGTGGTGTTGGAGGGCGACAGGGTATAAACAAGGCACTTGCCTGCAAGGCCATTCGCATGCAGGCATGGTGTTGTGTATCGGCTTTTGTATGTACCTATGTATGTACATATGTATGCATGTATGTATGTACTATGGATGTGCGCGTGTGTGTCTGGGGGAGATCAGGTACGGTTGCATATGTGACGAGTAGTATTCTGTCACTGTTCGACATAGGGCCTTGGTTGTCAAGTTTGGCCATGCACAGTGTAGTGTAGTTGTGCAGGACGCCTGGGACTGATGAACCGTCCTCCTGCATTCTACCCCGGATCTAATTTCCACGGCGGCATCCCATCGTGGGCAATGGCAATATTGCATGGCCGAAATTCGATGGCTTTCGCTAGCTCGAATCCATGGAAAAAAAAAACACCTCTTCGCCCTGGCATCGCGGGCGTACATACAGAGTATCCGCAGCAGCGTCTGTCTCCCTCCCTCCGAAGAGCGGTCCCTCGACGCCGGCCAGCTCATCAGCCCCTTCTGTGCCGTCTCTTGGCGAAGGATGACATACATTGCTAGACCGGCTGCAGGACGAGCGGGTTGGTTTGCCCTCAACCAAGGACAAGCGACTGTGGGGGTGTTGATACGAGGCCCTGCCCTTGGTTGAGCAGGGGGGTTATGGATTGGGATGTAGCGCGAGTATGACAGCAGCTGCACTGGAACATGGCGTTCGCGTAACGCCATCTGTTCGCCGACTCTGCCCACCCAAGCCACACGAGCAATCATGGGGCGATTCGTTGCGGGAGGGTGATCAGACCGCGACACCTCCACGCTCTGGCAACGTTTGTGGAGGCTCTGTTTGACATGGGATCCTGTCCCTGCACGTCTGTCGATCAAACCGTTCAACACCTGCGAGGGTATGTTTCTGGAAGTGCTTCGTGCCCAAGATCGGCACTCGGATCGCTCTTTTCTCTGGCAATCGCCACGATCTGGAGCCCTCTCCCTCCCCTCTCTGGCGGTAGGATTTCGCGTCTGCAACCCCCCAGCCACACGGTAAACACTCTCTGCTAGCCGCCCTCCGCACTTCTGCACGCGCGGGGCGAGGACTGCAATTGGACCCGTGGCTGATTCCATCCGGCTGCAGCACCTCACACCGAGCTGAGGAGGTGAGAAGTCAACCGAACGCTAGTTTCAGCCGGCCGGTTGCGATGGGGATCCCGGCCTACAAAACCCAGCACACGTCGCGCGCGCCCGTGAGGCTTTCGCGTGCGGCCTTTTCACACAAAACAAACAGCGGCGAGGCGGAGACTGGATGAACTACGAGTCGATACCGGAGGGCTCTGCTCCGTTCGCGGATACATATGGTGACGGGCCGGACCGCCTCGTGCGTGCATGACCCTGAGCTATTGATTCCTAGCTTGAAACGCCCGCCAGTAGCCTTTGCGCTGTGTGGTGAGCGGTGGCCGGGGGGTCCAGGTCTGGACTGGCGGCTAGAGGGGAGTGGTCAACGGCTCTCCCGCCTCCCAGCGCTGGATGTTTTCGACCTGCTGCGCGTACCAGGACCCGAGCGTCACCTCTTCCACGTAACCCATATGAGGTGTTAGTAGTACTTGACTCGACCCATCCTTGCCCCAATCCTTATTCCTCCACTCGCTGTCGGCCGGGAGAGGCTCGAGGTTGAAGACGTCGAGCGCTGCGCCCCGGATCCGGCCTGCCTTGAGGTGGTCGAGCAACTCTCTCTCCACAACCAGCGGGCCACGGGAAGTGTTGATGAGGAAGGATGAGCCCTTCATCTTCCCCAGGTCCTCGGCTCCGATCAAGCCGCGAGATCTGTCTGATAGGACCAGGTGGACCGAGACAACGTCGGACGCGCTGAAAAGCTCGTCTCGGCTGACAGCCTTGAACGTCTTCTCTCCGTCCTCGTCCTCGACCGGAAGGCCCGACTCCCTGGCTTTCTCATCCGCCGCCTCCTGAGTGAGGTTGGTGCTCCATGCAACCACCCTCATACCAAAGGCCATGTTCATGATCCTGGCGACGTTGGCACCCAAACGACCGAGTCCGACGATGCCCAAGGTTTTGCCTCTGAGACCGGTGGCGAACGACGTCTGCCACAGTCCCTCCTTCACCGCCGCGTCATCCCTGGCGACACCTCGAGTGAGAGCCAGAATCAATGTGATACAATGCTGCGTCGTGCTGTCCGTGCCGGCCGTCTTCTTCTCCGTACGGCTCTTATCTACCGTCCCAGCGACTGGGATCCCTCGTTCTTTAAATGCTTCTAGGTCAAGGGCCTTATTTCTGACACTCGTGGAGAGGAACAGCCTCAGGGCAGGCAAGCGGGCGATTAGCTCCGCGGGGAAGGGTGTCCTCTCGCGCATGCAGCCTATCGAGCGATATTTTCAGCTCACGTTCTTGCAGCACTTGCCGTACACGGGTACTTACATATAACATCAAAGGGCTCGAGGCGCTTGGCCAGGGCATCCTTGACCGACTGCGGAGTGTCAGGGTGGTTGTACGGCAGCAGAGTGTCTTTGATCGAGGTGACTTCGTACTTGGCCGAGTCTAACTTTTCAAAGTGAGGATCGGCAAAGCCTTGGTAGTCATCGAGGATGGCGACTTTGATGGGAGCCATGGTGCGCGCTGGGTGGTTGGGCCGACGCTGAGAATGCGTACGCAATTGCACTTTTTGATGCAGAGGAGGTCTGGGATGATGGTCCTTAGTACAGCGACCCGATGCGACATGCCCGGGTGACTTACACACTGTGTGCAGCGCGGAGGCGACGTCGAATTGCGGTTTGGTTGTGGTGGTGTGGCTGAGATGGTGATGCCCAAGCAGCAAGAGACCTTTTGATTCCGACGAAGGAGGGTCTGAGGGTTGAGGGGTAATGATTCATCCTTTGAATCGCCATCCAGGCTACGGGAGAACACTCTAAGTTAACCGAGATAGCCGGCTTCTGAGGCCGATTCCGGCCTACAATTGAGGATCACAACCTTCCAGCGAGCAGAGCTCATAAAAAATTGGTATTTTGAGCATTGAAAAAAAGAAACCCAAATGGGAATTAATCCAACTAAGTGAACCGCGTGCCAGTATTATCCCGCTCCGTTCCGTCAAAGCTTACTTGGCATCCGCATTGCACCATCCAGTCGAATGACGACTCCATTCAACATGACATTCTCAATTCCCTGCCGGACCAACTGCGCAAACTCGGCGGGCTGACCCGCTCTCCGGGGAAATTCCATGGCGTTTTCCAGACTTTTCCTTACTTTTTGCGACATCATGCTCGTCATGCGGCTTTCAAAAAGACTAGGCGCAATGGTTACGACCCGGACGCCATATCGCGCGAGGTCCCGCGCCATCGGTAGCGTCATGGCCGCGACAGCGCCCTTGCTCGCTGAGTACGACACCTGGCCCTTCTGCCCGTCAAATGCAGCCGACGATGCTACCATGATGATAACGCCGCGCTCTCCGTCAGCATCAGTAGGCTTGACCTGGGCGATGTGTTCCAACGTCTGCCGAATGAGATCAATGGTGCCTCGCAGATTGACATTCAATACAAAGTCAAAATCGTCGAGGTCGAATCCTTTCCCATTTCGATCAAGAATCTGCCAATATAACCATGGATTAATATACGAAACAGAAGGCAAACAAGAAGAAGAAAAAAAAAGAAGAAAAAAAAGAAGCCATCCTCACTTACGGTTGCAGGTGTTGATACGCCGGCTGCTGGGATGACACCTCCCAGTGGCTTGTTTGTTTGTTTACTCCATTCCACAGCGCCTTGGACAGCGGCCTTGATGCTCTCCGTCTCAAGGACATTGCAGGCAAAAAACTTGGCCGAGGGCGACAGCTGGTCAACGACTTCTTGGCCACTCTCCTCGCTCATGTCAAGGACGGCCGCATTGCCGCCATTCTTGCAGATTTCTTCGACGCAGGCTCTCCCAAGGCCGGACGCGCTGTCGTCATTGTTAGCATGTGAAAGCGCCCGCCTCTAACGCCGCCTAAACTGACCCGCCGGAAATGACAAACGTGCGACCCTCGATCTTCATCTCGGACGATTGATATGGGGCCCGGCACGAAGTATGAGGAGCGAATGAAAAGAGAATATAGCGTCACAGATGCTGGATCGACGTCGGAGAGTTCCCACGTCGTCGGGATGAAGCGAAACGTGGGGTGTTGGTGAACGTGTCTTAGCGGTTGGTGGGCCGCCGAGGCACATCTTCGGCAACCGGCTGTGAGGCGCTCAGTCCTAACATGCACTACCGCCCCTGAGGCACCCAGTTTCATTTTTTAGCTTGCTTCCTCTTGTGTGTCTTTGCTTTTCATGTCTATGTATAGAGACCAGCATGTTTTACGCACTGACAATTCAGCCAGCACACGGATCCAGGTTTAAACATTGGAACTCGTGATCCTTCGGTGCCGAGACCCTGAGGATGCATGTGTTGAGTCCCTCAACAGCAGCTCTTACGAAGTTTAATACTCAAACATGCAGGGAGTCTCGGCCCAGCCTCAAGTCACAAGGTTTGTAAGATAGATGGAGGTCGAGACAATACGTGGCTCATGTGGCTTAAAATAAGTGCTGCTCTCCGAGTGGAGGAGCGCGTTCCCCGACACTTGATGCCTCCAATTGGTCTTATCTGGACCTCCTCGAGGAACCACCCCAGCGGCACAGCAACGGAAAGTTGACATATGACTGCTACATACCTGCATATGGTTATTTCCTCTTGCTTGAGAATCCCAGGAGAACCCCTGACTGCTGACTGCTGATTGCTTTTTTCTCTCTTCCTGTATTTTATTGTGCGTTGATGACACCGCAGTTGCGCCGAGTGATACTAAAATGCCATGCTTGGATTTGGTTATTGAGCACGAGACTGATGGAATGCAGGCCCAGAGTTCAACGGCTGCGTTGGGCAAAGCGTTTCTCGGCGCTAATTTCCAGAAGCGCGAAAAAAAAAAAAGATCCTCGAGAAAAGCCTTCTCCTTTTTCACAGCAGCGACAAAACTTCGTCTTCGGGATTAAATTTTTTTGTGTGATCCCATTCAAAAATGTTGCTAATTTGGGGTTTCAAATAAAACGGTGACGTTTTATGTCCACAGTCGTTCATCCAGCCTGCAGGGTGGTCTCGCGTCACGTAATGGGCGGGACCTTCAGCGATTGAGAGCCTGTCGATCGTCGGTTGGTTGTCATAGCGCTATTTTCTAGGGCGATTAGAGACGACCCGCCCCCCTGTCACCCTTTCCTGATAACCAAGGCGGCGCCCTCCCAAGTCACGTAATTAATTAACTGGAGACGACCCAACGGTACATCCGCATCTCAAATCGCAAAAGTGAACCACAAATGTCCCGATAAGGACTTTTCCAAATAACTTGATTTTCACACCAAACTCCTTGCTCCTCGTCATCGCCCCTTGCCGCATCCTCCGACATTTCAACTTCTTTACGCCCCCCCGCCGCAGTGCCGAATTCGCGATATCGTTAGCCCCTCCACCGCAACTTAGTTTGCGACCCTCACGACATTCACGATGACGAGACCACGAGGGTCGTCCGGCGCGAGCGAGGAGAGCGTGGGGACGGCCCGGGAGCAGGTACGGGAACGGGCGACACACCGGACGAACCGAGCACGAGGCCGCTAACATATCAATCAAAGGAGCTGGGGAGCATGTATGATTATCTAGCCAAGATCATATTGCTGGGCCCAAGCGGAACGGGAAAGTACGTTCACCGACACATGGGCGGGCTAAGGCCTGCTGGTATTTGCGAAACAAGGACTTTGGGCTGACCAGCACAATCTTTTAAACAGATCATGCTTATTGCACCGCTTTGTCAAGAATGAATGGAGGGTTTTGTCGTCGCAAACCATCGGGGTCGAGTTTGCCAGCAAGATTATCAGGGTGGGCACCGGGTCGCGGCGGAAACGCATCAAGTTGCAGGTAACGCTTGTTCAAATGGTATTTGCGTCCGGTACGGAAGCTGACAGGCCGGTAGCTTTGGGACACCGCCGGTACCGAACGATTTCGATCTGTTTCTCGCTCATACTATCGAGGCGCGGCCGGCGCCATCCTCGTTTACGACCTGACTTCGCATTCGTCCTTTCGCTCCCTCCAGCCCTTTCTCAACGATGCCCGGGCGCTCGCATCCCCGAACCTGAGCATTATGCTCGTCGGAAACAAGCTGGACCTTGCGGCCGAGAATCTGATCGATACCAGCCTGCCGCCCTCGACACCAAATAGTGTGGGCTCGGCGTCAGATATGGTGGCCGGGGGGAGCTATTCTACTTCAGTGGCGGGAACCCCGGGCACGATGAGGGATCGTGCTTCCTCAATAGGTGGCAGCCACTTGAGGGCTTCGGTTGCGCCCGAAGGCCGGGAGGTGACGAACATCGAGGCCAGCCGATGGGCGAGTACTGCGGGGATCTCAGTTGTGACCGAAGCCAGTGCGCTCAACGGCGAGGGCGTGGACGAGATCTTTGGCCGACTGGCTCGGATGATTCTAACCAAAATCGAACTCGGCGAAATCGACCCAGACGATCCGGCGAGCGGAATCCAATATGGTGATAGTGGAGGATGGAATACCGCCAGCGATGGAGGCAGCATAAAGAGCTCAATGACTGGGGGAACGATTGACGATGCCCTTGGCGGTACCAGAAGGAGACGACGAGGAAAGCCACGAACACAGAACTGGGGACTGCGGGAATGGGAAGAAGTGTTTACGATTGGTAACAGGAGAAGAGGAGGTAATTGCTGCTAATGATTTGGGCATTTCTTCTAATGAGCTTGCGTTGCTTTTGTTTCTGATTATTCTTTATCTTCTTTCTCTCGCTCATGCCCCGAGCAACGGAATTTGGGACGGCCCTGATGGGAGGTTGGGCGTATGCTTTGGTTGTACAGTGTTTGGGGATATTGCTTGGAAGCATTCGTTCTTGAAGCGTCCGTGGCGTTTGGCTTAGATGACGATTGCGCAAGTTGGGATGGATCCTGGGTGTGGTCTTTGATACTTCAGTTGTCCTTTTTCCTTTTCGAGCTGCTCATCTAGATACATACGGCGCAGGACTGAGTTACGTATATAATTCTTAACGATCGCTGAAGGCGGGCCTCGAGCCCGCTAATTTTGTTGACGACTTTCGATGCTACGCTCCGATCGTATGATGCTGGTGTCCTGCGAGGGAGTGGGCCCCTTGTCCTCGCGCACAACAAAAAAATAGTTGTGGCGAAACTCCTGTGATTGAGGCTCTCATATGACTGTTCTTGGCGACGGAAGGTCTCGGTCCGGCCCTTCAATCGTACTAATCCGGGACACTTGCATCATGATGCGGGATACAAGCAACAGAGCGATTGGGTGACCATCCCGACAACTGCGTCAGACAGGTGATTCGGGTGATGCATGAGGTTTCCATGTAACACGAGACATGTCTATCGCAGGATGGTATTCTTGTCTGCCCCGAATAGACCAAAAAAATATATTGAGATGGAATAACTCGCGATCTGTCACTTGCACTAATACCATCCACCAAACCCGTGGTCACTGCGTACTGTTCTCCCGCCCGCTCGCGAAGCCCATTGGACAAGGCCTGGATGAACTAACAAGCCACGGCGGTGGAGAAGGAAGAGAGGTGCCATGCGTGTTGTCCCACATTGGCGTCGGATCGCCGGTGCGATGATGCGGTCGAGTGTGGGAAGAAGTGGAGTAATGGACGAGAAACGTCTTCTATATAAAGACCATGGAAGTAAGGCTTGCCTTTAGAACGTAGCTAAATCACGAGCCTATTACTACGTCCTTGCATTTCATTGATCGCCGTAAACCGCCTTGCGCAGCAGAAACAAGCATTGTCGGTTTGTCGGCGCCGTCTCCGGTTGAACCCCACCTCTTGCCGCTCCCCTCGCGGGGTAAGTTTGCATGCATCCCGCCTGCTAAATTAAAGTGTGATGTAATTCAGCAACATTCGAGACCTTCAATACATTTTCCCGTCTTTCATCTACCCCCCATCTTGACTTCTTTTTCCACCACGCGCGTTCGATTTTGATTTACTTCTTTGACGCTGGCACAATACTCGCCATGGCCCCGCTCCGGCTTGTCACGCCAATCGATGCGAACTGGCGCTTCAAGCAGGCCTCTCACGAGGACAGCGCCTACTTGCCCGTCGCCCAGTTTCCGACCAACATCCATCTGGACTTGCTGCACCACAAAAAGATTCCCGACCCGTACATTGGAAAGAATGAGCTTGATGTCCAATGGATTGGCGAGACTGCCTGGGTCTACAAGACCGTTTTTTCCAGCACAGCATTGCCAGAGGGTGCCAAGGCCGTGCTGGCTTTTGATGGCCTCGATACATTTGCCACAGTGCAGCTGAACGGCAAGAAAATTCTCGAATCGGACAACATGTTTACGCCTGAGCGTGTGGAGGTCACCGACGCTCTAAAGGAAAGTGGCGACAATGAATTGGTCATCACCTTCGACAGCGCCTATTTGAGAGGATGGAAGCTGGTGGAGGAGCACCCAGACCACAAGTATATTGCATGGAACGGAGACAATTCGAGGTTAGCTGTGCGGAAAGCGCAATATCATTGGGTAAGCTCGTTTCCAGCACAATGTTGATTCGCCTCCTGGCTAACCATATCCGCCAGGGCTGGGACTGGGGCCCTACTCTCTTGACCTGCGGTCCCTGGAGGCCTATCAACCTTGAGGTGTACCAATCTCGGATTTCTGACCTCTTTGCTGAGGTCAAAGTTGACAAGTCTCTCAAACATGCCACTGTGGTTGCCCATACTGAAATCGAAGGCAATGCATCCAAAGTCCGATTCGACATTTCGTTGGATGGGGAAAAGGTCGCTTCTCAAACAGCAGATGTCCAGGATGCTGTTTCTCTGTCTACGTTTGAGCTCAAGAACCCGGAACTTTGGTACCCGATTCGATACGGAGGCCAGCCACTGTACACAGTCAAAGCGACGCTGCTCTCTGGAGACGATGAGACAGATACCGCGTCTAAGAAAATTGGCCTTCGCAAGCTTGAACTCATTCAACGACCCCTAGATGGTCAGCCTGGCACAAGTTTCTTTTTTGAGGTAAACAATATTCCCATTTTCTGCGGTGGCAGCGATTGGATCCCAGCAGACAATCTCATTCCCCGTATCTCTAATCAGAGATACCATGATTGGGTCAAGTTGGTTGCTGATGGCAACCAATTTATGATTAGAGTCTGGGGAGGCGGCATCTATGAAGAAGAAGCCTTTTACGATGCTTGCGATGAAATGGGAATTCTCGTCTGGCAGGACTTTATGTTCGGGTGTGGGAACTACCCTTGCTGGCCAGACTTGCTCAAGTCTATCGAACGCGAGGCAAGGGAAAATGTCAAACTCCTTCGACATCATCCCTCTATCGCAATCTGGGCTGGAAATAACGAAGATTATCAGGTGGCAGAAAGCAACAGCCTTACCTACGATTATGAGAACAAGAATACGGAGAGTTGGCTGAAGACCGACTTTCCAGCCCGCTACATTTACGAGAAGATCCTCGCAGATGTTTGCAAGGAGCTTATACCTGGTACAGCGTATCATTACGGCAGCCCATGGGGTGGCAAGGATACAACTGATCCAACCATTGGAGATATCCATCAGTGGAACGTTTGGCATGGTTCCCAAGAACGGTACCAAGACTTTGACAAGCTCGTTGGTCGGTTTGTGTCTGAGTTTGGTATGGAGGCATTCCCTAACATCAAGACTATTGAGTCATTCCTTCCACAAGGCAAAGAAGATCCAGATCGCTATCCGCAGTCTTCCACGATTGATTTTCACAACAAGGCAACGGGGCATGAGCGGCGAATTGCTCTTTACCTCGTAGAAAACATTCGCTATGCCCCTGATCCGATAGAGCACTTCATTTACTGCACCCAATTGATTCAGGCAGAATGCCTTGCTTCTGCTTACCGGCTGTGGAAGCGCCAGTGGAAAGGTCCCGGAAAGGAGTATTGTGCGGGGGCTCTGGTGTGGCAGATCAACGATTGTTGGCCCGTTACCTCCTGGGCCATCTGCGACTACTACCTTCGACCAAAGCACGCTTACTACACAGTAAAGCGGGAAATGGCACCTATATCCATAGGGATAACTAGAAAGGAACACAGCCACCCAAAAAACAAGTATACACGTGTTGACATTGACAC
Source organism: Calonectria leucothoes (assembly GCA_002179835.1). Taxonomy (NCBI): domain Eukaryota; kingdom Fungi; phylum Ascomycota; class Sordariomycetes; order Hypocreales; family Nectriaceae; genus Calonectria; species Calonectria leucothoes. The sequence continues at coordinate 65,901 of NAJI01000069.1, forward strand.
CAAAGTTGAAATTGAGATTTGGGGAAGCAATTTGATGCTGAGAGACATTACGGCCGACTGTGTAGTCAAGGCCTGGGACGTTGAGACTGGAAGAGAGACCTACTCGCAAACAGTTTCCGCTGCGGTCCTGCTCAAGGGCAACCAGTCCACTGAGATTGCGGCCTTTGAGGTACCTGTCGAGAAACGCCACGCCGGACTTGAAGGCAGAACGGTAGTGGCCGCTTACCTGTATAAGGAAGGCAAGCAAATTGCACGCTACGTCAATTGGCCCGAACCACTCAAGTATTTGCACCTCCAGAAACCCAAGTCACTACGGGCCAGGGTAGCTACTGGAGGTGAAGACGTGGAAATTAGCGCAGAAGTGCCCGTGAAGGGCGTGGCGCTTGAATGTGAGGATGAAAAGGTTAGCTTTGATGACAATCTGATTGATATCGTACCTGGTGAAGTCGTACGTGTGGGTGTCAAGGGTGCCAAAGAAGGGACTGTGATCACTACGCAGTACCTTGGGATGCTGAGCTAAAGTAGATTTCAAGAGAACTCCTACTTTTTTTTTTAATTTCCAGCATTGCAATATTTAGTCTTCACCATGTGTAGGTTTGTTTGAGAAGAGAAAAATGCCGTGCTACATCATGATGAAAGACTTGGTCCGAAGCGGATTCGACTGCGGCTTCATCCTTCTACATTGCCAGCTTCTAATCTGAGAGAAAGGCATAACTCGTCAATATCTAGGGTCCGTAATTATCTCAAATCCATTTTCTAGAAATAGTACTTTGATGAAGGGCACCTTGATAGACATCGGCTAGGCATGGGTAGAATCGGAGAATCGCCATTCCGCGATATCAAGACGAAGTCCGTGCCGAATTCAGCCTAGCATGTGATAATGCAAGGCAACGCATGCACGGAGGATTTATGAGTAGCCAAATACAGAAGCACTCTATCTCAATCAAGCACTGTCATATTTCTGTTCAATTTCTAATCTTCATCTCGTACCACTCGCGCTGGTTCTCTTGAGCCAAGAATCAACAAACACCTCGCTTGGGCATAGGCCGACAGAAGCAAGCAACATGGTGGTGTCGTCTGCAACCTGCAGGCCTGCGGCGTCTCGAAGCGAAAGGGACACTGCGGTAGTCTGTTCCGAACCGTAGATTCCTCCAGTCGGGTGGCTTTCCCCCCTCCTTTGGATGCATTTGATTGGTGGCGGCTGAGTTGAATCGGATGGGTTCCGTGGCTGTTCTAGATTTCCTGGGGTGATTGGTCAACAAAGATATCAAAAAAGGATGTATCAAGAAAAATATGGAAGTCGTGCTGCAAATTGGATTGCTTTCCATTGATGGTATCAAAAGGCTCCCTTCACCCCTATGGGTTGTCATAAGACGATGCTTTCAAGCCTGCGTCTCCATTGTTCTTGCAGAGGTACATCGGCCGAGGCACAGTCAAGTTCTTGATGCCTGTTATGTCAAGTCTCCAAATAGCGCGTGTCGATCATTCGCTTTAGTAGAGCTAATATTTCTCGCAACACACTCGAACATGGCCATTGTTCCCTTCATTAAGATGCAGGATATTGCGCCTGCGAATGTCTTGGGGAGACGAATTTCCTTGGCAGGCTGAAACAAGAAATCCATCGAGTATTTTGATTCCGTGCCTACTTTCCTCGTTGAGTTGGGACGGAAGGAGGGGTTGGTTGGTTGGGTGGTTAGAGGTTGCATCACGGTGGTTGTATTGACGGTGAAGCAAGCTCAATGCAACCGCATGGCACATGCTCGCAGTGGAACCCGGGGATGCCAGAGAGCCAATAGCCAATGCCGACTCCAAAGTAGCTAGGGCAGGGTAGGTCTCAACATGTCCGTAGCCATGGCCCTGGCCTTTGCTGATGTTGGGGACAATTGGCTCTCCATACGGTGTCTGGACCGATACGATCATGTTGATCTTCTTGGCAATGGTCATGTGAATGGAATTTCATGGGTGAATATGGCCTCTTGATCACGACATGGGATATATAGCGTACGATATAACGTGGGGCATGGCGGCAAATCCAGGAAATAGACCCGCGGACTAGCGCTGGACGAGCACGGAATTGTAAGAACCACTGCTGTCTTCGTCACGTAATATACAGATGCTTCAGTTTCCGAGACAGGGTTGACGGACCTGAGCTCGAAAAGAGACCAGGATTAACTTTACAATCCAATCCTTGAATGGCTGTAAGGGATGTGCCCAGGTGTGGCTTGAATAAAGAAGAAGGAGAGAAAAAAGAATACCCCCAAAGAGCCTAGCACATTGTTTAGATGGCAATGCTTATTTAGACACTTGTTTTTATTTCTTTTGGTCAGAGGTGCTCGTGTATTTGCTCGTTTCGGACAGGTCCCATGCAGCCAAACGTCAGACTAAGAATCATGCAAGGGTTACATTGTACGACCACGGGAGTGGCAGATGGGTCTTGGACTCGCCAGCACGTGAGAAGGAGGAGCCCTTGTGTGGTGTAGCTGGCATTTGGTGCCTGATGACGGCTGCGTTCCCGCAATGCAGATGCCACGACATACTTGACCGCGCAAGAGCACCCAGCCGCAGCATGCGAAAGCCCGATATTGCAATGCCCGAGCGGATCCTCTGCTTTGGGCGAGCTACAGATGTATTTCGCTTCTGCTGTACCAGGAGGCATAGAGCTGCAGAGTCGGGGGGCGGGTGCTGCAAGGCGTGTCCATGAATCAGAGCGGGTTCTAAGCCGAGGAGGTAGAGCGAGCAAGCCGTGTCCTTCTGTGCAACATTGGGCCGGGTTGTTTTCTATAGCCAAGCGGGCGGCTTTTCCGGCAGGGTAAGAAAAATGCAAGGGGTTTAGACGGGCCGAGGCGGAGGTGAGGCGTGGACTAAGGGGAATTTCGAAGTTGTCGAGGTAGCGAGTCCGGAATTCAGGACCAAGATGGAGAGACAGCCAATAGCGAGGCTGTTTGGGGACATTCACCCACCACTGCCACCACCACCATGGCAAACACAAGCCGCCAAGTCTCCTGATTTAAACGAGGCAGAGGGCGGCCCTGGGCGTGTCAAAGGCGGAGGAGGTGTGGGATGTGGGGGTCAAATGGCGTGCGCTGTTCTCGTCCGCATCGTAGGGGAGACGGTTAAAAGACCCGAGGTGCCGCGAGCGGGAGACGTGGGAGACGATAAGGCATTGCGCCAAGGAAACGCGCCGAACTTTTGCACGCCGAGCAAGTGCATGGCGGTGCTCCCAAGAGCGCAGACCAGCATGCCCTGCCTTGGATTGTCCCAGGGGTCGGACAGGGCCTGGGAAGGGTCGGGGATAAAGGGATCGGATCGGGCGAGGGTGAGGGCGAGCACGGGAAGCCAGAGATCAGTGTGGGAAGCAGTGGGGAATAGCGGGAGAGGCGCTCGTGCTCCAGTGGGGAAACGTCGTAGGGCGTTGCGTGCTGGCAAACGCTGAATCGCCGCTACCCGGGGATTGTGGCACTGGGCCAGGGACTAAATTTACCCCGCTGTCCATCATGTTTCCCATCTTCAGGCGCTGGGCCTTACAGTACTGGGACATGATGGTCATGCCCATGGAACGAATAACCTCAAGGCTCTCTCCACTTTATTCTTTCTGCCATATCACATCTCAACAACAGACGATGCTGAGCAGTATCCACACGAATCAAATGCCATTGCAGAAAACCTCGGGTTACTTTCATTCAATGCTATGTCAAGAGCTCCTTCACATGTAGCCAAGCCTGCGTGACTCTCAAAACAGTTCATCCTTCTTGCCCCTCTTAGATCGCTGGTTCCTGGCTCTTCCTATTGTTGTTCCTCCTCCGGTATTCGCCTTGAGCCCTGGATTTTGACGTGTACGCTCAGCACGGCGCCATTATCCGAATCTGGCAATGGCCATTCGATAGTCTCGGAAGCATGGGTTGGCGATGTGGTGTCGACCCTGGCCGGCTCTCATTGCCAAAGGACTAGCTAAAATTTCTAGTGCTGGAAACATTGTTGGAAGCGTTTCGGGAACGGCAGCTGGGCCAATGAGCTTGGTTCATCGCAACGTTCCAAAAAAATCCATTGAGTACATCCCTCCCTGGCTAGACCCAGTATGCATCCATCACAACACACTCAACAGCAAGCTTGTCGGTATGCATCAACTAGAACTCTTCGCTTGCATACGCGCCGGCATCTTGTCTGGATACCCCTCCAATCGCCGGTATTCCATCTGTCAGGGGTCATTTATCCCTGTCTCATCGTTTACAGCTATGGCTGATGCTCGATCAAGTGCTCCTCGCGTTGCTCCACGGCCGATCTAAACCGTTTATTCTCTTACGGACAGGCCAAAGTGAATCTTTATGTAATATTAGAAAATAAATGGAAATTGATTTCCTTATTGACTCGGCGACTCTCGATTCCACAGTATTGTGCCGGGGGTCTATTTGCGGCCTCATTTAACCATCTCCTCCCATCCATTTTTCAACCGACTCTCTTCCCCTCTTAGACACTCTACCAGAGGAAGACTACCTGTTTTCCTCGCCCCCTCTTAGAACCCTTGCTGCATTGCCAAGATCTTCTTTACAAAGGTCCTCTGTCGAACCTTGTTGAGGCTTCCGCCCAGCATCCGAACTCCGAGAACTTTTGTACAGCTTTCATAGCAGCAGATCCATCAAGGTTGCCCTCCTGTTGCGCCATTACAGATCGCCTTCCCTTTGTGAGTTTGCCTCTCGATTAACGTGAGATTGGTGCACATGATACAAGCCGTCTTGCCCTGATAAGGAAGCTGGGTCGTGCTTGGCTGGCGGTAGGGTGACCGTCTCAGCCAAAGGGATGCCAAAAACACCAAGAATTCCTTGGCTCATGGTCGTGATAGGTTCATTGAGTCTTTTGAGCCCCTCATGATACCATCAACGATGGTAATGGCAAAGAGACTGAGAGCTATATAAGATAGTCTAACCTTCTCCTTAGATCGCCTTCTCATCAACACAGCAACAATCGCTTCATTATCTACTCCCAGCAGTCTCTCTTGTTCCTCATAAAAATGGTCAACTTCACCAACCTCGCTCTTGCAGCCACTACCCTCTTTGGGCTTGTCATTAGCGCTCCAGTTGAGCGTGACGATGGCGATGTCGTCCAAGGTAGCTACATCGTGACCCTCAAGACGGACAAGAACCTCGACAGCCACTTGAGCTGGGTTGAGGACGTTCACAAGCGCAGCCTGGCCAAGCGTGAAAGCGATGCCAAGGGTGTCGAGCGAACCTACGAGGGCACGTACGGTTTCCAGGGCTACGCCGGCTCCTTCGATGAGGAGACCATTGCAGAGATCAAGAACAGCGCCGAGGTATGTCCCCAATGTCAATGACACCTTTCTGGCACATTATCTGACCCTGTCACTTGTAGGTTGAGCTGGTTGAAGAAGACAAGGTCTGGAAGCTGGACTACATCAAGGATGAGTCCCAGCTGGCCTACATTGCCAAGAAGGCGTTGACCACGCAGACTGGTGCTCCCTGGGGTCTGGGAACTGTCTCTCACCGCACCAGCGGCTCTACCAGCTACATCTACGACACGCAGGCTGGCTCGGGCACCTACGCCTACATTGTTGACACTGGCATCCGCGCTACCCACAGCCAGTTTGGCAGCCGTGCCACTGCCATCTGGTCCGCCTTCAGCGGCGACAACGCCGACACCAACGGCCACGGCACCCACGTCGCCGGCACCATCGGCGGCTCGACCTACGGCGTTGCCAAGCAGGCCAACCTCCTCGGCGTCAAGGTGTTCCAGGGCGACGAGTCCACCACGTCCATCATTCTGTCCGGCTTCAACTGGGCCGCCAACCACATCGTCAGCAACGGCCGAACCAGCAAGGCCGTCATCAACATGTCTCTTGGCGGATCCTACTCGGCCACCTTCAACAACGCCGTGGCCTCTGCCTCTTCCTCTGGCGTCGTCTCCGTCGTTGCTGCCGGCAACGAGGCCACCACCGCCAGCTCCAAGTCTCCCGCCTCGGCCGCCAGCGCCATCACCGTCGGTGCCATCACCAGCTCCTGGGCCATTGCCTCCTACTCCAACTACGGCACTTCTCTTGACGTTTTCGCCCCTGGCTCCAGCGTGCTCTCTGCCTACTACACCAGCGACTCCGCCACTGCCACCTTGAGCGGCACCTCCATGGCCTCTCCCCACGTGGCTGGCCTTGTCCTGTACGGATTCTCCGTCAATGGCGTCACTGGCCTCTCTGGCATTACCAACTGGATCACCTCTTCTGCTACCGCAAACAAGGTTACCGGCTCTCTCAGAAGCTCCCCCAACCTGCTTGCCAACAACAACAACGCCAACCAGTAAATTTGCTGTCCAAGCAAGGATTCGCATGGCGAGTGAGTTATCATTTCGACAGCGATTGATGGCAAGTTGGATCAAGGATTCGTAGGATGGAGGAGGGACGTTGCAGGGGAGCAACAACAGGACAATGACATTCTGGATAGTACAGTTTTTTGGACAGAACGAATATACACACATTTTCAGACAAAATTTTCTTTCGTCAACCGACATGTGCCCACAACTACTACCTGCAGTAACTAGCTTTTCATCTCGCTAACCTGGTATTCTACAGTCACGTATATGGAGCCATGAAGTTGCCTGTAGGCGCTAGGAGATGGAGCCCGGTACCCGGCAACTCCAGCCTTGCTGGGTTCAGATTAGCACCTCGCGCGGTGGACGCTCCCGGGTTCTCTCGGGGCTTGGGGTGGAGCCAGCTTCTCTGAATTATCGTCAAACTCGGCTCGGCTGGAGGGGCTCAAGGCCGGATATACACAATTGTCGGGAACAAAGACGAACGAAAAGAACCGGTGAGCAGCGCCTGCTCGTGGAGGGCGCCACGGCCGCGAGTCAGGGCCCTCTCTTTGACTTATGCACCACAGGTTCGCCGGCATCTCTTGGCAACGCACCAGCCTGATGGCCTCTTGTGGCTGCATCACGCCGGAGCCGCAAGCCGTCTAAGCCGGATCAGGCCGAAATGGCGTGCGGCGAGCGTCTGCCGTCCAGATGAAGCAATGTTTGGCGGCTGAATAGTGAAACAGACATGCAGCGTTGATGTCACTGGGGACCGATAACTTGGCCCATCCTGATGCCACCCAGATTCACAAAAAAAAAAAAACCAGATGGACCTCGGGTAGACAAGGTCGTAAGAGGCGTCACCCGATGTTTGGAGGGGAGAAAAAACACGAATCCGAGAGGGCACCCCTCATTTACTCCACATTCTCCCGCACGCTAGAGGAGCGGTTAGAATCTCAAATCGGAGTCTATTTCTCTCTGCCGTGAGAACGCACAGCAAGGAATTGAATTGAATTGAATTGAGAAGCGGTTGCGAGGGGTTTGTTATCCATTGACTGCAGCTCATTTTACCCATTCCTAGATGGAGAACTGTCTGGGTTCTCCGCGTTTTTCGCTCTTTGCCTTTTGACCATTTCTTTTAGTCTTTGCACACCCCGACTCGGGTTTGTGGCAATTCGGTTCCAATACAACGTTGCTTTACCTTGAAAGAACCCGTGAGATGAACAGTTTTTTTTTCTTCTCTAGCTTCGTTTGTGCGCACAACTATGATTAAATATTTCTAAAAGTTTCGTAACACGTCTCCCGCTTAAGTGTTTCTCCAAGGCGAGAACGGCTAGCATACGCTCGGGAGGCAGTCTCCATTACCTTATACCAGAGGTTGCCCCATTCCCCAAGAACACAAAGAGGCCATTCCCAAGGCCCATTGCTCCACACGTTCGGTCCTTCTAATCAAATGTGGTTCTATTTAGACTAATGTCACTGCACATCTCGTGAGCAGAAAAAAAACTGGGGAGGGGGAGGGGGGAGGGTCCTTGGAGGGCCTATGCGAAAAAAAAAATTGAAAGGTGCAACCACCAACAAGACAAACGAGGCGCTTTACATGGCCGTGTTTGAAACACACACACACACATACACACATACACACCGCATCACTTGAACATGACGACACTGAGTAAGCTACATGATGCACACAGGCCGGGGGATAAGCAGCAGAGCCAAGAGAGGGCGCCAGGAATGGAAACATGAAGCCATCTCTTGGAGTCGTCGGGACGCATCGACTCCACGCTCGAATGCAACGTGGAGTGCCCTTCGCAACACTAGCGGCACCCATATGACCGACGAAAAGTGCTTCCAACTGCCTATCTGGGGCGGCCGACCCCAACAGGGCCACTCTAGCCACTGAAGCGAAGCGGCTTTCGGGGAGGAACAGCGGCCTGCGAAAAAGAGCGGCCTGCGAAAAAGAGCGGCCTGCGAAAAAGAGCTGCCTGGCGCTACCATGCCCCCCCTGGAGTCTGGGGTCCCCGGATTGGTAAGTGGCCTTTTTTCCCCAGCGAAAGACAGCTGTGGAGAGAGCGGCACGGCTTGGGGGAGGAGGAAAAAAAGGTGTGTTTTGGCCGACAGGTATAAATGCATGCCATGATCTGCGCTCCAGTGTAGCATCGGCAGCTCTCTGCTTTAATTGATGCTTCTGTCTTGATGAGCTGAGCTCTCTCCCCTCTCCTCCTGGTTTTTTTTTTGGTATATACATTTTCAGGGGGTCCCAGATCTTCAGAGTCGCCCGCCATGGAGTCGACAGCCGAGGAGCGCATGAAGCTCGCTTACAAGAACCGCTGGAGAACCATTGCCAACAACCCAAAGCTGGTTGTCATTGCCCTCTTTGCCTCGTACGTATCCCCGGACGCCTGCACACGCGTGCTTCTCCTCCTGCGTGCCTAACTCTCGGTGCAAGATTTGGTGGTTTCGAATATGGCTACCAGCAGGGCGTCCTGGGCCAGTCCCTGGTCATGACCAGCTTCAAGGACCACTTCCCGTCCGTCGTCGCCTCCTCCAGCGCGACCGGCTGGCTCACCTCGATTCTCCAGCTCGGCGGCATCCTTGGCTCGCTGACGGCCGGTGTCCTCGGCGAGGTCATCTCGCGAAAGTACACAATGTTCTCCGCCTGCTGCTGGGTCGTCCTGGGCAGCTACCTGTACTGCGGCGCCACGTACCACAACCCTGCCATGCTCTACGCCGGTCGATTCTTCACGGGAATCGGCGTCGGCACCTTCAGCGGCGTTGGGTCAGTCCGCTTCCCAGTCCTGTCCCCCAAACCACATTCATTACTGACTCTGTCCCGCATCCAGTCCCCTCTACAACGCCGAGCTCTCGGCCCCCGAACTCCGTGGTTTCCTCGTCTCCTTCTACCAGTTCTGCACCATTCTCGGAATCATGCTTTCCTTCTGGATCGGATACGGAAGCAACTACATCGGCGGCACAGGGGAAGGCCAGAGCAACCTCGCATGGATGCTCCCCTCCATCATCCAGGGCATTCCCGCCATCTTCCTTGCCTTTGGCATCTGGTGGCTGCCCTTCTCTCCCCGGTGGCTGGTCAAGAAGGGCCGAGACGAGGAGGCCGTCAAGACCCTCTCTTACCTCCGAAACCTGCCCGAGGATGACGAGCTGGTGCAGATCGAGTTTCTCGAGATCAAGGCCGAGGCTCTCTTTGAGCAGCGCGCCTTTGCCAAGGCATTCCCCAACTTGGCCGCCAAGGAGCAGGGCAACGTGTGGATGCGCGAGTTTGCTCAGTACTACAACATCATCCGAACCTGGGACAACTGCAAGCGAGTTGCGACAGCCTGGCTGGTCATGTTCTGGCAGCAATGGTTAGTATTTTTTTTTCTTTCTGGCCGCATGAGCAGTTGCCCATGCACATGATGAATACAAAACTAACACGGCACAGGTCCGGCATTGACGCCATCATCTACTACGCTTCCAACGTTTTCCAGGATCTTGGCCTGACCGGAGGCACCCAGGCGCTGCTGGCCACTGGCGTGACGGGCGTCGTCTTCTTTGTTTCCACACTTCCCGCCATGGCAATCATTGATAAGGTTGGACGAAAGCCCATGCTTTACGCGGGTTCCATCGTCATGTGGGTCTCAATGGTTCTCGCAGGCGTTCTTGCCGCCATCTATCACAAAGATTGGCCATCTCACATGGCTGCTGCTTGGACAACGGTTACTTTTATCTGGATCTATGTCGGCGCCTTTGGTGCTACCTGGGGTCCTGTCTCATGGACCCTCGTAGCTGAAATCTTCCCCTTGTCAATTCGATCCAAGGGATCTTCAATTGGTGCTTCCAGCAACTGGGTACGTCTTTTTCCTAATAAGCACCCTTTTTTTTAAAAACTTGGAAAACGCTAACAAATAATCTTAGCTCAACAACTTTGCTGTCGCCTTTTACGTCCCCTCCATGTTCAAGACGCTGAAGTGGGGAACATACATCTTCTTTGCCGGTTTCCTTGCCGCATCAATTGTCTGGATTTACTTTTACCTCCCCGAAACCAAGGGAGCCACTCTGGAGGAGATGGATCGTATTTTTGGCAGCCATACCGGCGAGGAGGACGCTCTCATGTTGGAGGAGGCCAGGCGCGATGTTGGCTTGGGGGTTCAGCTGCAGAGCAGCGCCCTCAAGGCGAAGCAGCTTTCCCAGGAGAATGAGGAAACCGAAACCTCGACACACGAAAAGGTCTAAGCAACATCTAAGAAAATGGCTTGGTCCAATGGCTGAATATCTATGCTACAAATTCTGAAATCAATGCTTGATGAACTGAACTAATTTTTAATATGCCCTGTGATGAATTTTCTGCTTAATTTCAAAATGCTGAGTTGAATACGAATGTGTAATCGTGGAATAGCATGTTGCATCATTTTGTTGCTCAAGACTAACACGATGTCCAAGTCCTTGGTTCCAGGTCAGGTGACAGCAGCGGGCCAGCCAATCCGCAGTTGGCGGGCCATCAGAGCTCCACCACTCCCAACCTCCACCGAAACCAAAGCTGCGCAGAGAATTTTCTCCCTTCAACCCCCAAACAAACCACCATGGGCCATTCACCATGAGCTGCTGCAAGTGCAGCGGCAGCGGGCATCGCCCAATGTCACGATTGCACACCCGATTCCACGGTAGGTCCTTGCTTTCTTTGCTCTCTTCGTTTGTCCCGTCGCAGCCATCGCTTTCCAGCCACTCCTTCAACCACGAGTCTTCCTCACGGAAGGTCTTCCTCGCGCGTGCGTTTTGTACTGCTCGTGTGAAGTAGGCTGGGGGGCCCTCAGGTCGCTATTCCCTTGGGAATGACTTGAATTTCTTAACAGCTGCAAGACCAAAAGGGCCATCATAGTCCACGCCCGTCTCGTCCTCTTCTGGACAAGTCCTACACGGGCGAGGCTCCAAGCGCTCCGACATCTTCTCTCCATACATAATATCCGCGTCCATCGCAATGCTTCTACAGTTCAATATACATACAATCCTGTCCTTGAGACCATCATGCCTTGCCTCAATTTGAAGTGATGCTCGAGCCTCGGCGGCCAAACCACACGAGTCTGGTGCACATGTGCAAACGTTGTTTTAGTACAGCCTCTCCACGGCAGTGACAGTGTTCGATCAAACGAGAAATTGTTTACGGCGTTACTTAATTGCATGTTCACCCGTGCTTTGTAGTCTACTATGTGCAGTGCCTTCTCTCGCAATGCCCTTTTTAATTTTCCTAGCGCTCGGGAGAATGAGGGCTCTTGGGTGGGAAACCATATGATGAATTGTCAAGCAACGTTTGTGCTTGGTGCATAGCCAGCAGGTTACGAGTGCAAACTTGATACGCGCACATCCGCCATCACAAGCCGCGGATACGTGAGATGCCGTGCTCGGCTAAAAGAAAATCAACACACCAAGGCCACTGCTATGATGGAATTTTCTCAACCCCGATCTCAAGCTGCTTCACTTCAGCTCGAAGTTCCTTTATATGCTGAGTAATCGAAGCAAGCACACGTGGCTCAGCCATTTCGAAATCCAAGTAGTAGTCTGAGACAAAGAGGTCAACTGTTAGCGCTGACGTACGTGGGGAGCAAAAGCTACTTCAAAATAGACTCCGTCCAATTGGCCTTCCGTTATATATATCTTGGGGCTTTCTAATTCCTATGTCCCCCAAAATGGGCATGGTGTCAAGGTGGAATGACACAAGAAAGAAAACCACAACACTGGAGACTTCATCACTTTCAAGCTGCACACTGAACCATACATTTAAACACTGTGGGAACAAAAAAAAACCATAACTCATATTCAAAAGGGACCCCTGAGATTTACCAGAAAGCCCCATAGGGTCCAAAATTATATTGACAGTTGCCGACCCAAAACGCCGACCATCATTGCCACCCATCATCCATTCACCCCACGAAGGTGCCAGAACAGAGAGCTTTAGATGATGCCAGCTCGAGCAGCCTCACCACCACCTTCTTGAACAAGCTCTTCCATTCTTCGCTTGCCCTTGCCAAGGCCACCCTCGCCAACTCCCATGCGACGAGCAACATATCGTTGAGCAACAATGCCAATCGAGAGATCTAGTAGCTCCTCGAGCCACTCGGCAACCCACTCACGCGGGTCAACTCCGCCGCCCTCAATGATCTCCTTAATCTCGTCTGGAACAGACTCCGGGACCTCCTCGCCTTCCTCCCCAGATCGGGGGGTCAGGGGGGTAGCGGCATCAAGCCATTGGACCCATCGTGCAGGAACAGACTGGCTGACAGTGGAGAACTCAATATCATGAACAGGGTCAAGAATGAAAACAGCGAAGCAAATGAGCTCCTCGTCTTCCTCTTGGTCTTCGACATCAGAAGATTCCTTGTCCTTTGCTGCAGAAGCAGCACGAGCGAACAGGCCCTTGTCTGAGTCTACGCAGATAGCTTGCACGGACAGGAAGAGATCGGACGTTCTGACGGGGTTGGACTCGCTCAGATTCTCCGTAGCCCTGATCTTGGCCTGTTCCAATCCCCCATTTGCAGCAAAGTACTCTTCCGCATGGGAGTCAGCACCAGCACGGCAAAGCTTGGTTCCTTCGGCCAGCCCGTTAATCAAGCCAAGCTCGCGTGGCGAGTCGGCCTGCCTCCACCATGGGCCATCACGCCAGCCAGCAATGTTTTCAGTATTGCGTCGAGAGCTGCTTTCCTGGCCGCGCTGAACAACGAGAAGATCTCCACCCTCGACTTGGGACATGACCCGAGAAAAGACGGTATGGATGAGGGGGTCGAGAGAAGGGTACCCGACAAGATCGTGGGTGATGTGGATAAGAAGGCGCTCATGGGAGCTGATGGGAGGAGCGAGGGTGTGAAGGATGTTGGTAAAGGTGGGCAGAGCGCGATGTCGAAGTTCATCACCTAAATCATCGTAAGCTTGGTTATGGCAAGAGTTGAGCAGTGGCACCAACCGTAGGTTCGCAAAGTATTAACGTCAAGATTGCCAAGTCCGCCAGAAAGCCCCTTCACTTGCTCTGTCCACTTCTTGGCCTCTTCAGTCTGTTGGATTTGATTGACAGCAGCCTCGGCTTGCTTCATGGCAGCGGAGGCCGTGGACAGGAAACCACCCCACCATCCACCTCCAGACTGGGCGGGCTCCTCGGCGACGGGCTCCACGATCGTCTTCTTCTCGGGCTCCTGGGCTTCAGAGCTGGTAGCACTGGGCGTCAAGGTGGTTCTCAGGCTTCGTGCACTATCGGTGGACTTGCGGCCCACGGTGGTCCTGTCGTCGACAGCTGGGGGCGTCGCAGTAGAACGTCGGGCGGCGACATCCTTCACTCTGGGCGTGTGCGGGCGGGAAGGCTGCTCCGAGGCCAGCTCAGACTCGAGGTCGGCGAGAATGTCTTTGTCGGCAATGGCCTTGGCCGCGGCAGAGGTGGGCTTGGACTTGAGGTTGGACTTCTTGGGTTTGGGCTCGTCGGTGATGCCAGAGAAGAGCTCATCGAGGTTGTCGTCAGCCGCAGCAGCAGCCTTGGTCTTCTTGGAGGCCATGGTCGGTGAATGCGCGGGGGCAGACGACGGCTCACCAGGTGCTAAACAACGGCGATGGCGGTGCGGCGAAATGGGTGTGCGGGCAAGACAGGGCTGTTCGGTGCAGTCGGGACGATGCAGTTGCGTGTCGTGAAAGTGCAAGGTAGTCGTCAGAGGGGTGTCTGGCCTCGAGCACCGCCAGGGAGCTTTTAGGGAGGCACAGGTTCAGCAAGCCAGCAAGGGTCGCAACGGGCGGGCAAGTCGTGCGCTTGAAGAGGGGCAGTAGATGGAAGCCAAGGTACAAGTGCAGGCAAGCATGAAGTTGTATGCATAACTCTTCGTATTTCTAAGGTAATTACTCATTTCTGTACTGGTCTTGCATATCACACATGGCTGTGGTTCTCTCAGCAATGAACAGCTCGCAGCTCCCGGGCCAAACCATCTGCCTGTAAGTCGGTGCATTGAATGCTTGCGCTGGCTCACATGTGGAGGCGATTGGTACCTGCGAAGGTACTCGCGCTGCGATCTACCCACTGCGGAGATTTCGCGTTGGGCAAAACAGGGACCAAGTACACAGCGTGTACCACCAGCCCCAACACTCCCGTCATCCAGGCTCGTGGCCCCCTCCTCGCGTAGCAAAAATCCCAAATGCTCTGCTGCTGCAGCTGCAAATCGCCAGCCCCAGGTGGTCGGCAGACCTGTGTTCCAGTGACAGTGTCCAGCGGCCAGTGAGATCCGGCAGAGCAGTCGCGCATGGCCCAAGGCGGACTAGCGCCTTTTCTTCCCGCTCTCGTGCACGCAATTGGCCAGCGTGATCCGGCGGAGGAACCCCGGAGAATGGTCCTGGCCGGGGGAAAGGTGCCAACGGTACGTACCAGCAAGCCCATGCCATTGGTCGAGAGCGCGGACAGCTAATACGACGAGGCAGGCCTTGGCTTATTCGAACCACGACACCTCGAGAAAATCGACGGCGACCGCATTCAAGCAGAGCGGCGGCCCATCACAGCGTCTCTGATATTTGGGCCCAGACATCATCGCGGGCTTCCTGCAGAGGCTGGTCTTTCCTCTGCCACCTGAACTGCTCTTTCTCTCTTGCTCGTTGCATCTGCATTTGACCCCCGTCTCAAAATTCTTTCGCTGCCCTGGCTCACTCAAACACGCCTCACCTTGCCCTCAGTCCCTTCTTACACTCACCTCACCAGCCCTTCACCGCGCGGGCTCCCTTTTGCACCCAATCCCCCCATTGATTCTCCCCCTCTCAATCATTTCCCTCTTCTGCGCACCGTGTTTCTTCATCGCATGACGCTGCGAGCGGGTCTGGCTGGCCGCTACACGTCCCTGCTGTACTTCCCAGCCTCTGTCAGTCTCGGCTGACTATGGATCGGTCGCGCCGCACAACTCATCGTCGTCGTACCGTGGGAGGCTCTGCATCGCCTGCATCTGCTTCAGAGGCTTCATTTGATCTCAATCCTTCCACGAGCCCTGTGGCCAATCACATTAACACCACGCCCCAGTCCACCCCCAGTGGTGCCGGTGGTGGCCGCCGCTCATCAAAACCCCTTCAACGCGCTTTTACATTCTCGCCTCCGGGCCCCAGCCGCGGCCTTGGTCTGAGAAAGCGCTCTTCAGCTATGGAAAACTACCATCACGCTGAGGATGATGAAGACGGCCCTAAAAAGGGTGGACACAGCCTAAGGAAGCGTGCGCGCGTGGATTACACGTTTGAACATATTGACGACGACGTCGTTGTCCCCAACTCCAGCTCATCAGTCCGCGCCAGAAAACGCAGACCCGATCTCACCTTTGAGACGGAAGACTTTCACAGCACAGACTCAAAAAGAAGAGGCGCTTCCATGGGTGCCGATACTCCGTCCACCAGACGGAGAAACCCCTCTCGTAAGTCGAGTGAGATGAAGGCATACCGCGAGGCCCTCGAAGAGGACGACAACGATGTTCAGGACACCATTGAAGTCGGTGTTTCCTTCTCTGATGTTGATGAGTCGGAATTTCACGAGCCCAACTGGTCAAATCCATCATCACCTCACTCGACAAAGTCGCCCCCAAAGTCTGATCCCGTGGCCCCACCATCTGACAGCAACCGCCAAAGTCGCCCACCTATCAAGAGCATTCAGTTTCGCCAAAGAACCGTCTCAGACTTCTTTTCGAAGGAGCCAAAAGAGTCAAAGGAGTCCGCAGAGCCAAATGATACGCAAAACAACAGTGCTGAGCAGCCTGCGGAGCAACCACCAGGCGAGCCTGAAAAAGTGGAACCGAAGCCTGAAGTTTCTCTTCGGGAGCCAACTCCTCCACCAGTTATTGACTCTGGCGCTGAGGCTCATCCTACTGTCGTCCCCAGCAACGATGCCGTCGTCCAGCCGCCAACTAGTGAAACTGCCCGGGCATCTATCGAACAACCGGTAGATGGCAGCTCTAGACCACCCACTCCCGAGGCTGTCGTTCAAAAGCAGCCCGAATCCCCCAAGAGTGTGAAGAAGGAAGTTGAACCTGAAACAAGAAACAAGAGTCCGGTTTCTCCCCTTCATAATACCAATGAAGACAAAATGGACATTGACCCCATCGAAGAGCCTCCCAAGGATTCGGAGATGACTGAAGCCCCAACTGAGACTGCACCTGAGGAGCCCCAGATAACTGAGGAAGCCCAGACCGAAATCCCCAAAGTCTCTGAAGTCCCTAAAGTCTCTGAGGTTCCTGAAGTCCCTGAAGCTCCTAAGGTTCCTGAAGCTCCCAAGGTCCCTGAAGCTCCTAAGGTTCCTGAAGTTCCTGAAGCTCCTAAGGTTCCTGAAGTTCCTGAAGCTCCTACGGTTCCTGATGTTCCTACTGTTTCGGAGGTCCCTGAGGTCCCTACGGTTCCTGACGTTCCTACTGTTTCGGAGGTTCCTGAGGTCCCCAAGGCTCATGAGGTTCATGAGGCTCCTGATGTCCCCAAGGCTCCTGAAGTGCACGAAGCCCCCGAGGCTCCTAAAGTACCTGAGGCTCCTAAGGCTCTTGAAGTTCTTGAAGTTTCTGAGGTTTCTGAGGTTTCTGAGGTCCCCGAGGTCTCTGAGGTCACCGAACCCGCTGCCACGCATGTCCCGGAGGAAAATAACGATGCTGCTAGCTCTCCTAAACCAAGTGTTGAGAACTCGGAAGAGAATCTCACAATACCAAAGAAAGAGCCGGAGATTGATGAGTCAGCCGAACCATCAACTCAACTCCCCGATGCAATCCAGCCCTCGAGTTCATCCCAGCAACCCGTCGTCGCAAAGGAAGAGCGCCCACGGCTGTCAAGTCCTGCTGAAGTCAACACGCCAACGCCTTCGCTCCCTGCTGAAACCAAGGACCTGCTTCCTCCTGCACAACCCGAGCCCAAGTCAAGTCCCCGAAAGGCTGCACCTCCTCGGCCCACAGTGCCTAAACCACAACCTGCCCCCGTTGGCCGTTGGGCCCATCTGACACCATATGTCGATGACGATTTTGTGCTATATCCTGAAAGAAAAGGTCACTCTGAGGATGATGACAACGCTGACGAGCCAACTCCTAAAAGCAGGGACAATGATCGGGATGGCATCGAAATGGAACCCATGGTGGAAGACAATGATGACAATACAGACGCCGTCGCCCCTGAAGCTCCAACGCCTGCGCTCAACACTCCTACGCGAGGCTCACCAGTCCCGGAGTCTGCAGAGCCTACTGCCTTCAACTCACCTGCTCCTGTGGGAGATGATCCCGATGACGATGTTTCCGAATCTCAAGAACCACTAGATAGACGGCGATATTTCAAGTATCGCAAACTTCGCGACCCGGAAGAGTACATCTCAGCCATCGAAAATTACGAAGACATGTCCACTACTGAACTGTATGAGATTTTGGAAGCCATCAACGTCTCATTAGTTCAGTGGCAACACGAATGGACTGGGCTGGGCAAAGTTGTCGATGACTATGAAAACTCGCTGCGGCGGCGAGCTGCTGATGCCAAATATGAGTCTCGAACACGAAACTTGCATCAACATGGCGTCAACTATGAAGAGCCAGACTTCGGTGTCAAGGGATACAAGTCCAAGGAGCGAGAAGGCATGAATGAAACCCGCTACCTCCAAAGCCAAGATCGCATCATGGCTGCTACTTACGGCTTTGAATACGACCCGCATCCGTCCAAGATCGGTCGTCAGAACCCCGAGACTCAACAGGTTGGAATCATGACACGTGGGCGATCGTTGCGTAACCAGCCAAGGCAAACCGCAAAGGCTACCGAAACAGACGAGGTGGTCGGAAAGAGACAGCGGAAGCCAGTCCAGCTTTTCGATCCAACCATGCAGGATGTCAGTCGCAGTTCAACTCCTGTGCCGACTCGAGGTCGCAGGAGAAGGAACGGCAACGAGGATGACGCTCAATCCAATCCTAACGCCAGTTTCAACACCGACATGGGCTCCGATGGTGAGGGTGGTCTTCCAAAGACTCGACGCCGACGTGGCGCGCGAGGGAAATCTGGAGTTCCCAGTATTGTAGAGGAGACTCTTGTCGACGATGATGAGGATGATTCTATGCTTAACGATGAACCCACAAAGCCCACTAGGAGAGGCCGCGGGCGCCCGGCAGTTAGATATGAAGAGGTCGACCCCAATGATTTCGTCGACGAAGAGCCTGAGCCAGAGCTGAAGCAGCAGCCTCGCAGGCATCTTCTGACACTGAAAATCCCCAAAGGCAAGAACCTAAGCGAGCCCTCTTCTGCCATCACAGACAACGGAGACTCGCGGCCCTCGACAGCCTCATCGGAGGAATCTTCGCACACTGCCGAATCGTCTTATTCATTCCGACCCAAGCGCCAGAAGCGCTTCCGCGAGGACCCTGACGGCAGCGAGGAGACTGCCCAGGCGCCCCCCAAGAAGAGAGGCAAGCGAGCCAAAGGCACCGGGGCTCCCAATGAGATGCCCGCAGTCTCGTCTACAGGACCAACCTCTGAGCCGTCGCAAACGCCCAACAGCCGCAAGGTTCAGAAGATCAAGGTTGTGCGGTCAGATGGTCGAAACGGCAATCCCAGTGAGGATGTGGAGGAGCCTCAGAAGGATCCTCAGAAGGATTACAAATCTATGACCAAGTCGGAGAAGATGTCAGCCTCTATGAAGAGTATGATTCCCTTAACAAGCATTTGCAGACTACAGGCTAACAATACACAGACCGATGGGCAAACGGCAACATGGCTGGCGCTGTTGAAAAGCGCAAGGCAACACTTGCAGCCAAAAAGGCAGCTCAAGCAGCTGCGGAGCAAAAGCTTGGCATCATTGCCCCAAAGCCCAAAGGGAAAGCCGCTGCCAAGAAGGAGGCCGCCATTCAGATGCAACAGCCGCATCCTCATCAGCACCAACATCAGCCATTGCATATTGCGCAGCAGCCACCGCATCAGCCCCATCAGCAGTTTCACCAGCAGCACCCTCAGCAGCAACAGCAGCAACAGCAGCACCCTCTTCACCAGGGAGGCAACCCGCCCTATGTGCATGGAGCACCTAACATGGGATACCCTTATCCTCAGATGTGAGATTAGAGCGCCTCATCATCAATGGTCGAAGTCATTACTGTTGCATTACGATTGTCTCTTTCGCGGTTTTTTTTTTCGTGGCATCTCTCATGAGGTTTATTTTTGCAAGCATTACAGGAAAAGGGGGTCATGGGCTCCGAGAAGTACACCTCGATACGCTCTATGTAACAACCACAACAAATGAGACGGGGGACAGTACATACAACCACTCTGTAACCTACGGATACTCGGAGGGTCTGGATGTTTCGCGTGCCTGTACAGTAGATCATCTTTCTTTTCGTCATTTTTTTTCTCCTTTGTTCTTCTCATTGACATTTCCTTGCGCGTGCTCTTCGGTTTTGCATACATAACGGCATTCAGCTTGGGGGTGTGGTCTGAACCTCAAGGGACAGGATCGGGGGCAACTGTGTACTTAGCAAGCACGGAGAGCATTCGGCATTCACCGATACATATTTTTCCATAATTCAATATTCATCACCCCTAACTTTCCCGCCTCATTGACAAAATATACACATGCCTTGATACCGTAGCTAAATAGCAGCCTTTTCACCAGAGGTTTCGCGTATAAAAAAGCACACATAACTTTAATTCGACGCTTGGCTTGATCCAGTATCGCCGCCTTTCCCAGAAAAAAAAATTCATCCGCATTGGGGGTTGGATCCTGTGCGATGGATACCTTTTATTTCCGTGGTTGGACGGACCACTTACACGAACGAAGAGGGGAAAAAAAAAAAAAAAAAGGGCCAAGCAAAACAAACCCTTACAATATCCGTACAAAAGAAGCGCACAACATTCAAACTGGCAACTTGCGAATTAGCGTGCCAGTCAGCATGCTGAATAAAAGGGCCAGGTCACATTGCATACAGCAAGAAGACCATTGTCACATTTTAAGCTAATCAGAAAATGGAAGCTGACGGACAGCCAAATATTGAGATTGGTGGGGAATTGGAAACTCGAGGATTCCTTTATTTAACTCATGTTAGTGGTTTTGTGTCATGTGCTGCACGTCTATCCGTCAAGATCTGCCCAGACTAGTAAACCAGACCTCTTCAGCCAGGGTTACAAGTCACATATGGGCTACTCAAATGTGTCATCACAAAAGCAAAGTCAAGAAAAGACGAACATTTGAAGTGATTTTGTTTTGTCCTTGATGTGATGCCTGGTATGAATCATCCTTACACGCCGCAACCGAAATGCAGAGCCTGCCAATCCAGCGACTAACTTCCCATTCCGCCAAATCCCCGAATTTAAGGAAGAAGGGGCCTTCGCGCTCTATTTGATCGCATCGGACAGAACCACGCCTTTTGTCTTTCCCTACCCAAAGCACTTTACATCACAACACCAGAGTTGCTGGCAATACGCTGAGAAAGACGAGTTAGCTCCTGTGTGGGTTTATAGAGAGTGTCGGAGTAAAACTTACGGGCCAGAGCTCAGCAGCCTCCTTACCGACAGGGCCAGTGATGGCAGAACCCTTCATCTCACCCTTGGCGTTGACGATCTGTAAAAGTTTGAGTCAGCTTTAATTCCATTGCAACTTTCAACTTGTCCGCTGTCTCTTGAGATACCAGAGTTGAAAAGGGTGGATTGGAAGCCACTGAATCCAGCACTCCAAACCAGCCCACCTTCACCCGAATACTCAAGATCCAAGACGAACACACACAAAAAGAGGGGAGGAATTCCACATACAACACCAGCGTTGTCCTCGAAGTACAGGAAGACACCGTCGAATCGCTTCCAGGGCTTGGACTGGCGGACGATAATGGCGGGGTGGACCTTCTTTCGGAGCTCGGGCTTTCCCTTCTTGACGGTGGCCATGACCATGTCACCGACACCACCGGCGGGCAATCGGTTCAGACGAGCACCGATACCCTTGACGGCGATGATGTAAAGGTTTCGGGCACCCGAGTTGTCACAGCAGTTCATGACGGCACCGCTGCAGCACCAGTTAGTTAAACCGGAATCGAGAAATCGGTTCGGGAGGGTTTCGAGGCGACGTACACAGGGAGACCGAGGGTCATCTTAAGCTTGCCACCAGGGGCACCACGTCTGCACACAATTCATGTCAGTCTGAGGTCTCTCGGATCCTTTGTCTCAAGGTGGGCAATGTCGCGGGAAATCTGCCAGATCTAAGCCAGGATGCTGCATTTAAACTCGGCCATTGCTGGAGGGTCGTCGATTCGAGTCACAAGGACTGAATTGGTGTACCTGGGGACGAGGTAGAGGCCGACGTTGTCGTTTGGGCAGGGTCGATCGCACACATCGCTTCAGTGTGATTTTCGTCGTTTCGTGCGCAGTCGAATTTCGTCCCCCACCAAGATGAGCACCGACAGCAGGACCGGGCAAAAAAGGCTCGAAATGCGGCGTCGAGTAGCAACCGTGCCGTGGCAGAAATGGCAGAGATCCCGATGCAGTTGGAGACGACTGGGGCATACTTACGAGAGCTTGGCCATTGTATCGGAGTGTGTGTGGCGTTACTTCGTAAGAAATCCGTGCCGAGTCTCAAGATGCCGTCGTGAACAAGAGCTTTTCAGGCGAAATTTTCCCAAAGATCTGTGTGGGGTGAGAAGCCCTATGGGAAGCGACGGCCAGCACGTGATGATAAGGCTTATCAGGAAACGGAGGCAAAGCCGCGCGGGCTAACCACTTACTGCAGTTGAAGTAGAAAAGCGACGAGCCTTTTCAAGACCAATAAAACGGTTGAAAATTGGATCAGACAGTCATATTATCGTCTGGCTTTTCGAATTTACTTGCCTGGTTTGGTTTACATTTTCTCTTGAGATCCGTCAAACATTTGATGCTTCTCAGCTTGAAAACCGACTGCTGGAACATCCATCCCACAGCAGCAAACAGACCCTGACCCCACACAGAGTGGACCCACCAACCACAACCCTCAACAATGGCCCAATAATGGCACAATACATCAAGCCCTGAGCAGTCACACATTTCCCTCATAGTCCATCCTTTGGCCATCACCTCCAACGTCAACGGGCCAGATGCCCGGGCGAAGCACGCCCGGTTAGCTCAATCGGTAGAGCGTGAGACTCTTACGAGTACGCGATCTCAAGGTTGCGGGTTCGACCCCCGCATCGGGCTGTTCCTATACACTATAATCAAGATTGAGAAGTGCTATTTTTTTGCCAATTTTGGCAATTCTGTATTTTATCTTTTTGCTTGCCCTGGTCATTCAATAAGCTGCCAGTATGCTCATTTGATCAATTGTAAGCCTGGTTTGTTACACTATTGTGGTATGAAAGAGTGGCGCCCTGTGAGGGGTAGCAGTCATTCTGGCTTGCAGTGGCTTGTCAACTACCCTGCACTGTAAATATTTACAGCACGTCACTCATCACCACGCAACAATACAAAAAGTTGGGGTGAGCTGACAAGTTTCATGCGGCTATTACAAACACAGCATTATCAAAAGATTTGGATTTCCCGTTTTTATGGAAATGCAATTTACTGCAGTGATGCCCGGGGATTCGTTGTTTGGATCACAGCCGGCCCTGTGTGAGACGTACCATAGAACAAGCATAGACTGCTGCCTGAGTAAAACACCAACAAATAAAGGAAACGATGACAACAATCCACAAAATGAACCCTCACACTTACCCTCCGCGGCGACTCTAAAGCAAAAAAGAGGTGCTCATAGTTACACTCCTGTACACGACCGCTTATCGCTTGCCGCCATCCCCACCACCCCCGCGTCTCCATCGGGCGGCCCGAAGCCTGCGCCCTACGGAGCCGAACAGGTGGACCTCGGCTTCAGCAACCACGACGCCAATTGCTTGGGACAGACAAGATCTGGTTCGGCTAATGTGGCCCTCTCCTCTCTCGATCGTGTGAACGGTTCCTGCCCGCAACGGGCTTGTATTCGCCCCTGGCATTCCCCCCCGTCCCTCTTCACCCATGCCTCCCTCTCTCAACACCATTGGGCGGTCACTGTCCCATCCATCTTTATTTCGTCGCAGCACCGCCATAGCTGCCGCGCCTAGTTGTATCTTTGGCAGAGACAGGCTAGCCTGCCAGCTCTTCACAGCAACTCGTATATTCTCACCGGGCAGAGGCGCAATGGCCGGCAACAACCAGATAAACTATTCGTCCTCGGCGGCGACGGGCAAGCGTCCGCTGAGCGAGCCCCGCCCCAGCTCGTCTGTGCTATTGCTCTCTCCGCAGAACCAAGTTCTTCTCCTGCACCGCGTTCAGACGTCCACGTCGTTTGCATCGGCGCATGTGTTCCCGGGCGGCAACCTGGACCCGTTTCACGACGGTGACATTCCCGCCCCAGGGTCGCCAGAGCGCCATTGTGATGGGCTGGCCTATCGGATGGGAGCTATCCGGGAAACGTTTGAGGAGACGGGCATTTTGCTTGCAAAGAAGAATGGGGAATTGGTGAATGTAAGCATCGAGGAAAGAGATGCTGCAAGAAAACAGATTCATGGAAACCAAGTCAACTTCCAGGAATGGGTGGCATCGCTGGGGGCTGAACCAGACATCGGTTCGTGTAACCCCCTCCCCCCTCGTAGATTGTTTACTGTCCACTGACTGATGTATTCGTGTGAAGATGGCCTGGTTCCTTTCACTAGATGGATCACACCTGCCATAAACCAGAAGAGATTTACGACTCAGATGTACATCTACCTGCTCCCCCTGAACCGCGGCGAGATGCCCTCTGAGATGCTCATCCCCACGGCGGACAACGGCGTTGAGCACACCGAGGCCCTCTTTGCCCCGGCGCAGACGTTTCTTTCACAGGCTGCAAGCAACTCCATTGTTCTGTTTCCGCCGCAGGCATACCTCCTCCGCCACGTTGCCAACATCCTGGCCAGCACTGCTGCCTCGCCCGAAGAGGGACCCATGCACTTGTCCTCGCAGCGCGAGAAGCTGCTCTCTTTTCTCGCCAAAGTGCCCACCGCCGAGACGGAAAAGGGAATAAAGCACCCGACGGCGCAGATTCCGTGGGCTGACAAAGTCATGAGCCCTCACACCATACTGGTGAGGAGTACCGACAAGAGAGTCGTGCTCGCGCTGGACAAGCCCGGGCCTGAACTCAAAGATGTGGGCAGAGGGGGCGATTGGGAGAGGGTAGTCTTGGTCAACTTTGGCAAAGGCGGCCCGAGCAACGTCGAGGTTAGAAGAAGGGAGGATGTGTTGGAAGAGGAGAGGAGGATCAACCGAGAGGAACAGAAATTATAGAGGTAGAGTTGACAATTTAGACATCAATAACCTTTTTTTTTTTTTTTAACCGCGCGGATTGTTACGTGTTCGACAGCAGAAGAAGCGCTTGAGAGTTTGGGGAAGAAATCCACACATGTGGTACTTATTTCATGTGAGTGGGAGCTATCATTTACACACATTTGCGTGTACTATATAAAATTCCAGGGTATCATACAACGACAAGAGAGAGAGATTGCTCGCTCAGACAAGCATCGAGTCCGCACAATCAACTCCGTCCAGCCCATCGGCATTCATTCATAAATTTCTTCCTAAGCTTGTTCATTGCGTCTTTACCACTTCTTCTGCGACTGCGTACTCTCCATTTCCAGGCCTCGTATGCTTTGGCTCCAATCTTGCCAGTTAAACTCTTCTCCTAGCATGTCGGTATCTTCTCCGCTCGGTTCACCAAAGCTGGCATTCATGGATGTGAATGGGTCGGACCAGAGGTATGGAGGTGGGTTGTCGTCCTTGGTAAGAGCCATCTGCTGCCCAGGAATACTGCTCTGGCCCTGAGCGACGGGGGCGGGGGCTGGTGCGTTCCCACTCGCCGACGCTGGCGCATTCTTCATTTCGCTGACCATCATATCGTTGATGGGCCAGAATGCAGCCATCGGGAACGTTGAATCGGTGGACATGAAGTCATCCATCATGTTCATAGCTGCATCTGACAATTCAATACTGGCAGGAATATTTTTGGGGGTTTGCGGTCTAGGTTGCGGCTGTGTCTCTGGCTCAGATGATTGCTGGGGGGTGTCCTTTTGGATTGGTGCGGGAGGAGGTATCGGCGTCGTGGAGGCCCATGATGCCTCCGCACCATCCGGTCGAACCATCAAAAGCCACGCTTCCCTGATTTGTTCCATCTTTCCTTCAGCACCTGGAACTGGTCCAAATCTTGCATGGGTTGGGTTCATTCGCTCATCGAAATCCAGGCGGCGAGCCTCATCTGGATTAGCCTTGAGACGAATCATCTCTGAGGCTCGATGCTTGGTGACCTTGGTGGACAGTTTCTTCAGAGGCATTATCACGGCGGCGTATTCCGAGTTTGTCAAAAACTCGCGTGCAGTTTCATAGCCATGCAGAGCTTGCCAACCTCGCTCAACGAGAGGCGTCCACGGGCGTCGCGAGGACTCAATCAAGAAGTATGCCATTGCATGCCAGTTGGTGTATGTCATAAATAACCATCTGTACTGCTTGCACCGCTCATCAGTATTGAGTATGTGGCTGTACTCCATTATCTCAATGGCTGCAACGTAGACTCGGCGCCGAGCCTCGTCCGTAAGCTCGCCATCGGAACCAGGGAAGAGCATTGGCTGATAGATGACCAAGCACATCTTGGCCATGATAATTCTCGCAATCATAGCCGCCATCCAGTACAACGGGTCTGTTTCATGCAGGACGACATGCTTAAGGAACTTAGTCTCTACGCCTTGGTAAACCTCGATCAGCATTCGCTCCCGATCAGGCAGGCTGGCTGCAGTAAGAGCCATTCCCCGAGGGCAAATGTTTGCGAATGCGGATGAAGCTCGGACAAGACGTCGACTAAGATTGCAGATTTCGTAGCGAACCAGTGCGACGGCGCAGTCGGAGCGTCCCTCTCGAGACTCTGGAAACTCTGTCATTTCCGGATACATCTCTGTATCGTTTATATTGGATGGCATCATGGTGTCATAGCTTCGGTCGCTGATGACTAGATCAGTGCCAAGCTCGTCAGCAGCCCGGAGATCGAGAATGAGCAAGTGCCACCAGATTCGTCTCCTCATCTCAGTTTCGAATGGGCTCAGGCCGAAATGTGTTCCGTCACGGTGAAGTCCCATTCCCTGAGCAAGGTGAACCAGCAATCCGGTGAGCGACCAGCAGAATCGGCTGTCGTCCTGTCGTCTCACGACTACCAAGAATATGATGAATGCTTGCAAAATCGTAAGATCTGTTGTTTGAAGGAAATTTGCTTTTGAGAGGGCTTGCTCGACTGCAAAGCGGAATTGAGTGAGGAGGTCTTCTTTGTTGGAGCCAAGATTGGTTTGCACCTTTGAAAACTAGTCAGTCAAGCGTTAAATGTCAATGGACTCCTGGTGCTCACCTCTTCCGGTTCAAGCGATGTTATAGCCGCGTAGTAAATGGCAAAAGTCAAGGCCTCTTGACTCGGGCTGAGGCTGGCTTGGTTCTTCCTGGCATCTCGGAATATGGCCTCCATGGAAGGAACATGAAGAATCTTAATAAGTGGCTCAACATTCTCCTGATAAACCGACCATAGAAACGGGATGTGGGATGGTAGAGGATGGCATTTTGCCAAATTGACATCGGCTGACCGGTAGCCAAGAATGAATGAGTGGTGGTCTATCGTTGAGGCATTAGATGGAGTTGTCTCGGGTGTTGCGTCATAGTCGGATTCATCAGATTCCTCATCGGTTAGCTTTTGAGATTCTTGGCGAATCGAGTCGAGCTGTGATCGGATGTTAGCTTGGCGGGTCTTGTTTTACTTTACTTTTTCTCTTCCGAGTATACACACCTCATCATTAAGTTTGGTCCAGAACCCACTGCTGACGTATCGCCGATTTCCGCTATTTTCGCTCAAGACTAGCCGGCCAAATTTCTGGTGCAATTCCTTCCTTCGCGCCATCTCGCTGCTTTCGCTAACAGATTCATTGTCCTTGGGGCTGCTAGCATGGCAAGATAAAAAGCCAGCGCTGGATGATTGCCTGGGTGGCAGCGTGGATGCCCTCTCGATCGCACCCTGCCCGGTGTGGGCCGCATCGGGGGAACTGGCCGATGAAGGGCCCTTGCCGCCAGATTCAACCTCGATCTGGCCGCTCAACTCCTCCACGATGCCCTCAAGCTTCCTCAACCTCTTCATCAGCTCTACTTCGCGCTGGCTCGAGTTTTTCGGGGCCGCATTGGGATCTTTGGGGCGCGGCTGACGGGGCGCGCGACCGGGAGCGGGGAAAACGCAGGGGATCTGAGCTCTGCGGCAGTTGGAGCAGGGCATCTGTTTATCGCAGCGTACCTTGCGTCGTCGGCAGGTGACGCATGATCGCGGGTTCAGAGCAGGAGTGCCAGAACCTCCCGGGGCTTGGATCGGACCCGTGTGGGCATCAGGGCCGGTGGTCTGGTAGACGGTGACATTCGCTGACCGGGCCGTGTGGTTGTGGGCAGAGGCCCTCTCTTGGGGTTGTTGGGAGTTTGAAGACGTTGTAGTTGCGCCAGGCTGGCCGGGGCCATCGTTCAAGTCGTTGAAGTCGTAGCCCAAGGCCAGACTCTCGAGGTAGCTCGTCATGTTGTTTGCGACGTTTTTGTCAGCAGTCAAAGGGCGAGTGCGGCGCAATGGCGAACGAGGGGTTGTCAAGGGACAGAGGCCGGGCAGGCTGAGACGACCAGGATGACGCGCGTCGGACAAAGCGCCACCAAATCCATCAAACGGACGAAGCAGCTGCCTGGCGCGTTGGTGCTGGTGCTTTAAGCCTGAGCATCAATGTGTCGTTTTGCAAAGCACAGCGATTGCGTATTTGCAAAGATGCGATGCAAGTAGCAGATGCAGATGAGATCAAATTCGAAGTGGGGGGAGGTTTGGTGAGGGATTGGAGGGCGGGATCCTGGATTGGATTGGGCTGGGTGATAAGAAATCTGGGCTGAACTAACTAATAATAGGCGCCGTCTGGGTGCTGGTGAGCAGGTCCTTGCAGTCATTTTTCCCTCCTCAGCGCACTTCGGAGACCGGCCCAGCCCACTACACATATCTCCGGCTGCTCAGAGCCACACTCCGGCCCGAGCAGCCATGTTCCAGCGCCATGACGCCCAGCAATCCCACTTTGGTCTGGGCGCCTCCCCCAACGCACGTCGAGACTCACCCTAAAGCGGGTTAACCTTAATTACCCACTGGAGCGAGGAGTGCAATTGTCATCGAATCCCGCACTTTGATGACCAATCCTCTCCACACTGGTTGGCCAAGGTTTGGAATCATTTTGCATCTAGGGCCAACCGCAGCGGGGCTCTGAGACTAGATCCGGTGTCTTTGATCTGGTAGCAATGGTGTCTGTCCGTTCGCACCGATAGCACAAGGCCCCTTTTTTTATTGGGAACTGCCTTCGGTTGATTGTTGATTTTGTGTCTTTCCATTGCCTCTATTTTGTGCGTAATTCTTTTACGTTGTTGTGTCTTCCAGTTTCAGCCATCAGTTTAGAATCATTGCGAGTACAATCTACTCAACCCCCAAAAGATTTCCCATCTAAATAAACAAAAACCTCAACATTTCATTTATTTCATCATGATGAGTTGTATTTCATCATGATGAGTTGAGACTGCCTTATTATTGGCCTTGAAGAATAAGATTTCCGGTCTTGATTTCGGGTGGTGGAGCTGGAAAGGCAACCCACAGCTTTTGCACTGCAATTTTAGTTAATTCCGCCGCAGTCGGACATTTCTTTACGAAAATGACAAACATTTCGGTTGGCTAAAAAAAGCACCCCTCATATGCACCCTGCAATCATTTCGCACCGATGTCGGTTGTACCCGATAAAAAAAAAGGACTAAGGGCATGGCTAGTACGCATGATAGAGTGGCTGCGGATACACCGGAATGCCCACGCCATGGCCCTTTACGCACAGTTTTTGTAAAAAATGACAAGGCCAAGATTGAAGGTTAATATTATTTGACGTATTAATCGTTCTCAGCCTCGCAGTAACCAAGTGGTTGGCCACTGATGAGGCGTCACAGCCTCATGTCTACATGCGGACGACCCCATCTGATAGATCACAAAACGCAGTTGCAGCGAGATCACGATATCTCCCAATGGCCTCCCACATGGAGCCTGTGGTGTTCATGCGCTGTTACTGCATGATCTTTGTTGCACCCAAAATTGCAGTTTGAGTCCCAAATGGCTGGGATTGTCTGCTTGGCTCCCGTCACGGCCCGCTGTGCTTTAACCTAGAAGATCCAGAACACGCAGCCCCAGACATCTAAGAGGTTGTACCTTTCATGAGGCCCTAAGCTGGGCCACAAATGCCATAATCTCATTGAAAACTGGAGGCGGGATGAAGCTCTCCTCCATCTCTATCTCGGAGTTTGCGATGGACCGAAGCATTCATCTCGCAGCCGAAGATTACACAACCTAATTGCGCATGCAACCATTTCATCCTGGCACATTTTCAAGCTCTTCACACCCACTTAGAGCAATCCAGACACCAAAACCCACCTGATCGATGACTTAATTCGCATTGTACAGCATCGATCAGTACTCTCGGACTTTTCGGCGCCGACCGGATTTCGACCGGCCCACCGAAATCCCTTGGGCCCACGCGACTTTCGGCCCAAGGGACGGACCTTGGCACCGACGAGGCTGGGACAGCCGCGTACTGGATGACAGTGATATATCAGTTTAGTCGAACCTTTTAATTCCGGTCAAGAATCATTGCGACGAGTATCTGGAATTTCTCCAAAGACCTTAGCCTCTCGCCCACGCAACCATCTTCACAATGCATCTCATGATCCCCTCAGACTAGCGCAGTAAGACGGCGCGCAACCCGGACGGAAAGCTTGCCGTTGAGCATGTCGGTCCTTGTCTTGGCGCACGCAACTCGACCGGTGTTCAATTTCTTGAGGATGTTGGGCCCTCAGTCGACAGGGAAGTGACTACTCCCCCCCCCGGCTCAATATCTCAGGTGGACCAGTGATATGCAGACAAGTTTCGCTGTTTCGCCAGCCGCGGCAAAGGACCCCCCGGACTTAGAACTCATTGCGAGACGGGAAGCATTCGATTGATCGAGAGGAGCTGCATCCCCTCATTTGAACCAGAGAGTCGTGAGCTGTGATTCCGAATCTGCGACCGGTGAGCATCAACCTGGTCTGTAATGAATGGTTGGGACGGGCTGATACGGCACACGGCGTCTCTTTGCATGCATTACCATGCATTACCCCGAGAGGATCCGGTGGTAGCATGCGTGTTGTAATCGGAAGCGGATGGGCGGGGTACCAAACTCACATGTTGTTTGAATTGATTCGTTCACTAACATGGTAGCATGACCAAGAGATGCATCCGAGATGTAACCAAGTGTTTTGGCGCGGGATAAGTGCCCTATGCCATCCATCTCAGCGCTATCTGGCGAATGAGAGATGGGCCGACTCAGGCCTCTCTAATGCGCCTTCAGACACCAAGCTTCCTAAATGCAATCTTGTGCTCTATGATCGTTTACTATCGGCAAAACTCTCAGCTGATTTGGAGCCATTCTGCTTCACCCGCTGGGTCGCCAGCGGGGTCATGAGTAGGCCATGATATGGGGCCGACGCCTATCCCCCGGCTGTGAGGGCCCGTCGCCACTTTGTCTCGACACGTGTGCCCCAGACTGGTACCCTATGCCTCTCCAGATAGCTCTCGGATTCGTCATTGGCACGTCATCATGCTGGTCCACTGCCGACGCGTTGTGCCATGAGCGGAAGGTCTACTATCTCGAGACCCAAGGGCCGGGTGGTGTGCTGATGCTTGCTTTGCGGGGGAAGCTAATAGCCCAAGCACTAGCAACAGAGCCGCATAAAACGATGTGGTACACGGCGATTGGCGTTGGGGGAAGCATGATGGTTGATCAAGCTAACCTGGGGATATACCCGTCCTAGAACCCCGGTAAATCCTGTGCCAGGAAGATCGTAGCTAGTAACGGGGTGGTGGGAGAGGTGCGGATATATAAGGTAGCCCGAGGATGAATGTGACCATCGAGAATTCTCTTCTCAACACCGACACATTTCTCTTCAAGCAAACCTCGCGCTGGTAGCTGATTCAATCATTACCTTGCCAATTTCCGAAGCGTCACAATAATTAGGCTTTGCGTTCAAAGCTATAATATTAAAAATATGTCAGACTCTAACCCGTAAGTGTTGAAACCCTTCACAACAAAGGACCATGATAGCCAACGAGGGCAGTAGCACGCCGATTGAAGTATATATTAAGGCTCCATCCGAGCTTCCTGACAAGTGGGTCGAGCCAGAGCCAGTGCTTGTAGACGACAGTCCAGACACCAGCTCTTGATAAGAATTATTGGCCCGTCTCTTGGCAGTGTTGGCGCAAATTGTACGCACCGGGACCTAGCGAAATCATTCATTGTCAAAAACAGACAGTACATGATCATGATGACGCTCGCAAGTTCCGTTAGAGGGATGGCAAAGGGGGAATTGCAGAATGATCAACAAAACAGTTTCGTATTGTGGAAATGTTTTTTTCGGAGGCCTCATGCTTGTGCATCTAGGTATGCGGGGCGAGAAGTCACATCGCCATTCAGATTTTTCGAGAGGATAGTATGCAGATAGCTCAATTGGAACGGATGGCCTTATCAATGCCATGTATCTTGGAAAACGCCATGAAATGCCAGTGAAACCCCAACGCCACGCTTCTAATCAAACCGGTATCAAAGTCGCTTGCGTTCCTTGCCACGTAAATTGACCCTCCAGACGGAGCATACACTCTTTGACTCACACCACTTCTTGACCTCGCCAGGGCTAATTTCTGCATCAAAGCCAACGCGACCAAGCTGGCCAGAATTTAACCAGGCTGCCAAATCTTCCAAAATGATCGGGTCGTAGAGTAAAATCTTTTCATGCCACGAAGGATTTGCGGGGTCCGTCGTTCTAGGTGCGGACTTAATTGCTTCGGTAATATATCCAAAAGTAACCGTTTGCTGGTCATCAGGCGATGCTGCGAGAGAAAGCTCGGTTTCGTCGGTCGCCGCAAGAGACATGTTAATAGAAGGTTGGGACGAAAACATCTGCTCCGCAGTTGAAGCTGGAGAGGATGCAAAAGCGTCCCCGTCTGAGGCGGAATCAGGGATTTCAATGATGGGGGCCTTTTTGACACTTTTGCGTCTTGCAGCACCATGGGTAGTTGTGGGTTTCTTTGGTGAAATGGATCTGGTTTTTGAACGTGATGGGCTTGTTGGGGACGAGTTGAGGCTATTTTTCCTTGGCCGGCCTCGAGGTCGTTTTGGAGTCTCTGGAGGCTGTGCGGATGGTGGCGGTTCTTGGGGTTCTGTTGCATTTATGCTGTTCTTTCTCGGTCTGCCCCGAGGCCTCTTCTCAGAAACTGCTGAAGAGGGAAGATTTTGCGAATTTGTCGCGGTGAAGCCCTGCTTTGAACCACGCGATAATCCCTTGTCAGTGTTTGCAGCCAAGGCAGGCCCAGATGTTGAAGAAGATGCATCTCGGCTTGTACTTGTATGGATCCTGGCGTGACCTAAACGAGCCTTACTCTGCCAGCACTGATCTAAGAGAGCGATCATGGCACTTCGCCTTTTAATAGGTTTGAAACCGTACGTCTTAATCTCTTTTGCCAGTTGAGTGTCTGTGAATAGGTCGTAATTGGGTTGGGCCGGTAGGTTCGAAGAGTCCGTGTCTTGTTGCGAGTCTTTTGGTTGAGCATTAGTAGGCTCGGCGGAATGACCGGGTTGTTCAAGTAATAATACACTCTGATTGAGGATGTTTGTGCTTGTAGAGAGGTCACTTTCAGAAAAGTCTGGCGTGTCGTCTATTGGCGCAGGTTTGGAACCAGGCGAGGGTAGAATATCAGATAGGTTGACAAATGAATCGGCACACTCGGAAGCAGTAGCTTCTATGGGAATAGCAGGTAGCTCATCTTGATCTCCACCTTTGACATAGCCAAATGGGTCAATTTCGTTGGTTGCGGCACGTATTTGTGGCGACTTTCCAGCAAGATCGATGATTTCAACATCGAAGAGATCTCCGTCAGCGTCTCTCGCAGCGGCATCCCACAACCGGGACCGTTGTTCCGGAGGTTCAACGTCATCACTATGAATCGGTAAAGCGAAATCGATGGAACCTTGTCGGTTTGACAGCCTCAGTGCGGCTTGAATATCTCTCAAGACGGTTGGTGAGGGCTCTCTTGCTAATTGACTTGATGTGCCAAAGACGAAATCTTGTCTCGAGACCTGATCAAGCGCCGCCCCAGGCGACAACAAAATGGGTTTGGGTGGTACCTTCTTCTTGGAAGGCCTTGCCGGCTTCTTTCGAGGCTTGGCTTTGCCTTTACCTTTCTGAGGAGGATCTGTTGAATCTGCAGTTGGAACTGTGTCGTTCGCTGGCAAGTGATCCAAGACTGAGGCTGAAGGGGCGCTGTCTTCTGGTTGGATGGGTTTCCGGTAAGCAGCCGTTGCAAGTTCGGTGATTGTCCTAGCCTTCTTCTTTGGTGCTTTCTTCTTGACTGGAGATTTGTCGGAAACCTCTGGTTCGGGCAGGCTCACATCGTTTATCGTAACGAGCTCAATTCGCTTACGTTTCTTTAAAAAGCTAGAATCCTCATCAGAGGGGGCTGAAACAGTCTCGACCGTCTCACCAGCACAAGAATAGCCCTGCACGAGATCTCTAAATACCGCTGTCTGCTGAGCGCTTCCGGGTGACGACAATTGCTTAAATGCCGAAGTATCAGAGTCAAGACCGATGATGGTCTTCTGAGCTGGAGGAGTCCAATCGGTCTTTCGAGTAGTTGCGGGCTCCAAATTCAACCCCTCCTCAGCAACAGGTACTCTTAATTTCGGAACCTGGTTGGGATGGGCATCATCGACAGCATCACCAACCGAGTTGGTTGTGACGTCATGAATACTTGTCTCTGCGGCTTTCAATTTCGACTTGGGCTTCGGCTTTGATTTCGTCTTGACCGACTCCTGTCCATCCTCATTTTTGTCCTTTTTGGCTTTGGTTGGAGGTTGCCTTCGTACTTTCTCTGCCTCGCTTGATTTTGGGTTGCGTTTTGTTTTCTTTACCCCACTGGATTCCTTCTCTTTACTCTTCCTTGATTGTGGCTTGCGTGTGTTGGTTGGCTTTTCAGGGACAATTTCGACAACCGATTCTTCATGATCGGGTTCACGCGGGGGCTCAGGGACATCATAACCTGTATTGCTCACTGGATGTTCCTCGAGCGTTGTCTTAGTTGGCTGCAAGAGATTTCGGGCTGAGATGAACGTGATCGGTGCATCAACCGGGATCGGCGTAGCCTTGCTGCCACTCCGCAAAGGAGGTCGGCTTGACCCCTGGGACAGAATATCTTGGAGCGGGGGCAGGTCAGGGGAGGAAGATCTAATTTCGAGAGGTTCACGTCTTGAGTCTTGGATCGGCGAGGATCGGAAGACATCGGAGGTGGTCATGGTGCCCAGAACAGACATCTGAGTGCGCAGTGCGCATCTCAGGCCTGTCACACGCAGCAGTATGGTTATGGTGTTGAGGGGACTTTTTCTAATGGACACGACCGCGCTGCTGGTCTTACTGCGAATCGTGGCGAATGGCTCAACCAGAGTGGCGCATTTGTTGCGTAGTGGAGGGGCACCAGGGGCACCAGGGGCGCCAAGAGTCGCGTTGATTCCGCGGTGTCACATGACCACAACACGTGACGCACAGCCCTCGTGGATCCAGAAAATTGGCGAACCACACCAAAATTTTGGGAACATTTAGCCCAGCCCAAGCCTTTGCGACGACTTCAACCCCCCGCCGGCAGAACACCGAAACCACCCTCACCACCCCCCCCTCACTACCGCAAAAATGGAAAACGACCGTGGCGAGATCGTCGATCTGTAAGGACTCAGCCGAGTGGCACACGCTTTCTTCGATCGAATACTGACGACGGATCATTAGCTACGTCCCCCGCAAGTGCAGCGCCACGAACCGCATCATCAAGGCCAAGGACCACGGCTCCGTCCAGATTTCCATCGCGAAGGTTGATGAGAACGGTCGTGCCATCCAGGGCGAGAACCACACCTACGCCCTCTGCGGCTTCGTCCGTGCCATGGGCGAGAGCGACGACTCCCTGAACCGCCTCGCTCAGCGCGACGGTCTCCTCAAGAGCGTCTGGAGCGCCCAGCGATAAATGTTAAAAAAACTCGGCAAAGGACTTCGCATCTGGTTATGGGTCTCTTAAAAAAAGAAAGGGATTCTGACAGGACCCCAGGGTTTTTGGTTCGGGCATGAAGGCAAGGGTGAAAGAACTTAGGGTTGGCTGCATCTAGCAAATCCAATTCGAGGCGTTCGGCTCGATTTTGAGACAACATTAATGATTGTACGTCTGAAGATGTGACAAGTGTGGTGAAATGCGTCCCCGGCTAGAGAAGTCTCCTCGGATCGACTCCAAAGGTCGCCCTAGGTTTCGAGGATTCTGGGACTACTTTGATAGTCTCCGTGCCGCAGATTGAACGGACCTAGAAAAAGCCGTGGCTGTTAAGTTTCTTGCCATGGTACAGATACGGGTCAAACATGAACGATTGAATTTATTTCCGCGCACATCAACTACGTGATTTAATGCCATCAACGCAGACCAAATTATTCCAGCTCACCCAGTACCCTTCATGTCCCTTACTACGCATCATCGCTCTCAAGCGCATCCTTATATGCTGCCAAAGCCCTTTCTCGACAGCCCTTGTGTTCCACAATTGCCTTTGGGTATCCTTTCTTCTTGGCCTTGGTTCCTGCACCACGACCGTACGGGTCATGTACTTCTTTGGCGTTTAGATCCTTGAGTTCCGGAACCCACTTGCGGATGTAGTCTCCGTTGGGATCGAACTTCTCGCTCTGCAGTAGAGGGTTGAAAATACGGAAATAGGGCTGAGGGTCGACACCCACACTCGCACCGAAGCCCCATCCTCCGCTGTTGCTGGCAAAGTCGCCATCAATCAGATTCTCCATGAAGTATTTCTCTCCCTTCCTCCAGTCGCAGAGGAGATCCTTTGCCAAGAATGACGACACAATCATGCGGCATCGATTATGCATGTAGCCTAAGTGATTCAGTTGTCGCATGGCAGCATCCACAATGGGGAATCCTGTTTGGCCTTTGCACCAGGCAGCGAAGTGTTTTTCATTGTAGGACCAGTTGATATTAGCGTACTCGGGCTTGAACGGTTTGTTCATGCTAAAATGGTCAGTATCAACTCTTAAGTGTATTTTTTGAGGGAGGCTGGGGGGAGAACATACCAAACGTAGGGCCAGTTAACCAGTACATGGCGGTAAAAGTCACGCCACGCAATCTCACTGATCCAGGTCTGTATTCCATCATTGCCCCCATTGAGCTTCTTAGTCTTGTTTCGGTCCCGAGCAAAACGAACACAAGTCCTGGCACTGATAGTCCCAGCAGCCAGGTGGACAGATAGACACGATGTCCCATTATCCGCTGGGAAGTTTCTCCTGTCGCGATAACCACCGATTCTCTCTTCGCAGAACTTTTTGAGTCGTTCCATTGCCTCGTGTTCTCCACATGGCCAAATAGCATGGAATCTCTCCTTTTCTTCATCCGTGAGGGACTTGTTCTCTGGGGCTTCGGGAATGGGCACTTCAAAAAGTCCCTTGAGCTGCTCCCGAGAACCGTCTGGGTTTTGAGTCGGAGCGTCAAACAGTTCTAGGAGGTCAAGGTTGTCATGAACATGTGCCATCCATGACCGATAGAATGGTGTGTAGACAGCATACTGCTTGCCAGTACCGGTCTGCAGGCTTCCAGGAGGGACAACACAAGTGTCGTGAACCACTTCGAAGGACTTGCCGTTTTCAGCAAGATCTCGTACAATGGCTGCCTCTCGTCGGAGTTCATCAACTTCATATTCCATGTTGGCAAAAAGGTGGTTTGCTCTCCATTCCTCCATCAATTCCCGAATCCGCCCGGGGATCTTCTTCCTTTCTGCGACAGTTTCGACATAAAGGGGAATATCAAGCTTTGACAGGTCCTCTCTGAGCACCTCAAGGGACCGCAACATAAAGTCAACTCGAACAGGTGCCCTCAAGTGTGCTTCAAAGTCCTCTGGACTAATGATGTACATGCAGATGAGAGGGACCCCTGCTTCCCGAGCCTTGTCGCTCGCCAGTGCCAAGGCTTTGTTATCTGTGTGCCGCAGGTCCATTTTAAACCAATGGACGACGGCATCACTGACCTGGACATGCTTTCTCGCCCTTGCAGTCTCTTCAAGAGCAGACAGAAGGGTCTCAATTGGTCGCGGGATTTCATTGGTTCTGTACGCACGCGCGCGCGCATTGCTCATCTCCGGAGGGTAGTATTTGCGAAGGACAATCCCATGTTCTTCGGCAAGTTGGGCGAAATGATGAGGCTGACGAAGAACCTCGTCAAATTTGGATTTGTCCACAATCTTTGTCCTTTTTGTATCGCCATTAGGCTCCGGAGGTGCGGTGGATTTCCGCTTGGAAGGCATCGTGGTGAACTTTGACGAAAACGTCAAGAGAAAGCTATGGAAATGGCTGTCTCGTCGAGAGCTTTCCGAGGTAGCAATGAAACGTGGACGAAAGAGTGGCTGAATCGATGGACGTCGAATGGCCGACATACATCAAGGAATGGTGTTAGGTGTTCGTGCGGAGTAACAAAACAGTCTCCCTGTTTGAAGGGAGCGCGTCTGGCAAGGAGAAGTTTGTGATTGTTTTTATTGCTTTTTGGTAGCGTAGTGATGACATGGCTTGTTGAATTTCGATGGGAGGAGCTGTATGACGTCCCTGAGGATCGGGCTCTGCACTGCCGAGATCTCTGATCGGGACGGGAGCGAACGGGGCGTTTAGTGGCTTTGAGCACTGACTGGCCCCTGCAAATAGACCTCATCACACCCGGAGCTGGGGAATGTTCCCATCCATCATTCATGTTGACAAATCACAAGCGTCAAATGCAAGCTGCCAGGCACCTTGCCAGTTATTTATCCTCGGGGCTAAACCATTTAGAAGCTTCGTCACCAACCAGTCTATTGTATTGACTACCTCACTGAAACAAGGCATGATATCAGCAAAAAAGACCTGAGACTTGTATGCCAAGACACAACAGTCAGCAGTTAATAGCAAGCATAAATTTCCACCATTAGTGCTGTGTCATGTAGCCGCTACATTGCCAGACCAGATGCGTTTCAAACTAAACCAATACCGTTACTGGTGATCAAAAGCCAGCACAACCCAATCGCCAAAAACTGGAGTTCCCAGGCCCAAATAACCACAAACTGGCAACAAAAATTAATAAAATTTTGCTTCCAAAGGATTCTTGCAATAAACTGATCGTACTCCCAGAATACTGGTCTTTCAGAAGGGAGCCCCTGCAATACAGTTGTAGAAGTAATCGTCAGTTGCATCGTAGAATGGTGACGAGGGTTTGCCCCACTTCCTGCGAGGATCATCGAACCGCGCGCGTCAATCTCACGCGTTGTGGCATGGGTGCCTGCCTACATGAGAAGGTGCGTCCAACATCCAGCACCCAACGCTCTGCTTCTCTTTGCGTCGGGAAACACCGCAGCCCAACCCTCTAATCCGCATTCACACTCGTATGTTGTGAGCGGTCGCACAACTCACTTTCCAGACATAAATCTCCGTGCCGCCTTGAGAATCATTGGTTTGGGCTGCTCCACCCAGAAAACGGTCGTTGTCCCCGTTTCTGCCTCCTCCAACCAAGCGAGCATCCCAAGCCCACCTGATTTGTGGAACATCGGAACCGTCGTCCTTTGTCCAGCTAGAAAAACTGTTTGAAACCACGCTTGCCCGTCTCCAAGCAGAGGGCTCCCCGCATCCTTCCTTGGGGTTATAATCTCTGCAGAAGAATACGACGACTCTTTACCCAGTGCCATCTCATTGTCGACCCAGCCAGTTTCAAAACCTGGGCCGATTAACTTGGTGCAGCCTTGGCGCACTTGATCCAGTTGCCCCGGATCAATATGCCTCCAACAAAGTCATGGCGGCCACTGCCGTTGCCGTCGTCTGCCGATATGCCGGCTCTGCTCGTTTCTATGGCTGCTGAGGCAGCAGCGTACACAGTCCATATCACCGACATGGCCAATATGTGGACTGAGAGCCTTGATCGAAAGGCCATCTGCATCAGAGGCTGGGGTGAGAACACGAGCATCGATCCGAGCGACACACCAGACAATATGACAAAGTTCTTGACAAGCCTTCAGAGTGCCCTGGACTCGTCACACTCTGACAACTATCAGACTAAGCTGCACTTGATGAAAGCCTCAGAAGCAGACGCTGGAGACGATGGGCTTACTCTACAAATAACATGCGAGCTGCCAGGTTTGCAACCGTTGAAATGGCCCATGCACATGAAGAAGGCGCCTGCTTCTGCAATTGCCACGGATCTTGTTGTTCCTCTTGTTCAAGCCCATTTATCAAGGCACAGAGAAGTTGAATCCCTGATGGGTATCTTGGCCCAGAAGGATGCCGTATTGAACAGATTATTGGACAAATTGGACGCAATGGGTACCGGATTGGAGCATGTGTTCAACCCTCTTTCTGGGAAGAAAAAGGTATCTCGGGCGTCTGCAGCGGAAAGGGTACCTGGTTTAGCGCCATTCAACCGCCGACAGTGGAAATCCGATGCCGCAGATAGCCATGATGACCCGATCAATACAGGGGTTTTGGTGAAGGAGGTTTTTGGGGGCGAGGGCTTGACATTCGAAAGCACATCAAATATTGGCGAATCTCCTCAACTGGACAAATGGTGGTGCGGATTCAGTGGTGTGTCATCTTCACAGAGGCCATCCCAAAGAAATCCTTCTCTTTCAGAAGGAAAAACGCCTCCTCCAGACGAAGATTCGATAGACGTTGATGACCACTTCCAAGTTCAACTGACGCCTCCCCACCTAGCACGGTCTCGAAAGCCTGCAGGGGGAAAGGTCGTGCCAAATCCAGATGACGAATCCACAGAGGATGAACTCCAACCCATGGTATCGAAAGAAGACCGAATAGTGCCTGCCGAGACACAGAAGCCAAAAACGAAGACGCCTGCGCGTCTTGGTACACTCGGTGGCAAAAAGGAGGCAGTTTCATCCCACTCTCCCAGTCCGGTCCCGAGCCCCCAAACCACACGGACTGAGTATCACAAGATCGATGATTCTGAGACCGCCTCAGAGGCAGACGATGAAGAGATAACCGCATCGGTGCCAGACGATGATCATCCTCCATCTTCACCACCTCCACCAACGCTTAAGAATACTGGAAAGAAGAGTGGCATGGGTCTTGGACGCATTGGTGGGTCCAGACTCAAAGATGCTGCTCAGAAACCATCTGATACTGTTGATACGCCAGTCGACAAGACACCCCAGCAACCTCCACCTCAGCCTATTCCCAAAAGGCTGGGTGTTATTGGGAAGAAAAAGACGAGTGAGAAGTCGCCATTGGAAACACCAGAGGTCGAAACCCGAGGTCGTAGTCAGGTCACAGAGGTTGACGCTGTGCGTCAAATACCACAAGCAACCCCGCGGGAGACATCGCAGGAACGAGCTGACAAAAGGCGAGAAGAACTCAAAAGAGACTTGCAGAAAAAGGCTGCTGCTGGCCCAGCCAAGAAGAAGAGGAAATTTTAGATATTAAGGCCCAACAGAGGTGGAGAAGAGTATGGATCGCCAGTTTTCTGGCACGACCACTTGGGGGGATCTTGGAAAGCTCAACCGGAAGTAAGAGAAAAGAGACATTATGAATAAATACGAACCCCGAAATGACGAAAACCCCCACAAATACCAGCGTTACATTTTGGAAAGATATGTTTTGATCTGCGCGCCACTTTTCCTTGCTCATCTTCAGACCGTTATTTATCTCATTCCATCATTCGTGCCGAGATCGCTGGGGAATACTAACTGTGTTAAACACCAAGCATACAGAGAGAGACACGGCATCATTTATTCTGAGAACTCGTTACTAGCAATATCCACATCTATTTCATCAAGAAATGATGGTTGACAAAATATAATGCGAAAGAAGGTGTAATCAACAATAGCATCATTTTGTCAACGCCCACAAAATTGCAACTCGGGTATCATCAGCTCCATTCTCACATCCACATCACTACGTCACCACCAAGCCACCGTTATTAACGCCTCAATGACAGCCAGCGCCATCTCTCCAAGCCGTTGGAGCTGCTATTGGACCGGGTGCTAGACAGATGGTTATAGCCCAACGCGCCTATCGAAACTGCCCGAATTGTCGCTCTGCAGGAAACGGCTCATCGGACCGCTCTCCGGCCCAACTATCCATAGGTTCCCAATATCAACTGGGGTCTCGGGCGCTTAGGTTCTCCACATTTAGATCAACTCTCCAGCTCGCCACTTTATTCTTCCCCACGATCTAGCCTCCAAATGTATTCAGCCCGTTTTCTCTGACGAATGCCAACAATGGAGGCCTAGGCCTCAGCCTAGTCCTTCTTGGGTGTTCCCTTAGCCAGTCAGCCAGCTCACTAAGCAGGGGTGTAACATCGTACGATGGTCACAAGGGCGCTCTCTTGGACATCTCCAAGGGAGGTGTGGTGATCAAAGCTGTCCAAAGGGGGGGTATCGAGCTAAGGCAGGCCAGGGTGACCCCGAAACCAGGTCTGGACGGGATAGGCTCCAACCTGTACGACAACTAACGGAACACGGCATTGCATCGTTTACCCTTGCCACTTTCACCCCCGATCCTCTAATTACACCGTGGGCCACACCGTGGTTCAAATTCAAATCTGATTGACTCTGACGACGGCCTCGTGCAATGCCAAGACGTCCCCGATGGAGACGTCATAAATGGAAGCCTACTGTACGCAGACCAGGGCAATTACACGCTCTCTACATAAATGCCCTAGTCTGTGGGTCGAGTCATTTCAAATCGCATCTTCCCTGTGCTTTATAACTGGGTCGATGCGGAGATACGTAGGCGGTTAACTGTGTGGCACATTACAATTCGGGAGCCTTGCATCCATTCTGCAAAACGCATCCGAGGCCAGTTTCAGTCAGTCTAAGAGCTATCAGATGGGCTCAAGCTCACGGCTAGGGCATAGACTGAGACATCTTTTCTCAAACGGGGGTGGGGGAATGTCGCTCCTGTGCCTGGCCATGTATGGTCGGGCAGGTAACGCGGAAAACTCCGGAGATAATGATCGGGAAGATATGTCCGTTCGGAAAGTTATATTCAATGGCAGGCTCCAATTTCCACTCGCAGTGACCATTTGGGTTAAAATTTCAGATAAACGAGGTGGCG
The DNA here is from genome assembly GCA_002179835.1 of Calonectria leucothoes. Lineage (NCBI taxonomy): Eukaryota > Fungi > Ascomycota > Sordariomycetes > Hypocreales > Nectriaceae > Calonectria > Calonectria leucothoes. Next base: position 108,390 of record NAJI01000069.1, read on the forward strand.
CATTCCAGAGGAACGACGGTGTATTCATCAGCCGTGACGAATCGCCAGCTGCCTCCACCGTGATTCCAGGAACCCGGGATTGTGGCGATGAGATCGCAATGTATCTCGATAGCGTGGCAGCCAACACTCGAGCCGCGGGTGGATTCGGTCGAGGATCGCACGGGATAGTTACACTAGCAGGAGTTGATCCTCTGTAAGATGTGACAGCGGTCCGGTTCATTACCCCGACAGCGCCACCTGGATCAGGATCGTCGCTCTAGCTTTTTGCGGAGGGAGGGGGGTGTATGGCACAGCATTGTGCGTACAGGCAGGTTTTTATCAGACCCCTCCGGTTATTGTGCCAAGACCGCCTAAGCATTGCTGTGTGCCGTGCACATCCTTGTGCCGCCTCTCTGAAGCGGTTTCTCCCACCTGCAGTTTCATCCAGCCATGACTTGGAGCTGAGGATCGAGGGCACCAAGAGGCGGGGCGGGGGCCTCGCCAGATTGGAAGCGGTGCAGACGGGTCTACTCTCCCTCTCCTGCCAAAGTGCCCGCTCCAGGCGCCTACCACTCGTGTTCGTGATGGATAACAGCACCTCCAATAGGCAATAGTCGCCGACGGGGGCAATCGTCGGCCCATGGTTGCTCCGACCAACACTAGACCCAGAATTACTGGCGGGAGTAGGAGGATGAAGAGGGATCAGGCTGCGTCTCAGACCTAATCCAGAGGTGCGGTGGAGTAGGCAGTCCCGGGAGTATGGGAATTGTCTCTTGCGGCTGAAGCTACTACTTCTGTAGCGATGTGGATGTCGCTGATCGCCGCCTGGATCGGGCGCAAATACAATGGCTCGAGCCTAGAACGCGTGCAATGAATACTTTTTTGTTAGGGCTGCTGAGGTTGCGCCTTCTTTTATCCTACACTCGGGTTTGTAGCTCCTTCAGATGATGTGCTGCATATCCCGGACCTGTGGACTCAGGCCCGGAGGTGGCCCGGCGAATCACGGCCGGCACTTGGCGGCGATTGAGGAAAGAAAAAGGAAACAGACTAGGCATGCGCGGAGCATCCACTCGGCCAGCACGGTAGCAGGGCAGGGGGGGGGGAGAGACAACAGCAGCTGCAAATTAGCCTACTGCGTGTCAACCAACGCCAGGAAGGTTAGGACTCAAGGTTGCGGGCAGGGATCCGCAGCAGGAGGGCCCGATGATCTACGGGGTTTGAAGTTCGCAATGGCACGAAGCATTTCGCCCCCAAAATGCTTAGCAAGGGTTCTTCACTACAGTTCCCCATGCCATCCCTTCCTCAAGTGGCGTCGCGCACTAGAGCTCCAGCCGCTCAACGGCTTCGCGCGCAACATCCATCCTGATACTCGTGCACTGCGAGGTGGGTACGATATCCATTCTGTCCCCTACCCAGGACTCCACCAAATCTGAGGCTAGACGAACTCGGCATAGGCCAGGCCAGGCCCTATAATCATGCTATTCATTCATGTCATCTTCACTCTTGTTGGGCAGTTATCTGTCAGGGAGCCACGGGTCAACGCATCACCCCCCGTGAGCGTACCATGCAGAGGTAACGTGAGGAGGGGCGAGATGACCGGGGGGTGCAATTGGGAAACTTTTTCTGACCGGTCAAAAGTGAACCCTGGCGTCCTAGCAGCCGGCTAGGACGCCGGTCAGTCATTCTACCATTGCTGCCGAATTGTCTAGCCAGGCCACCTCGTTTACTCGATTGGGAACACCTCCCTTTCGTCATCGGCGCCGGCACTCTCCGGGCCTCTCCCACTCTGAATACCAGAGCCGGTTGATGGCGAACCATGGACCTATTGCTTAGGCAAGCGAATGTGACTTTCAAGTTGCGTGTGTGTGCGCGCGTGTGTGTGTGTACATGCTCCACTGCCCACACCACCTCCAACAGAGCAAGGTGGGCAAAACCCAAACCGAGTCTAATCCCCGTAACCTACCGAGGCCACCGACGGGGATAAATCTCAAAATAGGGATCCTTGACTACTGTCAGGAACCATGCTGAGAAGGAAGGCCAGGAAAAATCAAAAACCATATGGTCTGCTGGTGGGGCGGTACTCGACGCATGCCAAAACCAAGCCATGGCCCGTTGCCAATGCTTTAGTGCTCTTCAAAACACTCTCTGTTCTTCATCCTCGTCTTCTTCACCTCCCTTTTCGATCTTCCGGGGGCAGGTACGGTGGTGCTTCCGAGCCAGACCAGTGATCAAGCATTCATCGCGGGCGATGCGCTGCTGTTGGTCCAAAAAGGAAGCTCTTTACACGCCATACCCCAGTCCACCCATCTACCGGGATTGGCTGGGAATAAAAGGGTATGATGAAGAGAAGCTCTACGGCCCGGGTAGGTTCTGAATGAGATTACGGCCGAGACGCGGTTTCATCCTGTTCCGTCTAAAGGCTACTTGCCATTGCCGTCAAAGACCCTTGCCGTGGCTCCTTTTTACAGACCTTGTCACTGGTGGAGGCTGCTCAGGAGCCGGTCCTCCCTGTCAGGTTGCCTGTCCAAGGCCATGTGCTGCGAGTTCCCCAGGGGAGGGGGGGCTTTTTTCAAGAGTGGGATGCCGGGGAGGGGGGAGTGAAAACCAACATGCTATCTCCCATGCGTCCACACTAATACCGGGACTATTCCTGTTGGCTCAGCCTCGACCCGACACGCCGGGTTACCAATGACAAGTCAGTATAGCCGAAAGGGCCACCCCTGGTTTTCTTAGCCCCAAGCCCAAACGAGAGGGGAATAGAAGCCCGGCCTGGCACAATAGTTCCATTATTCAATGTACACTTGCAATGGATGGGGAGGGGGGGTTGGAGGGTTTCATGCCTATTCATGCCTTGCCCATACGTCACCATCCCTGTGGCCGGTCAGGTCACCCTTGCCTGGCTGACGACGATCGTTTTTTGAGACAGCAGACGGCATGTATTTGTCCCCATGGCAAGCCGTCTGTTATATCGCCCGGACGCTGGGCCATGCCATGTACGAGGATGGGGCCGACTTCACAGCACCCCCATCGGTTGGCCCTGGCTCCGAAACATTTATTGGCGCGCATGCCGCCGGCACCGGAATGATACGACGGCAGAAGAAGAAGAAAAAAGTCTATGCAGACCCAGCATAGCGGTGGTAGGAAACCAACCAAGACCCGGTCTTCTCCTCCCTTCTTCCTTGAAAGTAGGAGAGACACACATGTACTACTGCTTGCTGCGTCGCAGTGAGAAGGCACGCATGGGTGGGAACCAACTATCCAGGGATAAATAAGTAAATAAATATCATTCAACACACTCGCCTAGGGGAGATGCCCGTCATCTTTCCCGTATCCCTCCCGGTGACTGTCTGATAACAGCGATGCACGCAACCCTCTAAAAAAGAATAGCAAGTAAAACAAGAACAACAGACCCAAAGCCAGCCTCCGATAATCCAGCGAATCCCTAATGCACATGTCAACATGTCCAAACCCAGCCTTGCCAAAACGACAAGGGGGGCAAAATTAAGAAAAGAGATTCCCACGATGGCCTGCTTAGTCCAAAGATCGGGGCTTGATAGCCCGGCAAGCAGCCATCTGATCGACCCGTCTGCCCACCCCCCTCGAGAGCCGGAGATGGGGAAAAACACAAATACCAAGCGCCTCCATGTGACCTAAAAATCACAGTCATAATCGTCTCAAAGCATGCTCTCGCATACTACCCGTCCCGAGAAACCGGAAACCCCATGTCCATGCTAGGGCCAACAGACTGCGCCATGGTGCGCCCCTAGCGCCCTTGGGTCGTCTCGACGGCTACCACCCAGCGAATCCTACACCCATGCCCATGTTGACCTTTGCCCCCTTCCCTGGAGAGACCTCAACTTGGCCTCACTGCAATGCCTGAAAAACCCGAGGCCCTTGGTCTTGGCACGCAGTTGTTCCCTGATCGCGTTGGTCGTCTGGCTAGTGCGAGGAAAGCATACCGCTCTATAGCGTGGAAAGAGACCACAATAGAAGAGTTGCTTTTGGAGAGGGTGAGACGGAGAAAAAAAACGAACCACTGCGGCAGTTCTTGCTTGCGTGGAAGTTCATCTAACCACCTGTCCCCTAGTCTCGGTTTTTTTTTGGTTTTTTTGTTTTTTTGTTTTTTTCTTCTTTTTTTTTTCTTTTCGGAGAACGTATTGTTGTTGTTGAATTCAATCAGCCATGGCATTTGGTTCCTTGGTGCCGGCCGCAACTAGGCAAGGTGCCAGTGAGGTGCAACACCGTGGCGCCCGGGGGATCGCCCCTAGTCTAGGGCTTAGAGGGACGCATTAGCACTCCATTCATTAGGCTCGGTGTCAACCATCCCGAAGTGGTGCCCGCTATCTCCGCTGGCAGCGGTTAGGGGGTCGGGCGGTGGGGCAACACTGCGGTATTCGCCATGGTAGACGCCTGTCACATCGCTCGCCCCATAGGGAAATTCACGCTGCGATGGTCCTGCGTAGAGAAAACCCTGGCCACCATCCACGAGAGCGTATGTGGCGTCGTGGATAGCGCTGGCGCCATGGGCATGAGGATCAAGACTCGGCTCCGGGAGAATAGCGGCAAACGAGTCCGGGGCTGGTGCTTCTGATGTCAATGGTGAATAGGCTGGCTCCGGGTTGACCGTCGCTTGTGGTGGTGTCTCGAGTCCAGGGGCCACCATCTGGTCACTGCCGTCCTGGGGCGCATACATGTTAGAGACGGCCTGCATTGGCGGCCAGATGGGCTGAGGCCCGACAAGCATGGCAGATGACATGCGAGGTCCTTGGCTATAGCGGCGACGCAGCCTGGCCCTGCGTCCAGACGTGGACCTGGTGGAGATTGGGTTACCGTCGTGTTGGTAGTCATGTCGAGAGCCATGAGATGTGACGCTACCCTCGCGGTCGCTGCCATTGCGCGTTAGGTTATCCTTGCGGTATCGAGTGGTGCTCTCGACCCCGTTGACGATAGCCCAGTCTTCCAGCGTCCACTCGGTCGATCTTCTGGAGCCATTGGAACGAGAACCGGGCGATGGGGTTCGTCTGTCGCTGACAATGATGAAGGGCGACGGAGTCTCCTGCTCCCTCTGTTTCTTCCTCTCGTTCTCCAGCTTCTCTTCTAGCTTTAGGAACGCCTGCAGGAAACACGACTGTTAGCCCTAGATCTCATCGGCACCCTCGTACGTTTGTTCGTCTCCATCTTGCCCTGGCCCGTGTCCATGACAAGGAAGACAAACTAGGGAAAGCAAACACGATGGATTTGAGACAACAAGAAAGGCTTACCTTGTTCATGCTCAGATTGTGTCTGATACTGTTTTGCCAACCCTTCCCTTCGCCTTTGGCCTTGTCAGTGTTCTCGCGGAACCACTGGTATATGTCTTGCAAGGACATGCAGTAGTCGGGCCGGCTCATGAGGGCGCGGTATATGCGCTGTGCATATGGTTCATCCCCCTTGTGATGCTGTGCAGAGCGGTTGGCTTCTCTGGACGTGGATCTGACCAAGCTGTTGGGTCGGTTCCCTGGCAAGACTTGGTTGCCGCTCGGGATCAACATGTAAGGTGAACCGTCCAAATTCACGTCAACAGGAGAAGCAGTTCCCGAGGAGAGGTCAGCTGCGTAGTCATAGACGGTCGAAGGGGACGAATCCAGGGGCATTCCATGGATATCAGCATCGAAGGATTGGCTAAGGCTGCCATTGCTGGGTGTGAAGGACCGAAACCCAGGGGTCGGGAGGCTCGTTGACAAGTCCTGTTGGGTCTGCTGCGCAAACAAGGTCGTTGGCTGCTGAAAGGCACGGTGCGGGGACGGCCACGTTCTTGGTGAGACGGGCGAGGCATTGTGTCCAGCCTGGCTGCTGCCGCAGTTAGGAGAGCTACTGTAGGAACAGTTGTCAAAATCGTCCAGCCCTACTTGGGGAGATGGCCAAGTCTGGATGCTTCTCGGGTGGTATTGGGGATCCGAAGTCAAGGAGGCAAGTGCACCTGAGCCGTAACCCGAAAAGGAGTCGTGGTGGTGGTGGTGATGATGATGATGATACAAGGCAGGAGTTGGAGCTTCCAGCGAAAACGGCGACTGGTCCTGAGCTACGGGCGAGACATGGTAGTATGATTCCATACTGGCCAGCTCGGGCACGCCACTCGACTGTTGCTCGGCTTCAGACGCCAGGCGCCTGGTGTAGTTGGGTGGTTGTCCACCGCCGTCAGGGAACGATGGATCCATGGTTTGGGGTGAGAGCGAGGTGGTTGCTAGGCACTGCAGCACAGAGCAGGCTGTATTTGCTCGCAACGCTCGCGGTGATGGCAATGGAGGTGGCTTGATTGCTTGCTTCTAGCAACAAAAGTGATGGAAAGGGCCAAGACAAAGAAGAGGCGGATGAAAGAAGAAAGAACGCAGAGGGAGAAAGAAATACGAGGTGGAAGAGAGTGGTGGGAGGAGTGCCCGGGGGACGTCACAATCGACGCAAGGTGGTAGGCGGCTGGCAGCGATTTTGATGTAGCGGGAAACGGCTTGTGGCTCCCGCTTCGTTTAAGCGGCAGCGGTCCGTCTGAGTTGAAGATGCGTGAGGCCAAAAATGGTTTGATAAAGAGCCGACGGCCGAGTGTTTAAATCATTCCCAATACTATTCCTACAAGAACAAACGGATAGTTAGGGGGGGTGCGCCAAGTCATTCAAACCCTCGCCGATGGATTCAAGAGGCAGCGCCACGCCACACGCCCCCGGGGTCGATGGTGACAAGCCGCAGGAGCCCATTCTGCTGTAAGTGTCGGTGCCAGTGCCAGCCAGTGCCAGTGTTAGTGCCAGCGTCGGTGCCGGTACCAGTGTCGATGCCAGCGCCGGTGCCAGTGCAAGTATGTGTGCCCGCGCGCGTGTGTGTGTGGTGTGCGTGTGCGCGTGTGTGGCCCAGACGCGGATACCTCAGCAGCCAAGGCAGAGGCGTCAACCAATATCTTGCTTGTACCTCGCTCGCTCACCCAGGCCACTGCACTCACGCCCGCGGCGTTTCCTTTCCCTGTGGAGCAGCTGGGGGTTTTGTTAAGGTACGTACGCTATGGACCGTGTATGGTATGTAACTTGCACCAACCTGCCCCCATGTGGGTAAATCCCCCTGCCCTCTCGCAATCATGGTCTTGCCATCTCATCTCGGTCCCATATGGAGAGGCATCTGGCAGGCGTGGGGCTGAGCCGTGTCGCATCCAAGTCCTGGCACATCTCGCCAGCCAGCCGCAAATTTACCTGACAGTCAGTCCTCTGGCCTGGCGGTTCCCCTTGGTGGCCCCATTCAAGAGAGCACAAGCGGGAGGAAGGCTGCTCTGGAACGGGAGCCTGCATCAGTACGCGATACCAGATAGGGCACCAGCGAACTTTGTCTACCGGACCCGACCGTTGTTTGGCTCCTGTTTTGTTGAATTTTTTCTCCCCTTCGCCTGCAAACGGAGTCCGCGGGAAGCCAAAGAAGCGTATGGATCGAGGACACATGTGCGCTTGGCTAAGACTCCAACAAAGAAACATCACTGCACAGCGGACTAGGTGCTGCGGGGTTAGGCATAGAATCACACGTCGAAATCCTTGACCGACGGCTACCGACAGGGCTGAGCGTCGGTGATCAAGGTCCTGTCATCGGGCGGTCTAGAAACAAAGTGGGCTGCCTCCATCCTGAATTTTGCTTGCCGCAGTCTCGCGTGGAGCCATCCTCTCGGCCGCCAGACGGGAGGATGAGGGGGGGTTCCCAACACACCCTCATCCAACCCGTTCGTATTTCGGACACGAGAACGGAAGCGTTCCAGAAGCCGGTACGGGATCGCATCCTCTTCCACTTGCCAAGTTTGGTTGTTGCATCAGCTCATTGGCAGGCAGTGATGCCGTCTTGGTCTTCCGAATTCTGCTGTGGCAAGCTGCCCGCGGAGGCGGGTACAGGTCCCAGTGTCAGGGGGGGCTATATCAGTCCCGTGCCGTATCAAGCGATTGGGGCATGGAAGTCTGGGGATGATGGTGGCACAAACGCCAGTCAGTTTTGGGTAGTTTAGTCCAGTGCTATCAACCAATTCACATTGCGGTGCTGTCAGTAAACCGCTGTCGTTTACAAGACCTTGTATCAATTTTACCCCCCTCCCCAGGTTCCCTCCTCCACTAAAGTGATCCGTATTGTTTCAACCGTATGTCATGCAGACGGGTGCATGCTAGCTCATTTATCGACAGGGAAATAAATAAAAAAAGAAACATAACTTTGGCTCGAGGCGGTGAGCATGCTGCAGGTCAACCAGAGAGGCTACTTTCGATAATAGATCTACACCACATGTCAGTCCTGTGGACGAGGGCGCACTTGGCTGCGCATTTTCGATACCGTAACATACCTTTTTGAATTGGAAGTGCAGTTGCAAGATTCCCTGCTCGGTGTTAGATTAGCGAACGTGATCGGGGGGTGATGTAGAGACACAAGAGAACTAATTTGGGCGTTTAACACCGATGTGGCTGGCTCGATTTGGATGCAATTCATATAGTCGCCACAACGTGGCGGCCGCGTACATCCGCAATACCACGAGGGCCATCACAACAAACGTTTTTTACGTACCTTGTCGAAAGAGCTTCTGAATCCCCGGTCCTTCTTGGCGCTGTAATCCCACTCGCGATCCACGATGCGAAACGCAATGTCTTCGTATGGAGGGCCTGCAATGAATCGGATGAGGCACGTGTCCTCCTCGCCAGCCGCAGCAAACGATTCTCCCCGTCGCCGCCCATGTTCGCGGATGATTTTAAACGTCGGCGCATTTGTCTTATCAATAAGCTCAGGATAAAAAATGTTGAACTTGTACCCTTGGACAACCTTAGGGGGCGGGTTGTCATGGTCATAGTGGGTCTGGTTATACTTGTTCCAGTCATATCCCATTTGCACACGGTTAAAATAACGAGGTTTGCGCGGCCTGTACTTGTCCGACCACTGCGGGTTGAAAGACCCAACAACAGCCTCCTCGCCGGTGAAGATCTCTTCGTTTTCGTCAACGCCACGGGCAACCTCACGATCGTACAAGGCTTTGGTTGCCTGCGAGAAGTCTATGTTGTCTGCCTGAGAAAAGCGAGCCGTCCCACTGGGAGCGGAGTCGGCTTCATGGTCGTTAGAAGACGAGGCGACAGGTTGCTTTGATGTGTCGCCCTTGGATGCGTCGCCTTTGGACGATGTGGCCAAAGGCGCGGCGGGTAAAGTCGTGATTGGCAGGCCTTTTTCGAGCGCTGCTGCTTTGGCAGGATTCAGCACCCTCAGTTGTTTGATCCGGTTTGATTTGATTGCCTCGCACACCTGATTCAATTTGGCTCGAGCTTTCCAAACCAGTAGGCTTCGTAGCAGTTGCTCCCAGTAATCTGTGTCGATCTCCTCGTTGGACCGAAGCTTGGCCTTGATCTGCTTCTCCAATCCTTCCAGCTGCTCATACGACTTTGGGGCAAGAATTTTATCAATGTCGTCCGAAACACTGCTCACAACTCTTTCCTCTCGGCCCTGGGGGTTCAGTCTCGATTTACGATCCCCGCATAGCGCCCTGACAGCCTTCCAGTACTCTCGGTTCATCTTGTTCGTCTCCAGTGTGTGATATGATTCGATCTCGCTTTCGAGTTCGGCAATGTCGGCGGCGTCCAGCGACTTGATTACATCCCCAGGAGCAGGGACGTCGATCTCCAAATCGGTATCATCATCGTCAAGCGCATCTCGGTCAGAATCGATGTATCTTAGGTTGAAGGCGAGGTAGTCGATTGGCTTCGCGCGGCCCTCTCGAACTCGGATGTCGGCTTTTTTCTTGGACTGCTTCAAGACGAACTTGTCTTCATCGGCCACGAACTGACGCGATTGCTCGTCCGAAGTCATGTACTTTCCAACATTTCTTGAAGCAGGCGGCCGTGAGGACTTGGAGATTCGTGTGTTTGGATCATGCCTAGGGGCGGTAACATCCCGACGGGTGGGAGACCTACGCCCTGCCATCATTGCACGACGTCCAGGATCCATGTTTTCGAGAGTTGAAACAGTAACGCTAAGTTGGGTCGACGTGATGAAAGTGTTCAGGTACGCCATCTTATCGCGAAGTGGGAACCTAAAAACGATTATCGCCATGGCATGTCACGTGATGCAACATGATGGGAATATGATTTAACAGGCATAGCATAATGCAAGTTCAAAGGTACGAGCTTTAAATTGAAGCTTGATACGAGTTGGTTTTCCGCATTATTTTAATTTATTTTTGTCTTTTAATATTGGATCTTGTTGTCGATAAATACTCAATGTTGACTCCCAAGTGCTACAATGCGAAGACGCTTAATGAGCAAACAATTTCGTCCCAGCTGCTGGGAGTGCTTCCTTTACTGGGCCCCTGCTCTCATGAAGCTTGGTCGACAAATTAGCAACCCCGCCACAGGAAGTCGTCGCAATCAGGCCCAAAAAAAATGGATGGCATCGTGAGACAATATTGCTCCCGGCAGGGCTTGAACCTGCGACCTTCGCATCACCAAGACTTGCAGTTGTAAGTATTAGTACGAAGCTCTAACCAACTGAGCTACGGAAGCCGCCCAATGAGCTCGTGTGAGCTTGGTGATTAGGTAAGCACCAACGTGCAATAAATGCCTTCGGCTGTTGAGAAGGGGAGCAGAAGCGCTCTGTGTAAGATATCATCATCACAATCAAGCAAGGGGTGAAGAAGTTGGGTGTAAATTTGGAAACATTCTGTGGGGCTTCGAATGGTTCCATTTGTTTGCTCTTTTTCCATACCCCTTCGAAACGCCGATGATTGCATGTTTGTGCGCGATCGGTATTCCTTCCAACGTTACAAGTAACGGCTGTCAGGCGATGTGGTTGTGACACAACCACATTCAAACGTAACATCCAACCGATACATAGACTGAACCAGAGGAAGCCAATCACATGTCAGATCGAATTGCTTCATCAAATCACATTACCAATAGAAAACACCCACATCATGGCATTCCAATTTCCATCACAGCCACCTACCCTGTACTGACACGACGCTATTCGTGCGAACAGCTAACCAAAGCCGCCAACCCATTCCCGGATCTCACTATAATCCGCCACATGACGGCCTGTCCATTAAAAGCAAGTAACTTGAGGCGGCTGAGAAGATAATAACCAGACAAAGATCTCGAGACAGGGATTGTGCGGCCATTTGAGCAAGTTTATGTCGTCCCAGCTGGGCTTTAATGTGTCTGTGGCGTTCCCCACACCCCGCTTGAACTTCCATGCAAGCGGGTGCAAATCTTGTGGGGCGATCGGGCCTTGATGATCACTGATGAACCTAGCAATGATGAAGATACAAGGGAAAGAGAAATACGAATGAATGGGGGGTTTTACGAGTATTTAAATCCATCAATGGTATCAATCAATATTCCGGGGGGATTGGTCGCTGTTTTCCATTACAGCGTGACGAGCAGTTTGATTTTGCAGCTCATCATCCGTAGTCTGGTCTGGGCACTTGCTCATGGCGTTTTGACACCAGCCCCCCGACATCCCGCTATACAGCTTCGGAGCTGCATCCTGTTGTGTCACAGGTGCTTCACCCATCCCACGGTTGAATAGATTGCAATGTGGCGGCTAGCGAGCGAATATCACTCACGCTAGCAGTTTTAGAGCCCAAGCCAAGTTAAGCTTACCTGGTCAAGCATACCTCCCTCCTCTGATCTCTGCGATGTCCGGGAGCATGTATAAAGGCAGCCAGCTGCAGAGCTTTCTGGGCCTCGGAACTGTGCTCTCTCAATTCCCTTCTCTGCTTGTTCCTTAACCCCCCCGCAAAAGCTCAGATTTCTTTCTTTCTTTTGCCATTGCTCATCCTACAAGCTCAACCGTGACTGTTCTCTCTCAGCAAGATGATGACTACCAAGACCCTTCTCGCATTAGCTGCTGCCAACGCTGCAACGGCTCACTTCGGCCTCGATTTCCCCGAATGGCGTGCTGACACGCTCTCTGAAGAGAACGAGTCCAAGTACAGCCAGTGGACATTTCCATGTACGCTGCCTCTACACCCCCCTGCTGATCTGCGTATACGCTGCTGACATGCACCTAATCCTAGGCGCTGGTGTTGATTACGGTGTGGGCAACGTTACCGACTGGCCGCTTGATGGCGGTGCCGTCAAGCTCCAACTACACCATCCCTACACCTACGTGTACATCAACCTCGGCCTTGGCGAGAACTCGACCAACTTCAACATCTCGCTGACCCCTCAGTTCTGGAATGCCACAAACCCTGGCCAGCTGTGTGTGGAGAAGCTTGAGCTTCCCATTGAGGTCAATGATGGTGATGTCGCCAGCTTGCAGGTCGTCACTGGCGGTGACAGCGGTTCTGCTTTGTACAATTGCGCCGACATTCGGTTCAAGAAGGATGCCAAGGGTCCTAGCAATTGCACCTCGGATGTTGAGTATTTTGCAGTTCAAGACCAATCCAAACTTGACGAAGACAGTGACTCCAGCGATTCTGGCTCTAGCTCCAACTCATCGGGCTCGGACAGCTCGAGCAAGGACAATGCTGCAAGTCTGTTGAACGCGAACATGGGTGCCCTGGCCTCGGTTGTTGGGCTTGCGACCGTATTTGCCATGGGGATTGGCTTGTAATTATGTCTACACAACACGAGGATGCAGAAAAAACCGCGGGAAAATTGGGTATATATTAAGCGCGAAATTCCACATGAGCCCATGAAGAACGACGATGGCGTTCTACGCTCTAATCATGATATACAAAACCGATAAAGTACCAATGCAATAATGTAACAATGCGTGATGTGTTTAGGCCCACGAAAAACATACCCCAAGCCAAATAAGTTCCGTCATATATGTCGTGTGTTCAATCTTGAGGTCTGTTAGTGATAGCTTTTCAAGTTCTTTGATAGCGTTACTTACACTGTCATCCCGTCAAGCGAGCTCATGTTCCTTGCCCAGGACTCAAAAAAAAATAAAATAAATACAGGTTACTCCATTCTCAACTCCGGAAATAGAGAAAACAGTTGTTGCTGTCATGGTAAATGTGATGGTAAATCTTTGTCATAGATTTTCTCATTTCGCTGCCGCTTCATGCTTCAGCTTGTGATGGATATCTTGCTTGTAGCCAACTCTTGCAATACTCTTGCCATAGTAATGCGCTGCTGAGGGTTTGGTGTCAGCATCTCCACAATCAACCCCTCGAGATTGTCCTTGGCGTTGAGTTTCTCTCGAGCCTCGTGAATCTCAGACAACCAGTCGCGCATCTGGCTGGCGGCCGGCTGTCCGTTGCCGTACTGCTTGTGCGGCATCGTGGAATTGTTAACACCAGCGATTTGCCAGTACAGAGGCCGGGGATGCTGACGCCGAGCGCGGCAGTCGGGGAAAGGGATCTTGCGCAGCACATAGAGCATGGTGACACCGAGAGCCCAAACGTCCGACGCAGGACCGCGAAGCTTACGCCCGATGAACTCTGGAGGTACGTAGTACGGTGTTCCGCCGCCGTTCGGTGAATTGTTGGCCGGTGTTGAGAGGCCAAAGTCGCAAAGCACGGCGCCTCGCTCAGGGGAATAGAGGATATTGGCGGGCTTGATGTCATTGTGGACCAACTTGCGCCCGTGGATGTAGCTAAGTGCGCTGGCAATGTCTGTAAGGATCCTCCGTGCATCGTTTCGGTCACCCTGGAACTCGTCATTTGCCTTGTTTCTCCATCGAGGCGCTGCTGTCAGGTCTTTGGCGTCCACATGCTCCATGTATAAAGACAGGAAGCGTGCATCACCACCGTAGTATCTGACGATGGAGTCATGTTTTAGTTCTTCTTGGCTGTTACACTCGCGCAGCCACATGTCAGCCTGGCGGATGACATTCCGTTCGTGCACGTAGGGCTTGTCATTGGGGTTCGCGACGCGGGTCTTGAGCACCTTGACAGTGACGAGGTCTGATATCTGGGAATGCTGGGCAGTGTAGACGGCTGATAGCGACGTCGAAGCAATGGGGTCTTGCTTTGTGAGCTGGTACGCATCAAGCTCGCACACAGCTGGCACTGCAATGGTTTGGCCCTTTTCCGTGTCAAGCAATGGATGGGCATCGACTGCGGCGAGCTCCTTGCTCTCACGGCTGCCAGGGAGGGGGAAGACGAGATGATTGGCGGTGGGCCTCAGAAACATGATGACGCTATCGTCGCCGGGCGTATCTGGGTCTGAGACACGACGTTTCACACGCTTCTCGTCGCCCTCTGGGCTCAAGGCCCGTTTACCGCTCAGATTGATTTGGCTAGAATTGCTTGATGAAGACACATCTTCGACAATGGCACGCGGCTGGTGTTCATAAAGCGTCACTGGGCGCTTTTCCAGGACCCTAAAGTCTAAGACGGCAATGTCCCTGACGGTGATGCGCCATGTTCCTGGCTTTAAGGCCTTGGCTAGTCCTGGATTGATGACGTGGGCGGGCCTGAGGGGAGGGCTTGACGATGGAGTCTGGGAGACGCTGGAGAGGGATATTGGAACGTCTGACTTGTTTAGGAAGATTACCTTGTCACTGGCAGGATCGTAGTACAGCTCGCACCAAAGTGGAGGTCGCGGAGAGTCATCCTGGGCTTCGCCGGGGATACGGACGGAGAACTTGATATCCTTGGCAGTCTGAGTCACGGCGAGGACCTTGTGCTCAGGCTGCTCCGAGGAGGCTACCTCGGCACGGAGAGCAAGCCACTGGCAATTATCACTGCCAGGGCTAACGGACCGCGAGTTGGGGAACCTGGTTAGAGGGCGGACGAGGATACGGATGCCTTGCCTATGATGGTGGTCCTCGACTTGGAGGATGTCGAGGGGAACGGCGGCGGGATCAGCTGGGGCAACAGGCTCCTCAACGCCGAGGCTTCTGTAGCGGGCATCAAGCTCAGTCTGTGAAAATGGAACCGTATGGGCCTCAGAGCCCTCTTCCGAGGGCATCAGCCTAGGGTCGGCCATGAGGTTGGCGTGCCTAACGGCCCATGCGGCGTTGGTAAGCGATCAGGAAGGGTGGAAATGGTGAGAGGTTGAAAAAAAAGTTGAGTGAGTGTACCTCGAGATAAGCCGACAAGTGCAGCTTAGAGAGGGGAAATTCACAATAGCAAGTTGATGGGGCGTGTTGTGAGAATTGGAGATGACTCGTTGTGAAAAAAAATGAGACGACGATCCAGCCGTGTTGTGCTGAGATATGTTGCGCTGTGCTGTGCTGTGCTGTGCTGCGCCGAGCCGACTGGGCTGAGCTAGGCGGCTGGGATCGTGCTGGGTGGCCCGTTGTGAACGTGAGTGGGCGGGAGCAGATAGGCGAGGCGACGTTCTGGCAAGGCAAAATTGGCAGATCAGCTTAGCTTAGCTTAGCCAGCTCTGGCCGAGGCGGAGAATGGCAGCGGAGCAGGGCCGTGGTAGCGGGAGGGACGAAGCGCGCGGAAAAGGGGGGATTGAAAGTGTGGGTTGTGGCAGGGAAGATTGGGTGCACAGCGGTATACATAGGTTCCCAGTTGGTAGGGTCGAGGTAATCAAATGCAGGAACAAGACAAGCGGCACATGGAACGGGATAGAATGAAAATGGTGGATTATGGAGAAAGAGGGCGCAACGAGGACGAGCAGGCACATCATAAGGACAAGCTGGGGTCTTTTGATGGGGGCAGAATGGGAACTGTCGAGGCCTGCTGATTGAGTCCCGTCTCGTCTCAGCCTCCACGAGGAGGAACTGACCCCGTCATCCAACTCGCCATAATACCAGTGTGTACCTATGACGGCACCTGTATGCCGGGAGGTCAGGGCCTGTCTTGCCCTTGGGCAGGGCTGTTCGGCTGCCTGCGATGAGAAGCCTGTAATCTGCTTATTTAGGTTGATAATGCCCATCTCAGGGTCTTTGAAGGGAAGCGGGAGGAGCGGCGCGCAGCGCGTGGGTGCCTGGGGCACTGGGTTCGGGAGGCCTGGAATGCGGGATAGCCTTTTGCGCTGGTCGCACCCACTTAGCCTCCCGCCTGCTACTTGGTTGGGCTGACGCTGATGGGATGGGCATGGGGATGTCATCGGGTGGAGGGTCGGCAAGCAACGTGGCTGTGATTGGGGACCGCAAGTAACTTGCCCGCCAACGCTTGCTGGAGTGGAACATGGAGCTGCATCAAGCTTGGGGAAGGAAAAAGAAATGAGGCACCTTGCGCCACACTCTTGCCTTGCCGCCGTGGCCGTTCAGCGGCTGTGCTCAAGACGAGCCAGCCTTGGATCTTGGGCTTGAAAGTGCTGGGTTCTGGCCAATCCAGGTGATCTGACCACACGCGACAATGACGCATTATGCAGAAGGTTGAATTTCATGACACAGTAGTCTCGCGGAGCCTTCTCAAACGAGAGGCTAGCAGCGGTCGTGGGGCATGCTACACAAATGACTTTGAGGCAGAACGTGAGGTTGTCACGGTCACAGGGCAGATGGTCAAGTCTAGTCTCTAGTGTCAATGGGCAGGAAGCCAGCGTCACGTGGCATGCAAACCTGGGAAATCGCCGTTGTCGGTTCCGGAGGTAAGCATAACCGACATGAAAAGATTACAAAAGAACGCCGTTGGTTACGAAGGTAAGCACAAGCAACTGCCAAACCGTGAGGGTTACAGTAAACCACCATCGGCGACAGATCGTAAGCATAAAGCACTGAATGGCTTATTATGGGAAAAGTAATGCTCTGAGGTTGAATCTGAATCCACAAGGGAGAGCGAAGAAGATTTGTTTGAAAGGAATCAATAAAAATGCCAGAGGAGGTGGTGTAGTGCAGCGATTCAGGGCAGAGAAAACGGTGATCACTGTGTAAACCTGGTGTTTTAACCGTGATTATCGATTTCAGGTTCCGTTTGGGGCATTGCTGACATCGAAGCAGCTGATTGGTTGTGAAAACAACACCGTTTTTTAACCTATCCGTAAATAACGTTATATGTCAGCGGCAGGAAGCAATGATGACTGGGTGACACTTCTGATGACGATTTCGAAATGTGCACCAGCACCTCCTTGACTTGCGACCTGCTCCTTTTTAATCCAACAGAGATTGGAAAATGTACCAAGCGGACTGCACCCTCACCCGGAAAACCACTTGGGAGACTGCAATGAGGTCAAAATCGTGAAGCAACACCCACCTTGGAGCCGTACTCCGCCCCACAAGCTATTGACGCGCTAAACCTGCCGCACAACATTCAAATATTCTACCTCTCCGTTCGCGACAACAAAACCTCCTCGCGAGGGTGTGTGTGTTTGGACGTTCGCCAACGACAATAATATGCCTGGTCAGGCTGTTCCGAGACAGAACGCAGCCACTATCTGGGGGAAATGTGGTCGTGTTTGCATCACCCGTCTTGAAGAGGTCGACAAGGAAGTGCGGTGTACGGAACCCTCACTGTCTCCCACACCACATGCGGCCAAGCCAGATGGAAGCGGCTGGGCCGCTATCGAACGTTCGTCACGATTTTCGTTGGTTGCACGCGAAATTCCGACGTCGGGCCACTGCGTGCGTTGCCATTATCACCCACAGCCGGGCCCTCCTCGAATCCAGACGCTCCGGATGCTCATAAGCTGATACCGTGGTAACTAACTTATGCACGGTGGGTCAGCAAATCCCTCCATTTGCAGGGATCAAGTCTCGCTAGCCCCGGTCCGACGCGACACTGCGTTTCCAATTGGTCGCACGGATCACCCATGACCCACCTTTAAATTTGTGATTGGGCATCTGCGTTTTCAGGCCCCGCCTGATTGGCCGGGACAAGTGGCGGAGTGATGCATTTTCAGTCTCGCGTGCCCGAACTCTAGCCCATGCACCCAATTAAAATCCCTTCCCGGTGCCACAGTTGATGCCTCAGGCGTCCATATTCGCCCTTGGGTTGGGGGCGAACACAGGCTGCGTTATGTTGCTAGTCGGCGCACCCCAAACCGCCAGCGCTCCTGTTCTCGACACCGTCATCACGCCCAAGAACGAATCGTACCCCCATCGAACCGCACAACCCAGCACCCGCAGCCCGCAAAACAAAGCAATCGCTTGCACGCTTCAGCTCTCTTTGACCGCTGAGCACCTGCTGGACCCGTTTCTTCGCCATGGCCATGATATAGATCTCTCAGCTCACTCGAGCTTCTCCAAAACGCGGTGCATCTGACTGGGCTACTCCCCTACCCCCTTCCCCCCCCGAACAAACACGATTCCACAATCAATACCCACCATACGACAGTGACCTCGACATGGACGAACCAGGTTGGTCTTGGCCGGCCTGGAAATTCGGCATGAAGAGGGATGACCTCTTCACCAAACTTCACGATCAGTACAACACTTTTACTTTTACCCTCCAAGACCCCGAGGCCTTCCACCACGACGTTTACGAAATCTCCCGCGATGCTGATACTGCCGATGAGTTCCACCGTAAGATGGCCGATCGGCAACGCCAGCGGCTCACCGAGCTCCACGAGAGTCTCGAGTCGCTGGCGGTTGAAATCATCGCCAACCCCAAGTTGATGGACTCGGAGCACTGGCAGTACGCACTCCAGCTTTTCCGGACCAAATCTTTTGACTCCATCGTTCGTTACTTTGCAAGCTATATCCCTGACAACTACCTCGACCGACAAGACGCCGTTTCTGTCTCATCCTCCTTTTCCGAGGCCAACAGCGTCAAGACCGAAAGCACCACAGCCAGCAGCGTTGATGGTGCCTCCATTACGAGTTTCTTCGATGACGAACTCGTCATGACGAAGGAACCCCTTTCCATCCATTCTAGTATGAGGTCGTCACATCTCGATGGCCCGCTCTCACCTCCTCATTCTGAGGCAGCTTCGCTCGATGAAGAGAGCGTTGCATCTTCGCCCCAGACGGATATTGAGTCGCATGGATACTCGTCTAATCCACCATCTCGATCAATGTTTTTCTCTGGCTCCGAGTCGGGACCGTTTGGTTCGGGCATGGGCCGGCCACATCTTCACGACGACGATGAGACCTCGCAGTCGGAGGATAGTGACGGTGCTGTCACGTCCGGATCCGACTGCGCTGAGAGCCTGTCGTCTTTGGATGAGGCCAACGATTGCCATGATCATGATGGTGTTGATGAGGACTTGGATGAAGAATTTCCTACCGCTCAATTTCCTGAAGATACCTTTGACGCGTTCGATTTCAGCAACGATACCCCAACTTCCGATACTCCTACCCCCCGACAAGAAGCCATCGCATCCTGTTATATTGAGTACAAGTCCTCTGTTTCGCGGAGGTTCCCCTCACCTCACCGACGCTCACCCTCGCCCTCACCGAAACATCATTTTACCTACCGCCGAGAAGGCTCGTCCTTGAAGGACATACGTCGGAGTCCCGACGAAGCGCTTAGTAAAGTCCAGAAGCCCATAGTCGACCAGTCCCGGTATCGGAGACGGACAACAGACAGGAGAAGGCTGGATTAGCATTTGAGGTGGCGGGGGGTGTTCTGTATATACGTGGAGCAAGCTGTACATATCTGTATCTTATGACACTAATGATTTTTTGTTCACTCTCTCGGTTCTTATTACCAAGCGACTAGGTCACTCCTGACTCGACTATAAGAGTCCACTTTCTGCGGTCATTTCCAAGAGAAAGTGCTTTGTTTTAATTATTCATGGTGAGTACTTCTTGCGCCTGATTGTGCTGTGACCCGCGTGGGTGGCGGTAAAGTATCACGACACGTGGGTCAGGTGGCTTGGTGTTGACATGACATCTTATCGCTGCCAGCGTCACGAGATTGATTACCGCTGCATTTTTAGAACTAAGGCCACGAGTTGACCACAACTGCCACATGGCTTATGACGTATTTGATGCCCTCTCTGGATCGGTTCCTGTTTCATCATCCTTCACGGTAGGTCTAGTGGGCTGCCTGCGGCTGTCCCTTGCATATCGCTAATTCTAACCCTTTTCTACTCTGTACAACCAACACGTCTCTTTTTTTTTTATCCCTCTTTGCAGCCATCGTCTTTTTTTTTCGGTGCGAATATTCAGGTAGGACCCGTAAATGCTACACGCTTTGCTTGATGCGACCGGGAATGATTTATGCTTTTAATGATGCGAAAGAGGCGAGTCCCCCCGAATAATGAGGGAGTGCAGGAATACCCAAATCTGGACAGTAGTAGGTTGGCGGCTAGCATGTGCGAGTATGCACAAATTTGGTCTCCAAACGCCTCATTAATATAATATTTCTTCCTAACGACTATGCTCTTGTTTTCGGCTTGTGATTTGATCGGCGCGCTATTGAAACATGCGACAGGTTTACTGTAAGAAAGGCTGCGAATGGTGGAGTGCGCTGCGAGTAAGGACTGGTGAACATACTTTATCCACACATCCTTTTCATGTTTGTACAGGCGGACCTTTATGCACATACATTCATTATATGCACATTCGATATGTTTTATCTCAAATACAAAAAAAAAAGTGCTGATGAGAACATAACAACTCTTGAGCTAACAAGACAATCCACAGAGGCTAAGTGTAAATATTACTTTGTAACTATGAAATGTAGATATATAACCAAAATGCCCAATACTCCAAGATCGCCCCATTGAGAAAAAGTTCAGAAATGCTTGACCCGTTGCTCGATCATGAGTAAATTTGGCTCGGCTTCACTGGGAATATTGCTGCCCTTGCCAACATCGTATAAGTAGGGCTTCTCATTTGCAAAGCAATTCGTCTCTGCTTTCTCAGGCAGCTCGCCTTCCAGGATGTAATTGCGGCCTATTTGGTCGGTGCAGCTTGATGTATCTTTGGACGAGTGGCCGTATCCATGGTGGACTATGAGCCGCGCATTGTCACCCATCTCGGCGAGAAGCCTTCTCCCATTGCGCAACGGCGTGGCTGGATCATAAGTCTCGGCAATCAACAACACCGAGTTGCGGAGCGTATTGTTCAAGTCGCCCCGGTAGACCTCTGCGGGCTCCGGCCAATACTTGGTAAAGTGGCGGCAAGGCAAAACGGATTGGAGGCGCGAGTTTCCGGCAACCCAAGAGTCTCGCGTCATGTTTGCCCACAGCGAATCCCACCATTCTAGGCCATTAACGGGCTGGGGGGCATCGTATGAGTCTGCGCAAATGACGAGCAAGCCAAGTTCATCTGAGGAGGGCGGCCCCAAGGGAGATGGTGGGAGTGTTGGGTCGTATTCCCAAGTACGATCCTCGATAAATCTTGCTGCTCGCCCTGGATAGCCATCTTCAAGTTCTGACAAGACTTTTGCTAGATCTGGCCAAGATCGTGCATTGTACATGCAAGAGTAGATGCCTTGAACAAGACTGGAATACGTAACCAGAGAGGGCCCGCTGTTTTTGGTGTAGGCTGGGACTGGCCTCTGAATGAGTGATGTCAATAAACTCCCCATTCGCCTCTCGAGGTCTTTCTTGGTAACAGGGCGCCCATTTTTGGACTTTGCAAGGGCGCAATTTTTGGGTCCAGCGTTGACACACTCCCCAATGAAACCGTCTCTCCATGCATCGGTGGTGTTGTCGAGAGCCGTCCAACCAAATCCTCCTAACATTCGGTGGTCTCGTACATATTCGGTTCCGTCCAGAATTATGCGCCCTACGCTGCCAGGGAACATGTTGGCGTAAGTCTGTCCGATGCCCGTCCCATAGCTGACGAGGTATCCCGTCAACTCATCTTCTCCCAAGGCTTTTCGGATCTCCTCCATATCCCGCGCTACAAAAGATGTGGAGACGAAACGCGGGATATCGCCATACTTCTTCCAACATCCTTGAAAGACAGCCTCGTTTAGTGCGTCGGCAATTTGCAGCTGTGCCATAGGCGATGGAGACACCTCACGGTACTGATTGGAGAATAGAGACCAGCGATCCCGGTCGGCATTGTATGGGAAGCATGAGATAGAAGGCTGAGAAATGTTGACGCCACGAGGATCCCATCCAAGGACGTCGAACTTGCTTTTGCTAAAGCGGGCCGTGATATCTTCAGCGGCTCGCCAGGTGTAACTGGTTCCGCTTCCGCCGGGGCCGCCGGGATTAATGACGATGGTCCTTTTACTCTTCCTTCCAGCCCCTGCAATTGAAGGCCCGTTGCTTTTCTCGAGACCAGACACCTGGAACTTGGTCACGGCGAGGCGTGCGATGCGTAGATCGGATTCATTGGTGTAGTCAAGAGGAACATCGATGTAGCCGCAGAGGTATATCCCCCGCCCAGCGTACGGATCAGATTGCACTTTCTTAAGCGTGGAGCGGTTTCCCCAGCTCCAATTGTCAGGGTTGGGGTCAAACAACTTGCCCCAGCTTATTTCTGGGCTTGGATTGTCGAGACTTGGCGGTAGAGTACTATCAGTGCATGGCATGAATTGAAAAGGGTCATTAGGCTTGGGGAATTTGCCGTAGGTGCCCTCGTCATGTTGACGGCGGCGTGTGTGCTGGTGGGGTAGACGAATGAGGCAGAATTCGGTAATGATAATGAAACCCACAAGAAAGACAACCGTTAATAGCCAGGAATAGACTGGGCGCCGGGGTGCTTTCGGATTGAACACGGGGTTTTTATCCATGATCTGTGTGCAATTATGCTGAACGTGAGGATTAAGCGAGTTAGGCAGATGGCGAGCTATCCATTGTGCTTGTCGCGGGGCATCATGTTATAAGTACTAGGTATCTCAATAACGTGCTGGCTTACGTAGGCGCCTATACACCTGCCTGGTTCGCGGGTAGTATTCGCAGGATGCGCAGGGGTCGGTAGCGGCGATGCTTTAGTGGATAGAAGTGCCCAGTCCCCCACTGGAACGCTGAACACCACACCAACAGTCACTCCCTAACGAACGGGCCGGTGAGTACACCACTGAGAGTGGCGGGGTGGTCTCGCAGCTCGGAGGGGTAGCTGTCAGCTCCGCTCAACGCCACGCATGGAAACCTCTCTAACTTGTGAATATCACGTCGGGAATTTCCAACAGTACCTCTGCAAGTGTATTTACGGAACATTTCGTACCACACTGAGGATTGCTCGCTGCATTTCTCCCTCGGTGCATTTGTGACTATTGCCGTCTCCCTGCTGTCTAGCCTGATCTAAGCCGTCGCCCCATTGCCGTCATCATGAGCTCGAAGACGATAGCCCCGTTCGGCTTTTGGGAGTCACCAATCTCTGTTGACACAGTTGTCTCTAAGAGCCGGAGCCTTTCCTGCCCTAAATCCAGTGCATGGCCCCCCAATGCGCCACCTTCATTCATTGGTACTGACTGAGATATAGGCTCACTCTGGTCGGGCCTTTTACACAGAGACTAGAGAATCTGGGGGCATCTCTATTGTAGAAATCCTCAAGGACGGTCTTAATGATGTTTTGCCCTCTGAATATAGCGCCAAGAATTCTGTCTACGAGTACGGAGGAACGCCGTATACTGTGCTGCCGGATGACCGAATCGTTTTTTCAAACAAGGACGATACTGTTCACGTCCTGAATCCAGATACCAAAGAGGTTTCACTTCTCACTGGTGAACCCAAACTGAGATACTCCAATTTCGATGCCCACCCTTCGCACCCATGGGTCCTTGCGAACCAAGAAGACCACGAGAATGACACCCCTTACGGAGTGCGCAACTACATTGCGGCAATCAACACCCAGACAGGCGAAGTCAAGCGAATCTTGGATACGGCTGACTTCTATTACACGCCATATTTCAGCCTAGACGGGAAGAAGCTGGTTTGGCTAGAGTGGAACCACCCTGATCTTCCATTCGACGCAGCAAAGCTGTACTCGGCAAGCTGGAAGCCTGATGGCTCAGTTACTGACATACGTCTGATTGCTGGCGAAAACCGCGAGGGCGTTGCTGAACCTCGATGGGGCCCCGATGGATCTCTTTTCTTTGGCAAGGAGATAAGCGGCTATCGCCGGCTGTTTCGCATTCTCCCTGGTCAAGATGAAGCAATTGAGGTTCAGGTCGACGGGTTGGACGAATTCGAATTTGGAGAGATCCGTTGGTACCAGGGAAGGTCAGTTGAGTTGAACAAAACCAGATAACCTGATGTTATTAACACTGGCCCAGTCACACGTATGCTCCATTATCCGAAAAAATCGTGGTCGCTTGTCCAGTGAAATCTGGCCAGTCTCAAGTGACTCTTATCGATTTGGATACAGGAGCGTGGAAAACAGTCGCAGATGCATCCACACACTCTGAGGTTGTTCTGGGTTCGGTGGCTCGCCTCAATGACTCTTCGTTCCTTGTGATTGGAGCTGGAACCTCTAATCCCCAAGCATTGTATCGATGTGAAATTGGAGACAAGGTCGTCACCACGACAGTACGAAAGTCAGCTGATCAGGAACTCCCTGAATCGATTTACTCTATCCCAGACCCGATGACCATAATCTCTAAAGAGTCACCAGGCCGAAAAATCCATGGATTTCTTTGGTCCCCGCACCACCCTGATTTTGAGGCCTCAGCGGGCGACCTTCCGCCTCTCATAGTACTAGTTCACGGCGGCCCAACTTCTCACACTGGCCCAGGACTAAAACTTCGAATACAATATTTCACTTCGAGGGGGTATGCTGTTCTGGCACTCAATCATACTGGATCTAGTGCACACGGCCGAGTTTACCGCGAGGCTCTGTTTGGAAACTGGGGTCAGGTGGACTCTGATGATGCCGCAGAGTTCGCCGACTATCTTGTTACGAACGGTCGAATCAGAGCCGGTGCAGTCGGAATCACTGGAGTCAGTGCCGGCGGGTACAATACACTGCGAACTCTCACGAAACACCCTAAAGCTTTTGCTGCTGGTGTCTGCTTATCGGGTATCAGTGACTTGAAGAAGTTGGATGAAGCTACGCATAAGCTGGAGTCAGATTACGCAGATCATTTGATTATGCCGCCAGGATCGACTAAGGAAGACAAGGAGAGAATTTGTCGTGAGAGGAGCCCCCTGTTCCATGTTGACAAGATCGAAGCTCCGCTACTGTTGCTTCATGGCATGAAGGATATGGTGACACCCCTGGAACAGGCTCAGCAGATGGCGGACGCAATTACTGCCAAAGGAGGAGATGTAAAGATCATCGTTGTTCCGGATGAAGGCCATGGGTTTTCGCAGCCTCACAACGCAAGGCTTTGGCTAGAGGAAGAGGAGAAATGGTGGCGTAAGACTTTACTTTGAATAGCAAAAACTGATTATGCTTGGCGGAGAGCATTAATTAGAGATCTAGTAAAGAAAAGAGGTATCTTGACTATGGCTACTTGCTAATAACATGCTGTTTGTTGTTTCGGAGTGTGTTGGTATACATTTCTGCTAAGCTAAGGTGAAACATGTTATTTGATAGTGTGAACGCAGGTTTATTCTAAACTGAAACACTGACCCATTGAGTATAGCATAGTGGTTAATAGGCGCAGTGGTCAATCCAGCGCGGTTGTTCAAAAACAGTCATTATTTTCCGTAATGTATTGTTCTAAACCCTTGGCGAAAGAAATTTAAAAAATGATGCAGGATAAACAATTCACTCGAAAATAAAACTGAATAGACCCAAAATTAGATTCTAACTAGAGATGACAAGAGTAAGTGGACTCATGGAATGGCGTATATGGACGCGTGCAGATTGACAAATAGCAGAACGAAACGAGACGGCCAGAGTCGGGTTAGATGCCAGCCACGGAATTGGATAAACCTCGACCTTTAACCCTAGTCAGCAACCAAACTGATCCAACTTGCGCAGAAAGGTTGAAAATATATAAACCGGATTCGAAACCGAGGCTGAGATCATCGGCACTGGTCTACCGAACACGTCAATCCATAGCAGCCACCACCACAGCTCGCAACAATGACTTTGAGTGCCCCGCAGGATACCCCGCCGTGGTGGGCAGCTTTTCCAGAGGCCAAGGCCGAGTGCCCCCGAGTGGAAGCGTCTGAAGTCGAGGCGCTCGTGGAAAGGAGCTTGGCAGCAGGCCACGGGCAAGCCAGGGATTTTCTGCTGGTAGACGTTCGCCGGACAGATTGGGAGGGCGGAACTGTGGCCACCTCCATCAATCTCCCCGCGCACACCTTCTACCAAACTCGGCCTGTGGTGTATCAGCTTTGCAAGCAGGCAGGCATCAAGAGGGTCATTTTTTACTGCGGTAGGACCTCGTGCACTGCTGTTACCGCTGCCCATCTGACTAACAATGTCACATTCACAGGAAGCTGTGGCACTCGCGGACCCCGCTGCGCTGGATGGATGCAGGACTACTTTGACGAGGTTGGTGAGACGGACATCAAAGCTGAAATCCTCATCGGGGGCGTCAAAGGATGGCAAAAGGCTTACGGAGGAAAGTTGATGGATTGGTATGACGGCAAGTTTTGGGCAGAACAAGGCAAATAGGATTTGGCCGGTATCGATCTGGGAGGGGGCATTCCCTTTCTTGGTATCTAGCAAGATATACCTAAACGAATAGGCCCTTGGACATGTCTCATTTTCGACCGCAAAACGCCGAGTAAGCATCTTATCTTCCCATCCTCCAGCAGTATCACACCTATCGCTGTTGTCTGTGATCATCGCCGCCGATTCGTTCCAGAGCCTCGAGCATGACGACAGAGTTACCTCGGATGACCTGTTTTTTAATAACTATTAGCACCACTGGTTCTTGGGTTCCGCAAGATGGGGGACTCAGTAAAACATACGGCCATGCCAAGTCTGATCTTCTCTCCGCCCTCCTTCTCCTCCACCGCCTCGTCTAGGACAATGTTCAAGAATACCTGGGTTCGGTCAGCTTGTCCGAATGGAGCGTGCAAAATGTTGTAATGTGAAAACGTACATCGTAACCACGGAGGACACCGATAACCTTGCGACTACCGTTCAGTTGGACAAACAGTCGCTTGTCGAGGTACTAGGCAGAAAAGTTAGCCTGATGCAAAAGACGGTTGTTAGGCTGTGAAGTTCAGGTCCATGTGCCGTGGCAGCGCCATGAAGAGCAAAGCGGTGTAATCTGGGTAGAAATCCAAACAGGGGGCTCCAAAGTACCTTCTTGAGCTCAGGCTGGGCGGGCGCCATCTTGAGCAGTCAATGTTATAGGGTGAAGGCTGGTCGTGATGCGACGCGATCGCAGCTTGAAGCTACCCATTTCACACCCCATTGAAAATCCAGATCACGTGATAGATAAGATTAGCACTTCACGTCACTCCGGGTCACCAACACGCGCCAGTTCCAACTTTGACGATTTGCCCACGGGAGATATTTGCAGTCCGTATTTTTCAGTGGAAAAAAGAATTATGAGTTCGTTCGGAGCCAAGCGCAAAGCCAGGGTCATTAAGGTGGCGGATGAAATTGACCCTGCCGAGCAGGCGACCGACGCAAACGTTGGCGATGCGACACAGGATGGTGAGCACTTCCCCCAAATCTTTCACGATCATTGCTGATACGAACCAAGGCTGACCATGCGATATACAGAGCCTTCAAAGGTAGTTTTTGGTTCTAAATCCGGGCGAAAACCGTTCCGACAATCGGGGCTGCGAAAAAGCTTCAATCCAGAGGATGCCGACATCCTTCGCGATGCGACAGCCAACGACAAGGCTGAAGAGGATGACGATGGCCCCGTGGTAGTACGGCCAGCGGTCAGTCGCTCAGGCTCCTTGAGACAGAAGAAGCGACCGAACAAATCTTCACGACTATCGTTTGGAGGAGACGACACACCGGCGGCGGGAGAGGAGGAACCTACCGAGGTGTTCACGCCAAAGAAAGTGCCACTGGGACAGCGAGCCCTGGAGAATAGTGCGATCAAAAGAGGAGTGTCCTCGAGAGGACTTCCCGTAAGATCGCTTGGCGATGACGATGACCGGCCCAAATACAGCAAGGAGTATCTCGACGAACTGCAATCATCTACACCCAATACGCCTCAGAATATTTCTACATTACGTCCCGACGAGTTTGATGCGATGGATTTAGACGAATCGGAACTCGAAGGTGCTCTGGTTGTCGATTCCCCCGACCTCAGCCGCGCAAAATCTAGTACTACCATTCTTACGGATGCAGAGATCCGCGAGAAAAAAGAGCGCCGCGCTCGTTTTGCAAAGGAACAAGATTTTCTCTCTGTCGAGGATGATGGTGATGACGATGTTTTTGGTCGCAAAAAGAAAGATGATACCCGGTTAATAGCAGAGGATGAGGATTTAGGCGAGGGGTATGATAATTATGTCGAGGATGGCGGGTTGTCACTTGGCAAGCGCGCCGAAAAGGAACGACGCAAACAGGATCGGCAACAGATGGCGGAACTCATTTCAGCAGCTGAAGGCCACTCGGAAGATGAATCTTCTGATAGCGACGCCGAGCGACGGATTGCATACGAGGCCGCACAAACACGAGCGGGAATGGATGGACTGAAGAAACCCAAGAAAGACGCCATGCAAGAGTCTTTGCAGGCACCTCCCAAAATTTCCCCGCTCCCCAACTTGACAGAGTGCTTTGCTAGATTGCAAACTGCGTTGAAGAGCATGGAAGACGAGAAGAAACAAAAACAAGCCCGAGTGGAGGCGCTAAAGAAGGAACGCGAAGATATTGTGACAAGGGAACAGGAGGTACAAGCCTTACTGGATGAGACGGGCAGGAAATACCAAGAGGCGATGGGATCAGGTAAAGTTGGCGATGCAGCAGCGCTAAGCAGTGCGCCAGTTGAGCTGTCTGGTGCCAGAGGACTAGAAAGCCTTGGAACACCCTCGAGGAAACCAGAAGACGAGGATGTAGTCATAGCCTAATATAAGTGTTGGGCTCTATAGTGCGCCAACCATCCAATCGAACCACTGAAAGATGCGAGGGTTTGGTGTCGTGTGCAATTAAGTTTCGTTACAATTCTATACTCGGGACCTTGTGCAGAAAAGCTTCCCCATGTACCTGCAAGTACACGTGGCGGTGGTTTGCGGGACAAGATCAACAAGATAATGAAGGATAGCGAGTAAAAACACGGTAAACATGGAGTGACATCTTACTGGACTTGGTGTACTTATCTTCCTTCAGTGGTACGGTAAAGCTGTGTCTTGTATGCTCCGGGCACTGGCTTGTCTCGGATTCAAAGCTGCCTACCTTGGGCAGTGGGAGTTTTGGAGCACTTTGTTGAGGCATCGGCATTGTCATTGGACTGCCAGTACCTGTAGGTAGAGGTAGGTGGCCAGGCGCAGCGCCATCATCTAACAATATACAATGGTACCAGGTATTGCTGCCACGGATGCACGTGCAAGTACCACCACACAGATCAATTCCTTACTCTCTCTCCACTATCGCTTAGAACATGACCGTATGAGTTCACTGCAGGGGATGGGCTTCCCTCAAGTTTAACAAGGTTTCCTTCTAAAAGCTCCGTTCTAATCGCTGAAACGCTGATCCACAGAGGGGTCCAGAAGCTGTTGGGCTGTTTTGTGGACCTGCCGGGAGCGGTGGCTTGGGGTACGACAGGAGCTAGAGAAAAAAAAGTCGGGTTTTGGTGCAGTCTAATCAAGGGCGGCTGAAGAGCAGTAGCTGGAGCTGGACTCTCGAACGACGCCGCCAATTGAGGACACAATTCCCAACCTCGCTCCTCCCCAATCGTCCTTTACAACTCCTCAGTACACCATGGGTGACCCAGTTGAGCACAACGATATCCTGATCCTGGGGGCCGGCCTCTCGGGAATTAATACGGCGCACGTCCTTGCCGAGTCCCTCCCCCACCGACAGTTCGCCGTCCTCGAGGCCCGGCCGGTCCTGGGCGGGACATGGAGCTTTTTCCAATACCCGGGTTTCCGCTCGGACTCGTTCATGACGGCATTTGGTCTAAAGTGGCATCCCTGGAAGCACAAGCACAAGATGGCCTCGGCTCCCGACATCCTCCAGTATCTAGAGGAGGCGGCCGAGGCCGATGGCCTGGTGGACAAGATTCGATTCCGGCACAAGGTGGTCGAGTGCGAGTACCGGACCGACGAGCAGCAGTGGCGGCTCGAGGTTGATGTCGACGGAGAGCGCAAGACGATGACGGCGAATTTCGTCATCAGCTGCACTGGCTACTATTCTTACGACAAAGCACTTCCTGCGAATATCCCTGGCTTAGACGACTTCAAGGGTCAAGTTGTCCACCCCCAATGGTGGCCCAAGGACCTCGACTACAAGGGAAAAAAGATGATTGTTGTTGGCTCCGGTGCCACCGCCGTTACCATTGTACCGAACCTGGCTGAAGAGGCCGGCTCTGTGACGATGCTTCAGCGAAGCCCTTCTTATGTTACGGCACGTAAACCCGGGTCCAAAACCGAGGCTTTCTTGCGTCTGTTTATCCCGCTGGCTTGGGTCCACTGGTTGGCCTGGTGGAGGGATGTGATATTCGAGGTTTTCATTACCGAATTCCTTCTGGCGTTTCCCAAAATAGGAAGAAAAGCGCTTACTGATGCCGCCCGAGAAGCTGTGCCAAAGGACCTGGATGTCGATGTGCACTTCAACCCAAGGTACAACCCCATCGAACAGCGGCTTTGCATGTGCCCAGAGGGAGATTTCTTCAAGGCGCTGCATCGAGACAATGTCGAGATTGTGACAGATGTCATTGAGACTGTGACGGAGGATGGAATCAAGCTCAAGTCAGGCAGAGAAATCCCTGCTGACATCATCGTCACCGCTACCGGCCTGTACTTTGAATTGTTCGGAGGTGTAACCCCCAAGGTGGACGGCCAGCCCATCGACCCAGGTGCGCATTACGTCTGGCGCGGGTGCATGCTTGACTCTGTCCCCAACATGGCCTTCATCATGGGCTATGTGACCACATCCTGGACCCCAGGAGCCAACATCATGGCCAGGATGGTGATGCGTGTTTTGAAGCAGATGGAAAAGACGGCATCGACGGCCGTGATGCCCGTCATGGAGGACAAGGAGGGAAAGCCAAAGAAGCTAGCTGTGGCGGCAACCAGCAATTACTTTGTCAAGGCAGCGGACAGGATGCCCAAGGTGACGGGAGAGGGTGTTTGGTATGGTCGCGTCAACTTGGTTGTTGATGTTTGGGCATGGCTGTTCTCAAATGTGACGGATGGTCTCTTATACAGCGGGGGGGACGATAAGAAGAACATATAAAGGTGGATGTACTAATAGGGATAGGG
Organism: Calonectria leucothoes; assembly: GCA_002179835.1. Lineage (NCBI taxonomy): Eukaryota > Fungi > Ascomycota > Sordariomycetes > Hypocreales > Nectriaceae > Calonectria > Calonectria leucothoes. Next base: position 139,313 of record NAJI01000069.1, read on the forward strand.
AATAGAGAGAGGGTTTCATAAAGGGCAACTCGTTCGTGGTATGAATTAGAGTGCTTACTTCAAACATGTCTTTTTATATTTCCACTCTTGGCTCAATTGGCAGACACGGATGAGTGTGCATCATACACGTCCGCATCTGGGTCTCAATGTTGCGTCCAACAATGCCTTGCCCAGTAGCGCCAACGCTGGCCCACTTGCTCTGGCCTGATGCATCATTACATTGTCTGTTGGTTGGCCCCTGCGCTGCGGGAAGCCTTGGTTCCCGTCCCGGCGCCTTGAACCGAGTACGTGGGAAGGATCGCCATGAGATGGAACCCCAGTCGCGGCAATGACAAGTGACTGGACACTGGGCATCGCCCATGGCCATCCCAATCAATCTCTGCTGTGGCCGCATCAACACGGCTCATCACCATGCTCAGTAAAGTACCACCTGCTTCATGTGGATACGGCCGAGAAGCAGCTACGCCGGCCGTGGAGGGGAGGGGAGGGGCAGCTCGGAGGCAGGAACTTACAACCAACTGCATGGAGAGTGGAGCGCTACCGAGACTGGCGGGCGAGCCCACCATGCACCTACGACGGGCGAACTGTTCCGCAGGCACTGTATTGGCTCCCTTGCTGGGCCTAGTCTGCAAGAAATCCAGCGGGTAGTCTGACGCGCCGCAGTGATTGATCTGCCCAAGCGAGGCTAGAGCTGCCAAAGTCGCAACAACTCGTTTTTCGGTTCTGTCTAGGCTAATCGAATCGAGCCATGCAGCCCTTGTCGATCCCCGGTCGAACGACCAGGAGACCCCGGGATAACGATTTGAACCCGTTCCCCCACGTTGGTCCCTTCTGTTGCTTCTCTCCCTCTCCCTTGAGCCAAATCCAGTCTCCTTCTGCATGTATCAGTGTGCTCCCGGCGACGCCTTTGATCCGCGGTTGGCGTCTAATCAATCATGGGCTTGACAGCACTTCTTGGCGCGACGCCCTCGTCGCTGGGCCTGTTTCTCGGTATCTTGCTTGGCCTGCTCGCGGCCCTCGCCGTACGCAACATTCGACGGTGGGCTCGTCTACGTCACATCCCAGGACCCAGGCTCGCAGCATGGTCGACATGGTGGCAGCTCCGGGAAGCCATTGGCGGTCGCTACCATTTACGCCTCAAGGAAGTTTCAGATACTTACGGTAAGAAGAACAGCTATCTCTCCTTCTACTCCTGCTTCCGCATCTGCTGACAGTGACTCCCTCATTCAAGGCCCTCTGGTGCGGATTGGACCCAACGAGCTCCTGTCCACAGATCCCGCCATCCTGCGCAACATGTCTGCAGTCCGTAGTGAATATACAAAAGGCCCGTTTTATACCAGTGGAAGGATAGTCCCGGGAGTAGACAATGTCGTCTCAATGAGAGACGAGGTCAAGCACAAAGCCATGAGAGCCAAGATGGCCCCTGCGGTGAGCTTTGGGGATTTGCCCTGTGAGACATCATGATCTGATAACCTCCCTAGTACTCGGGCAAGGAAAATGAGGGCTTCGGGTTCGAGTCTGGAATGGACCGCCAAGTGCTGAAATTTCTCGCCCTCATCGATCGCAAGTACATCTCAAACGACACTGTAACCCGCCCAATGGACTTGGCAGAAAAGACGCAGTTTTTCGCACTTGATGCAATCAGTGATGTGTCCTTTGGCCAGCCCTTTGGCTATCTCGAACATGACAAGGATCTATACAATTACAACGAGATCAACGCTAGTTCACTGCCTGTCATGAACGTGGTGTCTGTCCTGCCGTGGCTGACAACAATTGTTCACAAGTGGCCTCTTTGCTTGGTGCTTCCTCGCGAAGGAGACCAAGTTGGCTTTGGGCGCCTTATGGGGTGAGTCAAATATAATACTGGAATAAAGGCAGAAAATGGTTATTGACTCGATATACTCAGATTTGCGAGAAACTTTGTGGAGAGGCGACTCGAGAAGGATGCACTCCCCATGAAAGATATGATGCAGGCACACATCAACAATGGCATGGGTCAAGAAGAACTCATCCAACAAGTTTTCATTTCCACGTATGTTTCTACTCTGCCTTCTTTTTAACATCAAGTCAGTCTGACATCCAGAAGCATTGCTGGTTCCAACACATCAGCCCATGCGCTCCGCATGATAATCCTCTCTCTCATCACCAACCCCACCGCCTACGCCTCCTTGATTGCAGAGATCCGCCAGAGTCGAGACTCTGTGAGCACCCCAGTATCATGGAGCGAGATTCAGACACTTCCATACTTGCAAGCTGTTGTCCGTGAGGGCATACGAATTCATCCGCCAGTGAGCGGCCTCGGCTTCAAACAGGTTCCACCGGAGGGAGAAACGATCAATGGCTATTTCGTGCCAGGAGGAACACAGATTGGGCAGGGCTTCTATGCAGTGGGGCGATCGAAGCTTGTGTGGGGAGAGGATGCCGACGCCTTCAGGCCGGAGCGATGGTTGACAGTCAGCGAAAACGAGCTGAGGCGCATGACAGCTGCTTGGGACACAAACTTTGGCCATGGAAAATATTCATGTTTGGGAAAGCCAATTGCGTTGATGGAAATACACAAGGCTATTTACGAGGTAAGGCCGAACCCTAATCACAGGGAAACAAAAGCTGACACAAGCAGTTGATGAAACGATACGACTTTGCGATTCTCAATGCCGAGCAACCTATTAAGACGGAAGCCTCCGTCTTTTTTTTTTGCCTCGGATTTCTGGGTCAAGGTGACGAAACGGGAGCTATGAATGACACGGCTGTTTATACTGCTTAATGAATGCCACGATGATTTTATGCCTATTGTATTTGTAACGGTTAGCGTGTTTCTACCAAAGCTATGGGACAAAAGTCTACCAACACCGCGGGATAATGTTTCCCGTTAATGAGATTGCCAGATGAAGTAAAGTAAACAAGCAAATAAAATTGTTGTGGTTAGCAACCTTGAGGCCCAGCATCCAGGAACCCCAGGCGACCCAATAAGCTTTCCACAGGAAACCAAGAAATTAGGCTACAATACCCTTATAGTCCTCTGCTTGTGATATCTTCAACAGTCTTGCATAACCCAACGGAGATGTACCGTGTTGGAAAAACCTTGTATGGCCACCAATATTTAATGCCCGTCTTTCCCACCAAGGCCAGCCCAGCCTCTTTTCCTCACCATCATCAACATCCTTGAACAAGCACCCCACAACAGCATAGAGCTGCACAACACAATGGCCGCCCTCTGCACCTTCCATCCCAATCGTGCAACGATGCAAAACCCCAACATCCTTGGGTCTCAAGCCTAGAGGTTCAACCTCAATGGATTAGGCCGCTACATCAGACAGAAGAAGGCTACGGGACTTTGTTTGAGCAAGTTCGGGTCACTTGCCATCCCATACAACACCAGGATCTCGCAACCTCAAAGACGAAGATCTTATTGATCTTGATATCCTTTTTTTTTTTAGCTTCTAGTGGAAAAAGAAACAAGAGGTTGGCTCGACCAGGTGTTCCAGGAACTAGGCCACAGCAGTGGCATACAAACAGTATTTAATAATAGGTTTGGTCATATAAATCTTTTTACCTTAACCAAAATAACAACTAACTTAAATCTCCTTTGAAGCCTAAACTACAGTATAAATTTTACGCTTATAAATCAAAGATTAAGGTTATTTCTTATTACTTAAGATACTTTTCCTACCTCGCCAAGACCGGTCAACTCCAACAATCACCACCTCAAGATAACAGTAGCATATTTCAAGAGGCGCCTCATCATCAAGACAACTAATCTATCTACTGACGGCTACCTTCACGGGCGGATGCAAATGAGCATATACCGCCTTAATGCTGCTGCAATCAACAAGATCAACCGTTTCCTCCCCCATCGCGACCTCCAAAGCCTTCCATTTATTGGAATAATGGCTCCCGATTTGGCCTGCGAGCAAAGGATAGGACTTATCAAATTCGAGTTCCAAATCTTGCAAATGCAAGGTAGCTTGAGTGCCGAGCATCAATCCTTTATTGAGGGGGAGCATGGAATTGATATCCTTGATGCAACTTCTTGTTGCAGATGGACCAACAAAAATTCCTGACCTTCTTCCCAAGACCAGCCTAGCATCTTCCTCTCACCACCATCATCCACACTCCTGCACACCTGTCAAGCCGCCAACACACACACACACATCGACAGGACTTGTGCAATACAATGGCCACATCCACTCATTTCGGTTTTGAGTGTGTGGCGGCGCAAAGCCCCCACAGCCCTGTAGTCCAAGACTATAAATTCAACATCAATACCCGCAACCACCAGATCCGAGCTAGAGGAAGACTGCAGAACTACATCCGAGGATGGCTGAGTCACTTGCCATCCCATGCAACACCAGGATCTCGTCACCCACGAGACGGACATTTAATGAATCTTGCTATCCTTTAATGCAACTTCTTGTTGCAGATAGCGTACAAGAGCACCAATATAACATACCTGTCTTTCTTCCTTACCGGTCTGAGTCAACCGTCAAGCTTTTCATGATGCATCGTGGAACATCACAAAGTTTGGAATTCTAGGTGCAGAACCAGGTTTCGCGAGCTTCAATTGACGGCCCAGCTTCTTGCTGCTGCCCGAAACCATCCACTTCAAACAAGTCACCTCGTTCAACAACAATCACGATGGACGGCGCGCGACCGCGATGCATCGTCGAAATGACAAATATTCGCAAGGTGCGTCATCTTGGACGACGCGACGCTCGACGACGACGAAAAAACAGCGGCCCATAAGTACATCAACGGGTCCTTGACGCCATGTCCGGTCGCATCTCTCAAGCAAATAGGCGAGTACTTGGACAAAGGTACAAAAGCCGCAGCCCAAATTGCACAATACAGAAGTACCCTAAATACAGATCTCAAAACCAAGCTACAATGGATCTTGTTTGAGATCCGCATCTTTATCATTGCCAAAGGGAATTCATTGAAGAGATCGAGGATGAGGAATGCAATGATAGGCTAAGTTGTGTTGTTTTAGGTTACTGTCAAAAAGGCTAGGCAAGGGTTTCATTGTTTTACACTTTTATTGTTTTTGGCCCTGCGCCAGGCATCCATTGTGCCCTTATCGCAAGAGAAGTTGTTCCCTCGCTCGCAGAGGATATTCAATAAAATCGATGATTGGCTAAAAGCGATGGTGCGATTGATCGTACGCCCAATTCGTTCTAGATAGCTGAGGCAAGTCAATAAAAGCAGCTACACAAAGAAGGCGCAAAACATGGTGAATTTCCATTGTAAAACAATCGAGGTGGCGTTGAGACTATCTTGCAAGAATGACGTCATGTTTGTATCATACAGCGATAGAATTCTTATGTTTCTATATAATCCAAAATGCCTTATTTTATACAATATTTAATTTTTGGGTAGGAAAAATGCACGAGCGATGTTGTCGCCAGACTTCCTTCCGGCCCGCTCTTGTATTCTAGCCCAGAGCACAAGTGGTAGCTAGTCAACGAGGCTCACTTTGCCCCTCTTCATAGTCGGCCAAGCGTTTGAATATTGCTCTGGAGAATTCGGAACTAATGCTACACAACTAAACCCAGCCATGATAGTGTATAGCGCAAAGCGACAAGGCATTTTGTTGTGTTTGTGTGTGTGTGTGTGTGTGATTGTGTGTACGTGGTTTAATTGGAATCATCCTGGCAAGTTATTTATCTTGGTTGTGAAAACCTTGATTCGATTTTGTGTTTTTATCGTGCATTTTTCTTCAGTTGATGGTTTGGTGCGAGGGCAATCGTACCACAGGATTTGAAGGCTTATAGTTTGTTGCCGCTTGGTCTCCGACCCTGTTAGGCTATTTCCCCTCCAAAGAGGAAAACAAACACTTATATCACTTACACTAAACCCAGCCATGATATTTACCGTCAACCACTCGGCTCAGCAAATAGAACGTGCCACGAACGACACACTCCTGGCGCCCTGGGTATCCAACGTGGCCCCAGCGCTGTTGCCCGATGGCACTAATTGCATCTTACCCATGTCCCATGTGTCAGTGGAAAGGCGCAGCTGAGGCCGAGATGTGGAGTTTCGACGCTATCGTCTGCCGAGGTGGGTGGTTTTCGAGTGGATTTGTCATCAGGCCTTGCTCGATAAGCAAGTATGCTATTTTTGCTTGTGAGGATAGTCTAAAGATGCGCAAGTTTGTATTCCCCCCCCCCCCTCTCCCCGGTATAATTGAGGGGATCTACCGATCTACAGATGGCTTACTGCCTGTGGAGACTAAACACCATGTTTCGCAAGCGAGTGATTCGTCCATCGCGGATACGGCGGCGCAGGGATCAGGACTGGCGATCAAATCGGTCACCGAATCTGATTTTTTTCTTCTTAATTTCTTTTTTAGTTGCCAAGATCTGATCGTCTCCGGGATCCCCATAGTCTTACGAGCCTATCCATAAGCGAGCGAAGTGGTCAGGTTGATGGCATCGCGAGCTCGCTAAAAAAGGATCACGACCCCGCCCTCGTGGGACCAGCGTTCAAGCCACCCAAACCTGGTCCAATGGCCGGATCCGGAGCCGATCGATGCTTTCCAAAGGAGTCAACTCCGAGGTGATTGACCAATGCAAATTCGCAATGAGAGTGGCTGGACAACTATGTCGGTCTGGCGCAGGGGAACCGTGGCTTCCCCACTCAACCCCTCAGTTGTTATATCTTCCACTGGCATTCCTCTGTTTTGAAGGCGGCAGCTCCAATCACCATACCACGACGCATTCACTCCGTTCACTATGTCTGCAGACCAGATTGTCTTGTTTGACCTCCCCAGCAAGCCTCCTTGCACAGCGTGGTCCTTGAACCCATGGAAGAGTAAGATGCATCAGATGTGTACTCGGCGTCTTCATGTACTGACACCTGCCAGCTCGTCTCTTGTTCAACTTCAAAGGCCTCGACTACAAGACAGAATGGGTAAGCAGGTCCAAAAGAAATTCGGTCTGTTCGGTTATTTTTAACTCGCCTCTCACAGCTTGAATACCCCGACATCAAGCCAACCTTGGAGCCGCAGTAAGCACAAGTCGTGTCATGCACTCTGAAAGATGAGCACTAACAAGATGTGCAGCGTTCCCAAGAACCCATCCACGGGAACGTGGACCATACCCACTGTGAAATTCCCTGATGGAGGCTATCTGATGGACTCTCGCGAGATTGTCAACCGGATTGAGGCATCCCACCCGGAGCCCTCTATCCATCTCGACTCGCCAGTCCTGCTGCAGCTCGAGGGAATCATGCCCAAGCTCATGGGAGCCCTTCGGCCCATCTACTTCGTCTCGGTCCCGGGCGAGATTCTCAGCGACAAGAGCGTCGGCTACTGGCACGAAACCCGCACAAAGATGGCCGGCATGCCCCTGGACCAGCTGAGCAAGGAGCAGGGCGGCCAGCGCGCGTGGGACGCTGCCAGGCCCATCGTTGCCGAGGTCGAGGCTCTGCTCAAGGAGAACCAGGCGGAGGGCCCCTTTTTCCTGGGCAAGACGGTCAGCTACGCAGACTTCGTCTGGGTCGGGTTCCTCATCTTCATGCAGCGGAACGGCGGCATCGATGAACTCTACAACATCAGCGGAGACACGCAGCTGCACAAGAGTCTGCTAGAGGCCACGGCGGCTTGGCACGAGAGGCGTCAGCATTAATTAGACAATGAAAAACGAGTGTTAATAAGGAGAGAGAGAGAGGGAGAGAGAAACCCTCCTCCAAGTTTCCAAAAAATAGACATCATGAGCTTTTGCTTCCAAACAGTAGCACACTTCCAATCAAAAGGGAAAACACTACAGGTTGGCGCCACCCTCCTCATCATCGCTCCCTTCGCCATGGTCATTGTCCTCAGATCCAGACAACACAAAGGTTTCCTCGGTGGATGCATTGCTGAAGCTGAGGTTGCTATCGAACCGCTCGGTCAATGCTTCAATCGTATCAGTTCCTTCGACGTCAGAAGTGTCACTTCCTCCGACTTCGACTCTCATGTCGTCTTCTTCTTCGTCGTCGTCGTCGTCGTCGTCGTCACCGCTGCCATTGTCATCGTCATCGTAGTCTAGGCCATATGTGTTGGAGTCGTGGCGCTTGCCTCTGACGGCCTTGTCCTCCAGGATCTTGAGGGTATCCTTTCGCAGCTTCTCGTTGATGCGGTCGAGTATCTTCTGCCGCTGCGCCCTCGCCGGGTTCCCCTGCTTCTTGTAGACTGGCGGGATCGCCCAGTTCATGTAGAGGTTCCCGTGGCTTTCCCGCGCCTTGATGCCGCTGGGGTGGTCTTCAAAGTAGTACTTGCACAGCCTGCAGGCCCCCTTGCTGGTCCCGATGTACTTGTGCTCCTCAAAGAAGAAGGGTTTCTTGTCCTGGCCCAGAATCCACTCGAGGACCAGTATTTCGCAATGCACAACGGGCTTGAAGGGCTCCTCGCATAGCGCTTGGATGCGTGCATCGAGAGAAAACCCCTCTCGCTGGAGCCTCTCGGCGTACTTCCTATGAGTCTCAATCTCCTCTGGGTTCGACGTCATGCGCCCGATGATTTTTGCTGCCTCCTCGCTTTTCTTCCCAAGCGGGTTGGTGCCTGGGCGGCTTGGTGGGATCCAAATGACCTCGACTTCGTTGAACAGCTCTGACCACTGCTTCTCGGCCTCAAAGAGAGTCGCAACAGCCCTCTCATAGGCCAGCAGACGAGTCAGGCTGTGGCGCAATTCCGACCAGCACGCCATCGTGTGGTGGTCATGCAGGCGGCCTTCTTCGGCACGTTCGTCAATGAACCTGTTGTTGGTGCGGGCTTCCCGAAAGGCCTTGATTTCCCGAAAGCAATGGGTAAAGGAGTCAAGATCTAAACTCCAGTTAGATTTTTTTTGTTCATTCCAGGGAACACATTCTGCCCTACAGTCTGCACCATCGATCTTTCTCAAGTCGATGTCCTCGATTTCATCAGAGAACTTGGTCAAAGCTGACTTGATGCTAGGTGCTGGGGTGCAAAAATTAACATTAATGAATAAATCAACATCGATTGAACATCTTACCGCCATCTTGCTTTATACTTTCACAAGAGTTGATGCAAACCGGGAGCGTCTTCTGAAGGTCGGAGACGTAGCATTCAATTCTGGGCCTGTTAAAAGCGACGATGAGGTTGAACACGTCACTTCTCACTGCTTCCTTTCGAGAAGGTCCCAGATCACTCACGCCTTTGGTCTTCTTCAAAAGCTCCGTCAGAAACTCCCTCGTGCGCCTGGCATCCTTCTCCTTGATCCTGTTGCATGCAAAGACGTATTGCGTGGTGTTCTCTGCGTCAAGCACCGCACACGCAGTCACAGTCTTGCCGCCCTTGTCCGAATCACACAGATTGGCAATCTTGTCAATGTACTGGCGAAACTTCTCTTCTTCGGTCTGTGGCTTCGGGGAAGCGTCGGGCCTCTCCCGCTTCCCTCTTTCAACCGAAATGTCAGTGAGTGCTTTGAAAAGGACAATGGCTTCATAGAAGCGACGGATCAGCTTGGGCTTGAGCTGGAATACTTCATCATCCCCCGTGGAAGCGCTGGAGCTTCGGCTAGACCTGTTGCTTCTCATGTTTTTGGCTCCAATTGATGAAGCAATGCAGTGCAAAGGAAAAAGAAGATCAAAAAAGAGTCTGGCCAAATGATTGCTATCTCAATCCTAAGAATATGTGATGTGTGTACTGGATGACAACGAGGCCTGAGGCAGCCCCAAGGCGCAATATATACATGATTTCAGGTGTCGTAGAATACGCAATCCAGCACTGCTACTCTGGCTTGCATTGGCACTCCCGAACCAGTTTGCGCAAATTCGGGCCGCCCATGTTTGAGCATCGGAGGCCCATCATCAGCGCGGGGCACACACGTCAGATGGCACCGATCATGGCCCAACCAGCCGCAGCTACGTGGCTATCTTGGACGGGCCTCTTTTAGCTGATTGCCTGTTTATTCTTTTTTATTTTTCAGTGTCTCAGGAAACGTATCCAACTAGATGCCATGCATTCACCGGTTTCAACCCCAGAATGGGTCGGGGCTGCCTGCATATGCAATGGGGCAGGGCTGCTGCACCCAGCCTGATATTGTCACCCACCAACGCCATGGCGCTGTTCGTAAGTAGGCAACCACCAAGCCACAGAAATGTTTAGAAACTTGAGGATGTTTTTGGAGGGGAAATTGTGCTCAGTGACTTTTTTGGGTTGAGTCACGACTTTCACATTGAGAAGGCCTCAGGAGGATGCCTTGGAGATGCTCCAGAGAGGCCCCTTCAGCCCGGCGAGAGACCATCGTGGGCCTCCAGGCTTGGATGGGTATAATAAGGGCCAAGGATGGAGTCTGTAGAGCAATTCCCAGCATCATCATCGATCGCGTTCAATTGACTATCAATTCAAGGCTACGAGTTAGTTGCTGAGCCATCCATCCAGCTATGTACGTTTGTCCAATTTCGTTCAACCAGTGGAACAAAACGTGGTAGATGCTTACACGAAAAGTCCGCTAGATTGTCCAGAGAATTTACTCTTCGTATCGTATACCAACTCGTAGCGTTCGATAGCTCCCTCTCAGGTATTGTATCCGGGCATTCTCAGCTAACGAGCAGACGCAGGTTCTGCCCTTGTGCAAGATGTCGAAGAAACCAGGCAAATCCGGCAAAGGGAAACAGCCTGCGAGGCCCCAGTATTACAGCGATGAAGAAGGCGAAATTGAGCCATCATGGGAAGGATGGGAGGGGGGCTACCCAAACAGCCAGTATGGCGCAGACGCCTATGGCGGCACCAGCGACTGGAGCGCCGCTGCTGGCTACAGCGCCGCCGACTATGCTGATTACTATGCCGACGACACGGTAGAAGACGACCAATGTTCCTCCAGCCAGAATGCTGCGGGCCAAGACCATTAGCGATCCTACCGCCAATTCTCGACCCCAGGTCCCAGTGCAATCCACGCGGGGCCCAGTCAAGATGTGCAGGATTCTGCTCAGGAACATCGTCACCACGCCGCTTACACGCCCGACACCATCGACCCATTGCTCCTCCAGCAATTCGACCATCCAGGGACAGGCTCTTCGGCCCATGATCCAGGACTCTCGTCTTCCATTGAACATTCCAATTTCGGTACGTCGGCTCTTGTCCCCGCAAGGGATCCTCCTCCTCCTCCTCGCCGTGAGCTGATGCCAACCAACACGCGCGCGCAAAAGCAGCCCAGCCTTCTTCCTCTGCTTCTGCTTCGTCATCCGCGGCTACGGCTGTCCCGCAACACCAATGCACCAGCTGCTCTCGTACTTTTGAGAATCCCACCAAGCTCCAGTAAGCAATTCCGGGGTTCCTCCCCGTCCCTCTCCCCCTCCCCTCCCCCCCAGTGAACCCTAATACCCGTCTACGAGTCCCCCCATTTGAGCCATTCCGCCCAGCTAACACGCGGCGAACCACCCCCTTCCCAGCAAACACATCAAGACGCACGAAAGGCCTGTCAGATGCGAGGCCGACCCAAACTGTCGCGTCAAGACGGCTGAGCAGCGCGACATGATCAGGCACTACTGCACGCTGCACCGGCACTACGCTCGCCAGATGGGCTACCTCCAAGACTCGTCGCGGTGCCCTACGTGCGACAAGACCTTCACCCGGCCGGACAATATGCAAAAGCACCAGAAAAAATATAATCACTATGGCTAGCCGCACACACAGCCCTGTGTCGTGTGATCAGGCACAGCGCTCCTCTCCGGGGGGGAGGGGGTGTTCCCAATCTCAAATCGGCTGCTGGGTGGCATCATGGCACCTTTTGACAGACCAGCACTCCCCTGCTAGCCGGTCCAGTCAGCTGGGCCTCCCGGATTCACGATGCCCGTGCAATCAATCGTTGACTATTGTTTTTTTTTTTTTCTCACATGGAGCCGCACCCGGAAATTGATGTGTCTATTGTGGGGATTGTTGGGCTGGAAATTGCTTTCGTCTCGTTGGATTTTTGTCACTCGTCAGTTTCACACGCTCGTTGCTTCGAAGAGATTACTTTGTATTTCCTTTCCTCTTGTTTTATTACGAGGATAAGTTCTGTAGAATGTCTCGCAGTTTGCACCCGCCCGAATTTGCTTTCGCCTCTAGGTTACCCGCTCATTTCGTTCAAATAATCCGCAATGCCTCCTCCCCCAGTCATAATTTTCCACGACATCGTAATGAAAAGTAGTAATAGTAAAAGTAAGTAAAGAAAACAGAAACATGTAGAGATATTTTGGCCGCAGCTCGAAGAGGTAGGAAGGACAATTAGAAAACACGCCCAGGAACTCCAACCAACGCCCAAGCTACTTCCGGCACCCACCCGGAGCCACCGGCACAACAGCAAAGATATGTATGTATGTGTGAGAATAAATGCGAGATGGTTTGTCCGTTTTTTGTTTTATTTGAATGGGCAGCCGCCGCTGATGGAGGCTGCGCCGCTCACAGGACACACATCAGATGCTGAGTTTCGGTGGGTAGAGCTGCCATCGCTGCCGAAGATGATGCTGAGGGTGTCGACCTTGAACTCCATGTCGCCCGTGCTGAAAAGCTCGAACTTCATGCGCGAAGAGTCCACCTTCTTGGATTTGAGATACTCGGCCATCTCAAGCATGAACTGCTCCGGACCGCAGATAAAGTACTCTGCGGAGCCGTGGCACAGCCACAGGTCATCCTTGTCAACCTTGGCAAGATCCATTCGGAAGTCGTGGTCATAGGTGATTCCATAGACGTCTGACTCGGCAAGGTGCGTCTTGAAGATGTTGGAGCGGAAGTTGGGGCGGTTGCGGGCGATGCGGCGGATCTGATCGTAGAAGGGAACAGAGCGCCGGGATCCGTGGATCCAGGAGACGGGGCGGTGGGGCTGGCGCTCCGACACGGTGTTGAGGATGGACATCATAGGAGTGACACCAACGCCGGCTGAGATGAGCACAATGGGAACATTGGAAGTGTTGGACATGTCAAGGAAGAACTCGCCGGCAGGGTGAGTCAGCTCAACAATGTCGCCCTCCTCCTTCTCGTCAATGAGGAGGTTGGACAGGACTCCGGGAGTCAGGGCAGCACCACCGAGGAAGTGACCGGAACGGCTCATGTGAATGCCGTGGTCGCGCTTGACAGTGATGCGGTAGTAGTCGGGTCGAGGAGCATCACTCAGAGAATACTGGCGGGACTGGAGATAGCCCTTGCTGGTTGCCCTGACCTGGACAGAAACGTACTGGCCTGGCTGGAAGCTGGGCAGGCGTTTGCCGTCGACAGGCACAAGGTAGAAGGAGTAGATATCATCAGACTCCTCAACCTTCTTCTCAATGCGGAACTTGCGGTAGCCCTGCCACTTGTCAAAGTCGCGGTAGAGCTGGGCCTCGCGGCCAATTAGCATCTTGGCGAGCATCCAGTAGGCCTTGGTCCAAGCCTCCCTCGCTTGAGGTGTCATGGCAGGTCCGAGGACCTCGCTGAAGGCGGCAATCAGGTACTTCTCGACGATGGCGTAGTGCTCGGGCATGATTCCAAGTGAGCAGTGCTTATGGCACATGCGCTCCATCTTGGGGATGAGCTCGGTAATGTGGTTGATGTTGTTGGCATAGCTAAGGATGACGGCGGTGAGGGCACGGGGTTGGCGGCCGTTGGCCTGGTTGACAAGGTTGAAGTAGTCGTTGAGCTCGGGGTGGTCCCGAAGCATGTTACGGTAGAAGATGGTAGTAATGCGCTCGCCGTGGTCGCTGAGGGCGGGGATGGTGCCCCGAATGAGCTTCGTCTGTTGGTAAGACAAAGCCATTGTGAGGATGCTAAGTTCTGAGAAACTCTTTTATATGGTCGGGCAGATGGAAGGTGGTGTGGTGTAGGGGAGCTTGATGGGGAGGACCGAGGACGACTTATACACAATCACCAATGTTGTCAGGCAATGACATGTATTGCTGCAATTGGATACAGCGATGACGGCCAGCCGAGATATCTACACCAAGAGAATGAGTAGGTGTTGAAAAGAAAGACTCAGCCCGGACAGGATACAGAACAAAACCGGTCATGATGAGCGTCCTCCCCAGATATTTTATCCTCGCTTGATATGGCCTGCCCCTCGCATGGACTCACACCCCACTGGTCCGAGCTGGGACCTGCAGGCATGGAAAGAGAGATTGTACCCAAAGGCGAAAAAAATCTTCTCCCCTGCTCCACAGGCCGATGATTCCTCGCGGTGTGCTGGAGTCCAAAGGCGTAGCGAAGACGAGATTCGTGCCAGTTCAGAAGTCGTACGATCCTGGGCAGGGGTAACTTTTGCTTTTGCTGAGGGCGGTGCTATCGGCACACCCGTGGAGCTGCCGCAAGGCCTCAATGCTTGGCAGGCCTTCTTTTCTTTTTTTCTCTCTCGTCTTCCTCCTCGTCGTGAGCGCCTCCACCTGTCGTCACTTGCAGGCAGAGGCTAAGCTGTTTGCTGGAGAAAAGTGGATTTGGCATTGCCAGCCCTGTTGTGGGGGCAGACCTGTCATGTTGTCTTGGACGGAGACGGGGCAGGCGAAGACGAAGGCGAAAAGAAGCAGGGGCCAGGGGCCGGTGGTTTAGGGCGGTTGCTCATCATGGATCATGGGTCAGGGATTCATTTGTGGGTTCACCGGGATGGCGCGCGCATGTCATGGAGCGTGGTTATGGTTGTTCTTGCTGGAGAGGCTTTGCCTAGACCGCGAATCACAAACCACGGCAGGACACAATGGAGGGAAAGAGCAAACCGAAGAAGAGGTCCAGGCACGCACACGCCGTACATCGCATTGCACACCACACACACAACGCACATTCAATATGATATCTGACAACCAAAACAGAGTCAGTAGCGTTGCAGCGTGGCTGTCGCCGCGACTCTCAGTCCAGGCCTCGGGGCAAACCGTGGGCGCAAACGCATGGCCGTGGAGCTATCAACGAGAAATCCCGGCTTGATGGGACGGAAATGATGCAAACAGGCCCGGAGCTCAACGGTCAAGCTGCCGCCGACCGCCAAAGCCGTGCGCGGCCGGAAGCTGCTGAATCGCTCGGCAACTCGATACGGGGCCCTCAGGGCTCGATTCGGATGACATTTGCATACCTCCATCGCGCTGCTTGGCACAACGGGCTGCTGGGCTTCGTCTTCAGCCCATCGGGACGTCAGCTTCGGCCCTTGAACCTGGGGTTGGCATGGTGGATGTTCCCATCAGAGCCGTTTTGACACGCGGGTTCATGGCAGCCCGAGTTGTCGACACCCTTGCCGGTGCCCACTCCCTGTCTACCACATTCCCATTTCCGTCGGGAAGGAGCTCGGTATCTGGAGTGAAGGCCTCTCGGCATGGCCGCACTGGGAGACATGACTACTGCCAGGGACAGGAACTGGAGCCAGGATAGTGCGCACCGGGAGCCAGGAAAAAGAGGGATAGCAAATCGCCAGACGCCCTCTCCGCATGCCACACACCTCCACTTATACAGCTTAAGGTGAGCAATGAAGTTGCCCCCATTGCCAACGCTTGGCTGGCGGGTACATCATGACAATAACGCGAGCGACCTATGCCGCCGTCTGGCGCGACGCTCGCTAGGCAGTTACCGAGCCAAGATGAGAGCGGGTTCTTGGGGTCCTTGCTCATGCTAGGACCTCACGCGACGCCGTTGGCCGGCCCAGCGGTGGCGAGCCGTCCCAGCCATCTCAATCGCCGGGCCGCCTCACGCTGCTGATATTAATCATCTCCGAAGCAAAGGAAGAGCTGACCAACACAACAGCGAGAAGGCGCTTGCAAGCTGTGTGGTCGTCCAATGATGGCCACCGCCACTCATAGCATCACTTGTCTTGGATCATCCCGGGACCGAGTCAGCTGAAACTGCTGTACCTCTTTACACAGTGAGTTAGGCCCGGCGCCCGGAGTGAATCAGCCAATGTCTCGCTGCTTCGCCGCTTCCAGAAGAAGGCGAAACTTCTTTTCCAGGGCTCAGGTGTGGAGCTGAGTTGGAGGGTGCATGCTAGTAGAGAAGGTTGTGGCGTGGATATATCAGGTGGCCCAACCATCGACTTACATGCATCGCCAACCCCAAAAAAATCCTAACCCCTGGTCAGCGCATTTCACTGCGTCGTGGCACTGCGAGCTGTGGGCCCATGGGGAGGGGTTTTTTTTATTCACTCTCCATCTACGCTCTTTGTCCCATCTAGTTGGCCTCTGCTGGCATGCTATAGTAGCAATTGGCATGGACGGGTGGATGCCGTTCCTCGAGAAATATCTCACACGGACGTGAATATACATGAAACCCTATGACGCGCGAGATTTACACCAGCTCACTGAGCTCTCCCATCTCCCATATGCATTGGCTTGGCGAACAACGCACGCACCGCCCGTCATATCGGGAGAAAAGCACAGATGCATCCCAAGGCGTGGTGGCAGCTATCTGGACAAAACACTACCGGCGTAGTGTTACATTCGAAACAAACCCAAAGTCACGCATCTTCATGCTCCTATATACCAACGCCAACGGCCAAGCAATGATAATATCAGTTACAGAGGGTCCGAAATGGGAGCCAAGGATAAGAGGCGGTAAGCGGATATGACAAGTCGAACTCGGCCAAAGTCGGGAGTGGGATTTGTGCACACCAACTAACGGCTTGCACTCTTCTTTGCGACCCCATGACACAATGCCATGCCATGCCATGTCCAGCTTGACCGATGGTGTCGTTTCTTTTTTTTTTTTTTTAATCTATACTTCTCTTGTTCCCCTACCAGGTCTCGTTCCATTCCCCTGCTCCCACAGGGGACTGTCGCGCCGGTGTGTAGGGGTGGTAGCAATGGCACGCTCCGACGAGCCCATAGCCTCAACGGGTAATACGCAGCCGTGGATTTGCTTTTCAGTCAGATCAGCGCCTGGGTGTGGAAGGTGATTCTCTTCCTTTCTTTGTCCGGGACCCCTCCCCGTCAAGCCAAGCCGGCCCGTGGGCATCATACCTTCAACATGCCACGCTCGCGGCGCGTAATGCATGTGACGCATGCAGCTGCGGCAGATACACGATCCCACGCCTCTCACAGGTTGATGAAGATTGGACTGCGCCGTTGAGCAATGTTATTACTATCCAATCTCATGGCGTCCTGTGGCTGCTCTGGCCGCCGAGCAAACCCCAGCAGTGTCACAGCCGTCTCTACCCTGTCGCCACATCCGCATTGCCCCTGAGCAAGCTCATTCTTCTAGACTCTGTTGAACAAACCGGATGCTAGGGCAGTGCAGGATTAAGCTCTTTCGGCAAGCCTATAGAGGCTCATGCACTCATCTAAGCACAGAGCACCTGCAAGGACATGTTACCATACCGAGTTTAGGAACGCCGCCGCATCAGAAAAGAAACCAAAGCCAGTATTTGCCGCGCTGAAGCTCCTATTGACAACCCCATTCGTGTCTAGCTCAGCGATTGGCACCTTCAATGGCAGATACGAAGACAGGCTAGGGTGTTAACGCATGGCGGGCGCGCGTGGAGGGCGCACACCGGCGGGCACCTCTGTGCATGATGCAGCCGACCTGAACCCAGCTCGCTCCTAAACCACGCGTCGGCGTCTGTCTTTCACCGTTTCGACCCCAACTCTTGTCCGAATACGTATGCAATCGCCAACGCCATCATGTGCAACCGTTGGGCAACTGCAGGTGTTGGTGCAGAAGTAGAATCCTCCACCCACTACAATTAAGCAAGAAAAAAACTATGCCCTGACAAGGGGATGAGAGCTGCATGCGTGGGCACATACATGTGTCCAAGACGGTCAAGCGTTGCGTTTTCCCTGCATCAGCTCGGATCTTTCTCGTCCCGTCTCGTCTGGACTCGCTGCGCGGGGTGAAACCAAAAGGGCAGTTGACATGCGTCAAGAGAAACATGATGCATCGCAACTCAAGAGTTGACTATTTTGGAGTATCCTATCCCGCCCAAACCCATAGTTCCAGACCACCCAACCAAGCCCGGGCCCGGTTACCCCACGGAGTAATGCCGCTCGCTCACAATGATCGTCCGCCCTGGCACGGTCATCTCACTAGCTGGCTGAGTTCCCCCGGAACTGGCGCCGACAAGGGCCAAATTCTCGTCGACAAGCCCCTGAGACGCAGCCCTAGTTCTCTTTCGTCATAACTGACAGCGTTCTACGTAGACGGAATAAGAAAAACCGTCGTCTGAATGACATGCCCTGACAAAGAACCAACTAAAGCTGATGCTCGTCGGGGCACAAAGCTGAGCTCTGGTTGTCAGCCATCTCGATTCCTATCAAGCACTGACTCACACGCGCGTTGGTGAGAATGCTTTGTTTCTTTCCGGGATGTCCGCTGTTGTTCTCTCCTTCAATGGGCTTCTTTCGTCTGTCCTCCAGGGGTAGCAAAGGCCGTTCATCCCGGCAAACCCTCACTTGGCATCTCCCTCCCAAAGGACATTCACGCACACACTTAAAGGGTCAAATTAAAATGGCAAAAATATTCCGCCCTCCGGCTCCCGGGTCGGGAAATGGCCAGCAAGGGTTACAGTCCGTCAAATTCGTGTTGAGCCAAAGACACGGCTTGGCCCCAGGCCAATTCCCGGGCCAGAGACAGTCTAACGGGCCAGGTTGGGATGAAAAATGGACCAGGATGTACGGATATGTAAAAATACAGCGCCTCTAAAGACGCTCCCCCTTGGCCACTGGGGCTGGGGCGTGCCCATCCTGGACGAGGCGGCGGCGGCCGGGACTCCTTCTGGCACGAGCGCTGTCAAGGGATGCTCATGCCAGCCGGCAGTATCCACGGGAGCCTCTAGGCTTGAACGGCGGATTTTCAAAGACGGATGACGAGGGATCCCGAGAGAGGTAGCCTTCTCTTGATCCGTAAGTTGCTGCAGCCTCAGCTTGAGCAAGGATAGAAGCTGCTTGTTTGCTCAAACCCCGCAGCCCACCGCAGATACGGAGATGTGCGTGGATGGCTTCCTCAATCCCACACACAAGCACAAATCCTACCGCAAAGCGTCGTCGTAGTTGTTGCCGTTCGGTGCCTTGTGGGTGTTCCAGACACCCTGGGAGGTTTGTGACGAGTCGGAATCACAACATCCCACCGCATCTCATCAATCTCATCTACCCAATACTACCTCCCGCGGGCGTCGCCATCGACGGCACAGTAGCATCCCCAGCGGCAACCCTGGCGAGAATCCCCAATGCAAAGAACGAGCACCAATTCCCCCAATAGACATGCTCAGGACGGTCCATGGAAAATGACAGCTCCGCCCACGGTGGTCCCCGACGAGGGGTCGCTTGGACCGCTGAAGATATTAAAAGCAATAAAATGGGTTTATTGGAGGACGCCGCACCAGACAATGCTACCCAGGAAACCCCAAAAGAAAAAACGAACCTGTCGCAATTCAATATCCTCGCCAGCGCCATCTACGACGTGCTGCGACGTCCTAGCACTCCACGATAGTTTCGAAGGCGATGATCCCCCTCCTCTGATCGCTCTATTTCATCCACACCCCCTCTAGCGTGAGCTTTAGTGCCTTCGGGGCGGGCCACGGCCAGTTCGGAACCCGCTGCTGACCAGACTGCGGCTCTCCACCGGTCGCGTGGTATTGTACCCATTATGAGCCGTTTTTCTTTCCTTGCTCTTCATGGGCTAGACACCGATGGCTTCAAGGGTTTTTTTTTCTTTTTTGCTTTTTATACTCATTCCGGGGGCTACTAGTGATAGCGTGCAACCGTAACTGAAGCTCGGTTTGCTTTTTCGTTCATCGCCAAAAGACAGTATGCATTTGATTCTCTTCGCTTAAGTGCTAGCCTGCTTCATCCCGACGCCGCATCCGCAGCCAAATGATCAGTCGACATCAACCCACCCGCCACGCCGTGTGCTCCTGTACTACCTGTACGTTTGCGTGCATGTACGTACATGTACACACGGTATGTGTGTGGGCGCTGTGCAGAAACGGGGTGAACGGGAAAGCCCTTTTCTGAAGCGGAATGGCGTCGGCATGCTCGAGCACGGAGTGGACGGCGCGGAACGAGAAAAAGAAAAATGAAGCAAAATAGCAAACCGTCTGCTTCTCTCTGGTCTACCTCTTTGGCGGCGGGGGTCGGAAACTGGGTCCCTTCTTTTTTTGGAGGGGCGCGGTTCTCGCCTACATGATTTCTCTGTCACTTGTTACCGTCGGAGCAAAAGAAAAAAACTGGCGGGGTTGACGCCGTTTCCGCTACCGACATTGGCGATGGCCATGTAGATGCGGAATGGGAAATGGGAATCATGCATCAGGTCGGCGTTGCACTCTATCCGACTGCCTACATAGGAACTATTTTCTCTCAATGCCCTCACTTTTGCGTCTCGCCAGCACACCACAACCCAATCACACCATCCCTCAGCCCGCCCGCAGGTCTTTTGTTCTTTCTTTCCTTTTCCCTGTTTCAATTCTTGACTCATTCCTTTTTCGCTCCCGCACGTGGGCCGACTTTTTGTTTTTTTGCCTCCGTCAGGCCTCCATCACGCAGCTCACCCTCACGCATATTGGCTAGCGCTGGCGTTGTTCACTCCTCCTCACTCCCCCCATCCCATCTTCCTCTTGCCTCCTCCTCCTCGTGGCTTTCACGTTTTTCTCCTGCGACATGTCTCCGCCCACCTCGTGCGCTCCACGTGTCGTTCACATGCGCACATACCCCAGGTCTGGCCTTTATTGTTCCTCCGATAACGTACATTGCCTCGGGACGGATCTCTACTTGCTTCTTTGCATGTACTGATGTATACTCGGTATCCATCCAGATGCTCCCTCCCCTCTCACATGTAGGGAACCTTCTGACGTACAGCATGCCGCCTCCGTCTCATGCGCATATCCTGTAACCCACAGCTGCCTGCCTCCCCTCCCCGTATACAATGCCCGTACACGTGTAGCTGCTTGTTTATGCCTCGGAAGCAATGCAAGGCGCATCCATCCTTTTTTTTCCTGTTGGACAATTGCCGTCCACACGTTTCTACACATCTGTCGGGATTTGATGCAAAAGACTCCGAGACAAGGACTCGGGGTGCGGTGATTAGATAGTCTAGGCACTGTATACCGGGCGGAGCTAGCCGTCGGTACATGGTTAAATGTGTGAGCGAGTGCGACTTTACAGGTTCCGCGCACATGCTCCGCAGAGCTCCGTCTGCTCCGTCCACACGCAACTCGGTCGGCGCAACCCACGGCCGTGCAAACTCACCTCCCGCGGCGCTCCCCATTTCGGCCTCAGCGGTATGTCCTCCGTCACCGTAAAAGAAAAGCCACAGGACGCGCACACGCACACGCACACGCACACACGGCACAGTTACATTGCCAGCCACCTCGCGACCCTCGGACGTGCTGAAAGCCCTCTCTCCCAGTCGCCGATGGTTCCGTCGGCGTCTCCTCTCCCTCGCCCCCCCCCCACGGAGAAACCCGCGGTGACATTCATCTGGTTCGAGGCCGCCAGCCACGCCCGTCCAGTCCGTGATTCCAAAGTCTGGGCGGCGCCCACTCAAGTGCGACGCTGAAATAGCCCGAGAAGTTTAACCGTAACTTGGGGTCCCCGAATAATATTGTTTTTTTTTTACAACACGCCTAGTCCCCCCCCCCTCCCCCCCCTCAACTGCCTTCGAAACCTTGCTGTGTGGCTTGAAACGGTTTCATTTCTCATTAGAAATCATTCATCCATCTGGTATTATGTACACGCCAAGGATATTCAGAGTCTGCCAATTTCAACTCATGCTCAGAATTTGCCTTTCGCGTCCCTCGTGTCCGTGCAGTTCCGCGAATGCGCCCTCAAAAAACGCCTTCTCGCTAATTTCCTTAAACCTCCCCCCTCCTCCTTCCTTTTGATTCGTTCCCTTACCGGCCGACGCGAATAACACCAGCCGCAATCAGCTTCTGGACCTTGGTTCTGACCTGAGGGTTGCGCATGTGCTCCTGGAGAGCAGCAGGGTCAGACTGGGCCTGTTGCAGAATCGACTGCATCACAGGGTCTTGCATAATGCTCATAATCTAGAAAAAAAGTGAAAAAGTGGTTAGCGAGATAGGGTTTCCTTGTGCCAAGCACGTGTCATGGCGGTTCAACATCAAAACTTACCTCAGGGTCGTTGGCAAGTCGCTCCTTGGTCTGGTCCTCAGTCTCGTTGTCACGGGCAGAGTACATGGCCGAGAAGGCCTTCTGCTGCTGCTGCTCAATCTCTCGGGCATTGGCTCCGTTGTGGTGCTCCTGGTCAATCTGCTGGGCCTCGTTGCAGGCATCCACACACTCGGAGTACTTGCGCATGCCAAAGTAGGCCTGGGCCTTGCGAATGTATGCTCGAATAAACTTGGGGTCCTTCTTGATGGCCATGTCGCAGTCGTCCAGCGCGCTGGGGAACTCAAACAGCTTGATAAAGGCAGCAGCCCTGTTGCTGTACCCACGAGCGTCCTCGGGGGCGCGCTTGATCATTTCCGAGTAAGCGGCAACGGCACCGGGGAAGTCCATCTCCTTGAACTTCTTGTTGCCCTCCTCGCGGGCCTCCTCGGCCTTGGCGGGGTCAATATAAGCCTGGCGAGCCGACTCAGTCTTGGCGCGCTCAGCAGCTCGGAGCTTGTTCAGAACATCAGGGGTTCGGTGCTCTGTCAGGGACTTGTTGTAGTTTTCAACAGCGAGAGGGAACTCTCCCTTACGCTCGTAGGCGGTACCAATACGGGCGTAGCTCTTGGCGATGAGCTTGAAATCGGCATAAATGTCGCGGCCTTCCTCCACAGCCTTGGTGCAAGCCTCGATACACTTGTCATAGTCGCCCTTCTCGAAGTAGGCAGCACCCAGGTTGTTCAAGTAGGTGATATCCTTGTACAGCTCCCAAGCCTTAGAGTAGTGGGCAATAGCCTCGTCAAAGTTGCGCTTCTTGTAGTTCTCAGTTCCCAGGGCCTTCTCCTTGTCGGCCTCTTCCTTGGCCTTCTTCTTCTCGAGGGCCTCCTCGTCAAGCTCCTCGGGTTGGGGTTCAGGCTCGGGGGCCTTCTTTGCGGGCTCGGGAGCCTTCTTGGGCTCGGGAGCAGGGGCATCGGGCATAGGTGAATCCTGGGGGGGGGCGTTGGGGTCGCTGTCGCGAAGCTCCATATCCACGCCCATCAGCACACCCAGCACAGTGATCATGCGGGGGTCGGAAAAGAGCTCTGGGCCGTTCTGAGGGTTCTCCTTGATCGATTGCAGCTTGGCCATGAATTCAGGGTCGGCGAGGAATGAACTTGTCTTGGGGTTCGAGGCCAGCTTCTGGATCATGTTGGGGTCCTTGAACATACCGCCAAGGCTGCCCATGGGATCGGAACCGGCTATCAAAATCAGTTAGCAACCCAAAAAGAAAAAACCAGACCCAGGTTCATATCGGGAGCAACTCACCACCGGCTTCGGACTGCATGGCCTTTTGCACAGAGGCAAGACCATTCTTGAGCTGAGCGTTGTTGGCATCGTGCTTCAGACCCTCCTCGTATGCATCGTTGGCGCCAAGCAGGTCTCCCTTTCCGTGAAGGGCAGCACCCTTTCGGCCCCAGCCCTTGGCCCAGTCAGGCTTAATCGTGGTAGTCTTCTCGGCATCTGTGAGGGCGTTCTCCCAGTCCTTCTTGGAAGCGTAGGCAGCAGATCGGTTGCTGTAGAGGATGTGGTTTTCGGGCTGGATGGCGATGGCCTGGGTGAACTTGTCACTATTGCAAGAGTCAGCGCTTCTCGTCCTTGTTTATCAATCTTGATCATGTCCATACACAGCCTCGTCAAAGTTCTTCTCGGCGATGGCCTTGTTGCCCAGAGCCTTGAGCTCGTCCGCGGAAGCCATATCTGCGCTTCTCTTTTAGATTTCGATATAAGGGTATATGGTAGCGAAAAGAAAAAACGGTCTCGACTGTCAGCAGCGACGGGGATGGTTGTCTTAAAAAAGCAGAGTCTCTCTGGGTTATTATGAGGGGAGCACCCGGTCGTAGCCCCAGGCAATCGTGGTGGGGAAAAGAAGGGCCAGAGCTGCCTTCTAGCTCATTCGATGGTTGACCCCGCAGCAAGCTGTCTATTGGGTCTGGGCTTGGTCTGTGCGCCACCCCAGCTTCGATGAGGCTGAGAAATTTCTAGGATGATCTGTGAACTTCGAGTCGTCTCGAGTCCTCTAGGGTAGTGCGAGACAAGACGGGTAAAACAATGGGATGAAGGAAGTCACAAGTCATGGCGACGAGGCATTTGCGTGGCATCAATGTTGACCGTTTTATATATGGAATAAGGTAGAAATATTTACTCCAAGCGTTCAGAAAACGTCACAAAGAAGGATCACGAACACTTGTACGTCCCAATCACAGCCACACCCAAATTCAGGTCCAATCTGTTGTGATTGTTCTTTGTGTTATAGCACCACTTCACCCAACAATCACCTGATGTCTACGAAAACATGCATATTACTGACGTCATCAGTGTTATTTATCCAACCAATCTAACAGCAAGACGGACATGAACATGTCCCGACAATGTGAGCAAGCCAAATATTATCATCAGGTCGTTCATTATATTCGTGACACTATTTCCTATTGCTCCATCTTTAAAAAAAATAACCATCTGTAAAAAGTTTAAGGGGCAAAGCTTTGCTCCTTGACAGCCACAGTCGACTCGGCGACAATATCTGCAGCGGACTTTCCAATCGAAAACTTGTAGTCGCCGCCCTTGACAACCCATTTCTTAGCCGACTCGTCCCAGAAGGCAAAGTCCCGGCTGCTAACAGGTAGCTCAACAGTAGCAGTTTCACCGGGGTTGACGGTGACCTTGGAGAAAGCAGCAAGCTGCTTGATGGGGTTCTCCTCAGCAGTCTGAGAGCTGCCTACGTATAGCTGCACAGCGATGGCGCCCTTTACACTACCTGTGTTGGAAAGCTTGACGTTGACAGCAAAGCCATCGCCGGCCTCCTTGACACTGAGGTCAGAGTAATCAAAGGAGGTGTATGATAGACCGAAACCAAAGGGGAAGTTAATCTTGTCGGCAGGGAGACGGTCAAAGTGTCGGTAGCCAACAAAGACTCCTTCAGCATAGTTGACCTTGAGCTTGCCATTGGTATATTCGCCAGGGAAGTTACCGTAAGCAGGGCAATCCTCAAGCCTCTTGGGGAAAGTGCAAGTGAGGTGACCCTCGGGAGTCTGGGCTCCAGTCAGAACATCAGCAATGGCGTTGCCGCACTCCTGACCAGGGAACCAAGCCTGGACAAGGCTTTGGATCTGGCCTAGCCATGGCATCGCAACGGCCACACCAGTAGAGTTAACAACAACCGTCTTGGAGTTTACGGCGGCAACCGCAGAAATCAGGCGGTCCTGGCTGCCGCCCTTGGGGAGGTTGAAGCTCTGCTGGTCTTGGCCTTCGGTCTCCCAGAATGGCTCATGGCCAGTGAAGATGACTGCTACATCAGCGGCCTTGGCAACCTCGACAGCCTCAGCAAGAAGGTCCTTGTCGTGTTCTTCGGCAGACATGTGTCCAATGCGGACGCCCACTCGCCCTTCAAGGATACCAATATCATCGCCTTCCTTAGGGACGGGAGGGCTGGTAAAGATATGGACCTTGTATTGATTTCCAGCTTCAAGGGGAACCTTGATCTCAGGAGCGGGTGCACCGCCAAAGAGGAAACCCATAGCATCGCCGCAGTTGTCAGTTTGCTCATAGATGACCTTGTCATTGATAACAAGCTTGCTGGGACCCAGACCAGCGCAGGTGAAGTAGTAGTCGCCGGTTTCCGGGGCAGTAAAAGTGCCGTCTAGAGTTACGTTCTTGTGGCTGAAGCCAAAGCTGGTAAGGACATTGACATCGGAGTCAAGGTGACCGTTCTTAGTCTCGATTGGTTCCGGGTTGCTAGGGTCATAAAGCTTGTATGTGAACCCGGGCTTGCCATCCTCTCCGACAACGTTCTCAGAAATGGCAGGGAGGTTACGGAAGGTATGGGCTCCTATGTACTAATATTAGCCTGGGAAACAATTCAAACAAATAAGGAAGGCGAGCTCCAACTAACCCTTGGCATAAGAGAACTCAACACTGTCACCCAAGGCAGCGTGCATGGCATCCCAGGGGGTAACCTTGTAATGGGCGTTGACAGAGGCACTGCCACCACCGTGGGCAAGCCCAATCTTGGCGTGCCCAAGAAGAGCAATCTTCTTGCCCTTCACCTTGTCCTTGGATAGAGGCAGAACCTGGTCATCATTCTTCAAGAGGACAATACCCTTGGATCCGGCTTCTCGGATAAGAGCCTGGTGTTCAGGTTTGTTGATGGCTTGCTCAGGGGGGATGGTATCGTCCTGAAAGCACCTGAGGCGTTCGAGAAACTCTAGCACCTTGGTTGCTCGTTCATTGATGGTCTCTTCGGAAGTTTTGCCTTCCTTGATGGCAGCAATGACATCCTCAGGTTTCCTCCAGCGAGTAGGGCCAGGCATCTCAAGATCCAGGCCAGCCTCAAGAGATTCGGCAGTGGAGTTGGTGCCACCCCAGTCGCTCATGGCAAGACCCTTCCAGCCCCATTCCCCACGAAGGACTTGTTTAAGGGAGAAAGGATGGGAGTCGGCGTGGGTGCCGTTGAACTTGTTGTAGGCAGTCATCAGAGCCCAAGGGTTGGCCTCTTTGACGGCAATTTCAAAAGGTCGGAGATAAAGTTCTCGGAGTGCGCGCTCACTGATGATTTCATCCACAGTGAGACGGTCGGTCTCCTGCTCGTTGGCAGCAAAGTGCTTGATGGTGGCAGCAACACCCTTCTCTTGGAGTCCTTCAACAACTCGGGCTGCCATCTTTCCAGTGAGGAACGGATCCTCAGAAAAGGACTCAAAGTTGCGACCGCCGAGAGGATGACGCTGAATGCACATGGTTGGGGCAAGGAGACATCGGGCACCCTTGGACTCAGTCTCCTCAGCCAGAGCAGAACCAATTCGCTTGGCCAGGTTCACGTCAAAAGTAGAAGCCATCAGACAGGCGGCAGGGAAGCAAGCAGCGGTAGTGCCACCGGCAAAAGCAGCACCTCGAGCGCCGTTGGGTCCATCTGATGTTTTGACAGAAGGGACTCCCTTTGAGGGAATAGGAATGGTCTCCCAAAGATCCTTACCGGCGAGGAGAGTGATCTGAGAGGAAGGTTAGTATGATCAAGTGTGAGGGAACGAGAGTCGAGAAGCTGTGACTGACCTTCTCCTCAAGGGTGAGGGAAGCAACAATGGCTTTGATATCAACGGAAGACATTTTGAAACCAAGACACAGAGACCAAGGCAACTCAATGACTGGAGAGGAGACCGGAAACCATCTTGTCAAATCTGGGAGAGAGGACCGCTTTTAAACCCCAGAGTCTTGTAACCAACCCAGGCATCCCGGGCATGGACTGGCCAGCCCGGGACGCAACAACCGCAATTCAGCCGGTCTAAACAGCATCATCTGGCGCTTCATGCCCACTTTTTGCGGAGGATTGGTTGATGGTGAGTACTTGAAGCCTGGTATGCTTCTCCTCAAGTGTGGAGGTACCTCTGGGGAAATAGCCTGCTTAGACCGCAGCAGTGTCCGGGGTCAGGGTGGAGTTGTGCAGATGCCATGCGCAGCTGGCCCACTGTTCTCCCGATAATTACACAGCTTTGACCCGACAATTACCCAGAGATGGAGCGGTGTTTTGGCGCCATGCACTGCCTGCCCACCAACGGTAGTGCAGGCCCCATATCCTGGTGCAACCAGTTCGGGAAATGATGCACCGGGCCCGTCATTGACAGACGCAGGTCCCGATTGGCGAGGCTCATTGTTGTGGTTAGATGCTTAGTAGAGAGAAACTCCGGGACCTGCGATTATAAGTAGGGGCAACCCCATGAGAGAACAAACCGTCCGCAATTGTCCGGGTACCTGTCAGTGTCCGGAGTCTAAAGTCAGACATAGGTCCGAAACAGGCGGTTTGAGACACCCTTGTCCAGGTCAATGGTGACAGAATGCCCCTCCCTCCATGAAGGGCTGCCAAGCGGTCTCAGGGGGTTCAGGGTGGGAGCGCCATGCATGTGCCGTGCCTTGAGAGGCTGCCATCTTGGTTGGTCGTGAATATACGTGTGTCATTCTTGGTGGTGAGATGGAGCCGTTAATTACGTCTCACTGTGGCTTTTTCCCCCCTTCTTTTCTTTTTGGCTTTCCTCCTGCTGCAGACTTTTGGCTACGAAGAGCCGACCACCCGGCACAAGGGATACCTCCAGCACACCCCGGTAAATTCCGGCCGAGGATTTATGCGACAGAAATCGAACAGATACGAACGCCAAGGTGACGTGACGCAACCGCCACTATAAGTCAAAACGACACTGTTGCTTTTGCGTCTACAAACATCACCACACGCGCCCTCAGCCCCTGGCCCTCCACCACCATCCCTCTTGACGCCTCGTTCCGCCATGACGGTGAATTTGGCGGTGTGCAGGTAGCCATTTACTCCGATACACGATGACCGAATCCAACGAGGTGCCCCGTGGTGCGCGCGACCCGAAACCTTCCGCCTCCGTTTTCCCCTTTTGCTAATTCGAGATGGTCGACCCAGGAGAATCATGGGCATCCATCCCTTCCCACATTCTACTTGCCGAGCTTCAGCGGCGCAAGGAGGATGGCGAGAAACCCGAGTGTGGGAGCAGGACGAAGGGCAACTATGACACTTCGGCACACGTTTTTGCTCTGGTCCTCATCCTGGCCGTGAGCACTCTAGGTATGTGTGGCTTCTATCAGCGCTGGTCTGGCAACGAGGGCGACACAATATTAACAATCTTTTTCCTACTCAAGCCTGTGGATTTCCTCTAATATCCCGCCGAACATCGAGAGGCCGCCGCCAGAAGAACATCATCTTTTACTGCCAGCACATCGGCACCGGTGTGCTCCTTGCGACGGCTTTTGTTCACCTCCTCCCGACCGCATTCGAATCCCTCACCGACCCATGCCTGCCGTATTTTTTCAGCAAGGGCTACACTCCCCTTCCGGGCCTCGTGGCCATGACATCCGCCATCGTCGTCGTTGCCGTCGAGTCATTCCTGTCGGCCCGGGGAGCTGGACATTCGCACTCGCATAACCATGATCTCTGGGACGAGAGCGACGAGTCGGATAGCGATGCAACACTGCAGGAGACAACCGGACTGGCCGCGAGGAGGGCTGGATCGAGACCACCGGATATCTGCCTCGACGATATTGAAGCGACAGAGGGCCTGGTTGCTGGCGTATCGCCACTTCCCGAAGCTTCCCCAAACACGGAGGAGAGGGATAGGTTGAGGGGCGACTTTAATGACGGAGATTCGGACCTGGAATTGGACCTGAACGAGCTTGACCCGGTGTCTTCGCGGAGTGCACACCGTCGCAATGGATCGTACGCTTCACTCAAACCCGACGACATTCCCCGAACCCCCATGACGCCCACGTCACCGGGTGTGCCCAAGACCCCCGAAGAGAACCAACGGCTTTTGCTGCAATGCGTGATGCTTGAGGCCGGAATTCTGTTCCACAGTGTGTTTATCGGAATGGCTGTTTCCGTCGCTACCGGCCCGGCCTTTGTCGTGTTTTTGATTGCAATCAGCTTTCACCAAGCCTTTGAGGGACTGGCCCTTGGAAGTCGAATTGCAGTCATTCAGTTTCCTCGCAAATCCATCCGTCCCTGGCTCATGGTTCTGGCCTACGGACTCACGACACCGATTGGACAGGCAATTGGCTTGATCATGCATAGCATGTATGACCCACAGAGCATGGGCGGTCTCTTGGTTGTGGGCTTCATGAATGCTATTTCCTCCGGGCTTTTGCTCTATGCTGGTCTTGTTCAACTTTTGGCAGAGGACTTTTTGTCGGAGAAGAGCTACAAGGTGCTCAAGGGAAAAAGGAGAACGCGGGCATTTCTCTGTGTTATTGCTGGCGCAATTTTGATGGCACTGGTCGGCGCATTTGCTTAGTCCTCAATATCGTGGGCTTGCACATCTATCTATAGCATGGTTTCTGCTGTTACATGGCTGGCGTTGGAAGGGGAAAATGGGTCCACACACTAAACTGTTACATACACTATGATCATGGGAATCCAATGGGCGGTTTGCGTTTTCATCGGTTTGCATGGGTTCGTACATAGAGATACCGGGTCGCTTGAGCTAAGCAAGACTTGTACATTCCCCACACATGGTTCGATTCCTTCCTTGCAACCCCATGACTGGAGTCGCGTTGCCGTGCCGTTTTCCTGATTTGCAGAAACTCTATGGCAAGTTGCAGCCTGGTCTGAGCCGGGGCGGGTGGCTCCGAACGACAGATCTCCACGATAATAGCCGAAGGCAATCGGCAGCGGAGCAATTCAAGCACGTTGGAGCCCGCCTTCTCGGCCCTCTCGGGCCCCGCCTGACACTGCATGTGCCAATCATGGAGCTGTTTTTAATCAGCGAGACAGGCAGTCCCAC
This sequence comes from Calonectria leucothoes, assembly GCA_002179835.1. Lineage (NCBI taxonomy): Eukaryota > Fungi > Ascomycota > Sordariomycetes > Hypocreales > Nectriaceae > Calonectria > Calonectria leucothoes. The sequence continues at coordinate 169,588 of NAJI01000069.1, forward strand.
ACCAGCTCCAAGCTCGGAAAGGGCAAGATTGGACCTAGACCGTGCGGAGTTGCATGATTGAGCTTCGGTGTTGCGAATCGAACCACTTGTAGCCAGAGCATGCCTTGTCCTGTGTCTCGAGGGGGGGCCCTCCTTGACCGATATATCTGCTTTCCGCCTTGCTCCTACCCTCATCCCCTCTTCTACTCATCTCTCTTTTCTTTTTTCCCCTTCTTTCGCTACCATGTCCCGCGTTCGCATCGCCATCTTTTTCGCCTTACAAGCCATCCTTGCCGCTTTATTTTTCAACCATTCGCCATTCCTCATGACGTCGACCGCACCAACCAAGCAGTGGGCTGATGGGCCCATGAAGCTCGTCGCAACGCCCCAATACGAGACTAAGAAGGTGAGCTTCAGGATGCAGTTGTGGCACGGGTTATACGGGGGTGCATCATCAGCTTGACTAACACGATGTGTCTTTTTTTTCTTCTCCTTTACAGACTGATCTCTTTACTGTCGGCGCAACTCACATGGCCCTGCTGCACAACGCTATTATTCGCGGCTTCAACTCCATCTACCTTCAGGCCCCCCACATCAAAGATGCAGACAAGGCTGCCTTTATTGGATACTCTCAGACGTGGTTCCGCTTTGTTAAATCCCACCATGATGACGAGGAAGACAACTTGTTCCCCAAGGTCCAGGACTTGCTCGGGGATGAAGCTCTCTGGACCCAGACCCACGAGGAGCACGGTATGTAATCGCCATGCCATTGCATCGCATCGCACAACCTCATTGAGATGATGAACTAACATTGATAGAATCTTTCCTCGCTGGCCTCGCCGAGTTCAATACCTACCTCGAAAAGCTCGACACTCCCACCTCGCTCGACTCGGCCAAGTTGATCAGCATCATGGACTCCTTCAAGGATGCCTTCGAAAACCATTTCCACAGCGAGATTCACACCATTGCCGCCTTCTCCGAGCACGCCAAGGCTCCCGTCCCCGATACCCCCGAGGCTGCTGTCGCCGGCGACACCTTCAAGACCTGGGGCAAGAAGACCGTCACCAAGGCTGGCACTCTTGATGTTGTGCCATTCTTTCTACTGAACCTGGACGGCACCACCGAGGATGGCATGTGGGCCAACTGGCCTCCTATGCCTGCACCCATCAGGTGGGGTCTCACCAACATTGCTGGTTCATGGTACGGCGCCTGGTGGAAATTTTCGAGCTGCAACGCCCAGGGCCAGCCTCAGGAGTTGTATGCATTGCGGGACTGAAGTGCCTTTGTTTGAAACACTGTAGGGATTTTGAACAGTTTCCAACATAGGTTGCATTTTGGGTTTTTTTTCTGGGAACATGGGCGTTAGAGCGGGTTCACTACTAGGGAGAAATTGTGCGCACATGTCCCAGTACGGTCTTTAAGCTCGGCAATAGGCGCAATGGGTGGACAATGCATGCATGGTGGCACCGCCGTTCGATGTTAGGTGCTAATGAAACAAATTGAATGGAAATATTCTCAACTCGTTCACATGGATTTCTATGAAAAATTGAGCCGTCATGATGTCCTAATTTGAACGCGCAAGAAAGTATGTGTAAATCAGCTGAGACAGGTGCTTCGGTAGTAAAAAGTCATGGCGATGGTTTAGCTTGAGTCACCGTCATGCCCATTTTTGGAAAATATAATATTTTCCCCACCCTGGCTACCGTTAAAAAAGATTATGTGACTGAATTCATTGTTGAACGTTATTTGTATGCCACCGCTGTGATCTGGTTCCTATTGTGATACAGATCCATCGGAGAAAAAGGCTCTTTCTCAAAGTTTTCATCTTGCCTAGATTTTAAAGTTGATAGTTTAGTGCGAGGGCAATCGTACCTGTTGCAGTTCTATGGGTGACTGTGTTGAGCTGTTCTCCAGAATTAGGAACTTCAACGTGACATAGATACTAGGCAAGCACGTGGCAAGGTTCTCAAGGAACCGTGGCAACATAAAATAATGCTAATTAATTTATTATCGATAACCTAAAGCTTAGGATTTTTATCTTAGGATTTATCGCGACCTGAGCTAAGCTGACCTAGCCGCAGCAAACTGTAGCCTCGCGTGCGGCGCTAGTTGTTCCTCCGGCCCCGAGCGTTTCCCACTGGAAGATGAATGCTCCCAGGTAAGCCCCGATGAAGATGCAAATGATTATGTAACCATTGTAGTACATGGCGAGGAGCATCACAAAGTAGGCGACAGCAAATTGGACCATATGCAGGAAGGCGCGTATCGCCTGCTGGAAAACATTGGGTCGGAAGGGGGGGACGACGGTGCAGGAGCCCTCGCCAGCCTTGCTGTTATCAGACCCAGTCCCATTCCCATTGCTAGGTGGGACAGGAGCTGAAGCCTGGAAGTTGGCGGCGTGTTGGCGGATCAGGTAGGCGTCGTATTCTTTGACGGACCGGCGGAGAAACTCGAGGGACATGACAAGGAGGATGACACCAATGCAAGAGCCGGCGAACATTCCCTTGGAGGTGTTTTGCCAGCTGGTGGAGATGAAGCACGTATCTACCGTATACCAGTTCCAAAGCATCTGTGGTTCAAGTTAGCATCATCCGTCATCATGTGGAGGGGAAAGGTAGCCAGTCGTACGGAAATCTTGCAGCTGGAACCGCCCATGCTCATCTCAGTAGAGGTGGCCGTGGCCATGCTCATGGTCGCGGTGCCGGTCATGGCCATAGTGGCCGTCGAAGACATGTCCATGTCCATGTCGAGGGTGGTTGGTAGTAGTGCGATGCCAGTGAGTATATTGGTGCTGGCGAGTGTGGTGTTATTTGTGATTTAGAGGTGGCAGAGTGTCTTATATATCAAGACCTGGATGGAAGCAAAGTTAAAATAAATAAAATTTTAAAAAAAGAAGAGAGAGAATCTCCCCGCCAAAGATACCCTGAGTACCTATTTATTGCATGGAAGGTAGGCACCTTGAAAAAGGATCGGCCGGGAGCTACCTACCTGCATGGCCTCAGGCCCACGCACAAGGCCAAGGCCAAGGCGGTGCCAAAGCTGCAACCTACAACGGTGACATGAGACTGGTTTGCTTTCCCGCGGCATGCGAACCCGTGGACCTCGGAGTGGAGAGACAATTGGAGGAAATGGGCTCAAAAGCGCGTATGTTTTCTTGTTTGTGGCTGCTGAGATGGCCTTGAACGTGCGCCTGTTTGAGCAAGTTTCCATGTTAGCCTGCCACTTCTGTCCGTCGCACCCTGGCCAGCCCAGCTGATTGTGAGCCCACGACACAGGCCCTGCTCCACTCGCTCGCTATATGGGCAAGTACCTAGTAGGTAGGTAATGGTATTTGGCTGGCTTGCTTTGCCGTTTATCTTGCGCCTATGGGGGGACTTGCCCGCTCAAAAGGATTTTCTTTTTTGGACGGCATTGCCTGGCAATTGCTCAGACAGTGAGAGATCTCACCCGCCGATAAGGTGCATTGACTAGCAAGGGGCTTAAGAATGCGAGCTGCTTTAGGCAACATATCCTGGTCGCCGGCCACGCTGGTTTGCAATCCAACCCTTGAATGATTGTAACCAACGTGTTTCTCCGCTGGGGCCACTGCGTGACGCTGATCCCAGTCAAATAATGGTGATTTTATACAAAAAATAATACTAACATGTATATCATATTAGCTTTTAGATAAACATATTATTTTAGGCATTATATATTCTTATTTCGCCATGTCAAGATGTATTATCTTGTTCCAGGGGCCCAAGGCTGGGTCTGTGTGCAGCGTCAAACTGACAGTTATTCAAGGACCTTTTTGCAGCCGTCTTCTTTCTCTCCTTCTTTGTTGCTCTCTCTTGCTTTTTTCCACAGTAGCCCAACCCCATGCGCAATCCTTTGTCCAGCTCCTCCTGTCGTGCCACCCAGGAATAGGCGCAGCTGCGCATAGCCACTAGTGATGCGAGGGAAAACCAACGTCTGTACACCCCGGGCTAAAAACAAGCCACTTTATGGAGTACGATGCCATGCAGCATCTAGTCTGCTGGTCTTGGCATTTTCACCAGTTTATCGTATGTTTTTTGCGCTCGTGGCCGGAACCGTTTTTTCCCTCAACGAATCTCGGACCTTTATACCATCCTTGCCAGCAACCCAAAGAAGAAGCTTAAAAATCTCAGAATAAAATAAAGGAGGAAACTCCTCACCGATTTTGCATCTCTTTGCCTGGCTCTGAGTTGACCGTCTGCATGGCTGCATATCGCCAATTTACGTCGGCCTGCAGGGATCGTCAGTCGGAGCATTTATTATTAGCCTGCAGACCCGAAGGATTTGCATCTAGGTTTCAGACTCGCAGCTGCCAAGTATTGTTATCCATGCAAAACTCGCCGTGATTCGAAGCCCGCCAGTCCCTCGACCAAGTCACGTTGCACAGCGTCGTCAAAGGGTAAGCAGAAAGAATCGTGTGACGGACAAATGCGCTGCTACCTAATACATTGTACTCCATTATTACGCTGAGGCTTTCTCTAATATTAGGCGCGAGAGAGGCTCAGCTTCCAGTGCGACTGGATCCTACCACAGCGCCAATGTGTGCTACGGCGTCTCGCCAGCCCCCCCAGCCCGTTGCTTATCGCTGACCGGTTCCTTCATGGCTTATCAAGTTCGATGTATAGCGTTCGCATGGCCAAGGTCCGTTGTGCTTGCGTCGCTTGGGCTCTCGGCTCTGTCTTGATTGACTCGAGGACCAGTTGCAGTGCCCGGCTCCATGATAGGTGGGCCAATTGGTCGATGGGGACCCTGGTTGCTGGATGATCTACCGCTCGGGTGTTAGTTTAAGCTTCTGGCGCGAAATTGGTCTGGCATCGCTCGCTTACGATGAACTAGGCGGAATACGAGGTCGTGGCTCCATGACCTGAAATCCATTGTCGGTGTGCGCCAGGCTTCTGAGAGTAGATTTGCAGCAGCCCATGTTGCTAGTTGAACAAGGGTGTCTAGGAAGGGAAAACGAGGAAGAGAAGAATCATGCACGTATACTTGATCTTTCAGCCGCTGATCCATGGTTCAATTATTGATTTTTTTGACGTGTGAATAAGTGGCCGGCGGCAGTCTAAGGATACCGTGATTGCATTACTCCGTGTACTCTAAATCACAATTTCACAAATGCCCTATCCGCAGAATTATACTAGATTAGTCAGTTCTGCTCATATCTTATACTTTAGGATCGGCCAATCATCAAAACCTCTCTACTTTTCTGCCTTCGTTTCAGTATCCTCTTGCTTCTGGGTCCTCTCCTCGGCGTTGTCCTCTTGAACAGACGACTCGTTTCTTGACGGTCTCCTTCTCTCAAGCTCCTCAATAGGAAGATCTATGAGCTCGATTATCCGTTGGCCCATGAAAGAGTCACTGGAGTTGGAAAGCCTAAACCCAAGGTTTTGGTTCCTGTTGCGACGGCTTCTGTGGTGGCGTCTGCGCCCAGAATGCCCAGAGCTCCTGGAACGCCTGGGGCGTCTTGGGGGCGAGGGCTTTGACAAGAAGCAGCCCATGACTGTGGCCAATCTATGTTGAAAAAGTTTTCCGGGTGTTATCTAGCTGAGGTTTTACTAATTAATTATGAAATCGAGAAACAAACTCATATATGAAGAGCCGTGCAAGTCGAGGCAAGCTTTGTATTTATATCGAAGCTATGACATTCTCATTCAGCGCCACCAAACTAGTGAGAACATTCATGCTGTGTTCTGCACAAATGCAGCTGCGAGACAGGGGCATAAGCAGGTCCCCTGACCCTGTGAACGATACAAATATGCCAATGTGACCTCTTTCAAAAGTTGTTCACTGGGAGTAAACCGGCTCGCCTTCGGCGCACTCTGTTCCCTCTCGGACACACCTCTCCACCGCAACCTTGGCGTCCTCATCACCGTCTAGGACGTCCAGCCACCGGCCTTTGACGCTTTCCGACTGCAAAAGAAGCGCACTGACTTCAGCTGTTGTCGCGCGGGTAGTCATGCCTCGCGCCAGCTTTGTCTGGCCCATCAACACGCCCCCGGCGTCCTTTTCCGTCAGGCCCCCGGGCCGGACAGAGACGGCGGTGATGGCGGGTCGCTTTCTGGACTCGGTGATGAGCGCCTCGTCGGCAGCCACCTTTGCCTCGTAGTACCGGGCCAGGAAGGTAGAGTTGACCTTTTTCCAGCCCTCCCAGTCCTCGTCTGTCCACCAGGGCGCGTTGAGCCGGCGGGCACCAAGGTACGAGACGATGATGAAGTGGGTGACGGTGGGGGTTGCGACTGAGGCCTGGATGAAGTGTATCGCTGCATCGCGGTCAATGCGGAATACCTGGAACATGTCCGATTAGCTGACTGTCGCTGAAAGAGACCAGTGTGTAAGACAATGTACCCGATCTTGAGAGCCTGAAGCTCCGGCCCCTAAAGAATTATTAGTGCACAGTCATCCGAAGCCATGTCACTTGCTCATACCAGCGCTCCAGAACACAGAGTCCGGGTTCACATCCCCGATAATTTCAGCCGCCTTCTCCTGGCTATCGATCTTTTCCAGATCATGGACCAAGACATTGAATTTTCCAGGCAGTCCGGCAGCAAACTTCTTCAGGTCCTCAACCTGCTCCTCTGTGCGGATCAGGCTGGTCACGGTCCATGACTTTTCCAGCAAGATTTTGGTTAGCAAGCGGCTGATTCTTCCGTTGCCGCCAAGGACAAGGACATGGCGCGTAGATGACATGGCTTAGCAGGTGTTTTTTAGTGAATGGTGAGATGCCTTAGTGATGAATAGCCACTGTGCCAAGGTTGACGTGTTAGGTGGGATGTGCGGTTGAACGCGGGGTACGCGGGCGGGACTTCTTATTCATCACCCAGCAGCTGCGCCAATCTGAGTGTTGGCAAAGTAAAGCACATTCAAGAAGATGGCAGCGTAGTTTCAGTCCCCAGAATAAGTATACATGAATTCTGCTACAATTTTCCATTTCATTAATTATTATTGGAACAACAAGCGTTCCTTTGGCATGTTTCCAGAGGTGCAGCCAACAATTCGAGTTGCAGTTTTCAAAAACTAATAAACAATCGGGATTCTCTTACCCATCCACCGTTCCAGTGATACAAAACGTTAAAAACAAGAAAATACAGTTTCGTACATCTGGGACCTGGCATACACTCAATAATCATCCTGTGACCCCGCGGCCACGGCATAGCTAAAACTCAACGACGATGCACGCCGTGGAATTTTATAAGTTCGTCGTCGCCTAACACAGCGTACTTCGATCAAATCCGATGCTGGTTTCGGGGGTCGCTCGGACAATAGACTGGGCGTCTCTTCTTCAATGTCCCTAGATGCTGTCAGCAAGTATTGGGGTCCTATGAAGCGCATCTCGGCTTACTCTAATGGGGTTGAGCTCGCCGATGCTCTGTTGCTGCTATGGCTTGACCATGCCCAGAAACCCAAAATTCGAGGCTCTTCGAGGCTTTCAGTATAAACGCTGCTGCTGCTCATGCTGCTTTCGCGGCTGGTGGTGTGATGCAAGGAGGTGGCGCTTCGGTTGATGATGAAATATCCCGCGGCATTTTCAGCCCATTTGTTCGCTTCGGGAGATATATAAGAGGAGGCGAAGTGGACTTGGTGGCTATCCCTGTTGGAGAAATATTGTTCTGTTCTAAGGCGACGGAGACGAGCCATTTCGACGGCGCGAGATGTTTCGGGACTTGGATGGTGAGGCTTTCCGACCACTTGCCTCATCTTTGATGCAATGCATCCCATTTTGAGTGGCTGATTTGTTTTCTTTTTGTTGTTCAGCTTCCAACAGCCCTCGAGTGGATTTTTCTGGTTCTCAAATTCACCGGATTTTGATGGGGAAATGATAGAAGACCAAGTAGGGACTTGCGAGAGAGACTTCTTATAGTTTGTTGTTATGGTGTAAACAGTGGCACTGGACTCGTACTCCGGTGTTTGTTTGTTTGCGCGCGAGTCACAGGCTTGAATCATAGTCGCGATCTGGTCCCTTTAATAGCGGCATGCGAAAGAAGTGACTGCTGTGGATATGACCCGGTAACCGAGCAAACGAGATGGAAGCGAATACGGCAGGCTGCCGAAGCACCATCCAAGGCGAAGTTTCGCTCGGTCTTTTGACTTGGAAATCTTATTGCCATTTTCTAGTTATCTGATATCAGTCAACAACCTGCTAATAGAAATACATAGTGACGGGTAACAGCAATATTGTTTTTCCAAGACGAATGCAACATTTAGCATTGAGTCAGAGTGTGAGGAACGAGCAATAAAAGAATTCGGCGAGTGAATTTTGTAGTCTCGTGATGTTTAATATGAATACCTTGCCCTGGCTAACTGTACGAATGACCAGGGTACTTTTTGTATGCACAACAGGATAATGTTTATATTTTTGAGAGACACAAGCAATTGTGCAAGCAATGTTGGTGTTCATTCATCAGATGCATCAAATAGTTATCATACTATCATAAACAGAAATGAACAAATTGTATTTCGAGCGGCGTAAAACCTAGCGCCAAATTATAAACCTTTCGCAAGTTAATGAGATCTACGAAGTACTGCAAGATGCTCATCATGTCTAGGGTATCTTTGGATGACTTTTGGACTTGGTTTAGTTAAGTTTAGGCGAGGAACGGAGTGGGGCTGCGCAATAGCTTCCCATTGGTCAGATATCTGTTCTGAGATGGAAAAGCTCAGTTCCGAGTGCCGAGCAGGCTGACAAATGGGTCTTGATGTGACCTGGGCGGGGCCTTGGCTGTGGCTTGGGACCCACGATAGAACAAGCATGCGATGGGGGTGAAGGCCAAGATACCTCCTGGGCTTGCTGCTTTGTCAACCTAATCAATTCGCTTTTCCTCCAGCATCGCCAAAACACCGCACCGCGTCGATCGAGGCCAAGGCCCGGAGCCGAGTCGCCCGCCATGTTCCGCCACTTGATGTCCGCCAAGGTCCGCTCCAACGCTGGATGCTGGACCTGTCGCCTCCGGCGCAAGAAATGCGATGAGAAGCGCCCCATTTGCGAAGGCTGCGCTGTCCTCGAAATCACCTGCCACTACAGCGAAGAGAAGCCCGACTGGATGGATGGAGGTCCCAAGCAAAAGGCCATGGCCGAAAAGATCAAGGCCCAGGTCAAGAAGCAGGCGTCGCAGCGCCGCGATCGCAAGTATATGGAGATGCTCGAGGCTGGCACCCGCAATGTCAACCTCGGCGGCGATGGAGACGACCACACTGTCAATAGCCAGGCCTCCCGCAACGAAATGAGAGATGCCGTCGTCTCCGTTTCCGGCTCCGACACAGAGCCTGCCTCCAGCCACGAGACCGGCTCGACACCTGCTTCCAGCAACACCAGCGCCTCGCCCCCCGAAATTCCCTGGCACAGCCAGTTCCTCACTCGACCCGACGATCCCACCAGCGCGAACGGACAAAACACCGAGGTCCACTTTATCATGATCTATCTCGACTATGTGTTCCCCCACCTCTTCCCCTTCTATCGCCCTCCCATGCTAGCCGGCGGCCGTGGCTGGATTCTCGATCTCTTACAAGCCAACAAATCGGTCTGGCACACGGCCATATCTCTCGCGTCTTATTATTTTAGTCTCGTCTTGTCCAACGGTCAGGAGGAACATGAAGGATGCACCAACCGTATGGTACACCAACTGCAAACCCAGCTTGAGATGGGCTTACGAGAGCTTCAGCGAGAAATGAGCGCCATTAACGCCGCTGGAGATCTTGCAGGGCCAAAGGAGAAGCTGCAGGTTCTCCAAGGCATTCTTCAAATGCTCATCTTTGAAGTTTCGACAAGTAACAAAGACCATTGGCGGATGCATCTCGACGCCGCCATCGCCATGTTCGTTCAGATTATCCCTTCACCCGAGGAGTGGGTTGAGGTACTTGAGCGCCTTTACAGTATGAAATGGCCGCCGCCCTCAATGGGAGTGAACCGGCCCTTTAGTACCAACCAAGCCTCGCTGCGATTTTTTACCGCAAATATTCTGTACATTGATGTTATTTCGAGTATCACGTTGGAGCAGGCTCCGCGACTTCAGAAATATCAGGCTCCCGTTATTCCCGGCTGTCAGCTTATGAATCAACGGGCTGGCCCTTCACGTGCAGGCCCACTCTACATGGAAGAGTTTATCGGATTGCAAAATTGGGTAGTCCAAATTATTGGGGACGTCGCTGGGCTAGATGCCTGGAAGAAGGACCAGAAGCGGGCGGGCTCACTCTCTACCGCCGAGCTGGTGCAGCGTGGAAAGGTTATTGAGGATGCCATTAGGGCTGGGCTTGAGGTGATGAAGGGCGAGGCCCAGGTGAGGGAGGCGACATTGATTTCGACTCCCACATTTGGTCAACATCAACAACCTGCGCATCAACCTGGGCTCACGGACCAGTCGCCAAGCCTGCTCATCAACAACATTATTTGGCTCCAGGCCGCGCTCACCTTTCTCCATGTTGTCATTTCAGGTTGGCAACCTTCATGTCCCGAAATTCGCGCCTCAGTTGGTACAATGACGACTCTCCTGACCCAACTTCCACAAGACACTGGCATTCGAACATTGGTTTGGCCATTCTGCATTGCTGGCTGTCTTTCTCCCGTCGAGGACGAGTGCAAGTATCGCGGAATGGTCCAGCGGATGGGACCTGTCAGTGTGTTTGGAACTGTCAAGGCAGCCATGGAAATCATGGAGGCTGTCTGGGCTCGAAGAAGTCAGATTGACGAGAGCTGGGACGTGGGCAAGTGCATGCGAATTTTGGGACATGGAGTTTTGCTGATTTGATACCCTGGGATATTGTCTGTTACCCCTATCCTCGACTAAAAGGGATTTGGGGCATATTGTAAGGCGGCTTTTTTGGCGTATTATGATGGACCATGGAGAAGGGATAACAAAATTGCCCAATGCCCGTGGTGTAATGATGAATGGGAAACTGATTGATGATTCTTTTTTTCTTTTTAGCAAGTTTCAAGACTGTCATGTAACAAACAAGGCACGGTGAACGTTTTTGGATACCGAAAAAAACTCCTTGTATTTTTTTTATCTCGTATTTTTCTTTCTTTTCAGTGATGAGAGCCAATCTAACCAGTAGACATTACCCATGGTTGCGAAACCAGAACCCAAGCAATCCCCAAACAAGCAAACCTGAATACTACTCATTAAGTTACGTTCCCGAACCGACCAAGACCCGATTGCCGTTTTTTTTTTGGTGTTGTTATTGTTTTTTTTTGCTTTCCAAATCATTTCCAACGTGTCGCTACTTAAACCCACTTTTCACCATTAACCATTGTTTGCCGCTTCTCCTTCCTCTCCAGCAAGCCCAGATCCCACCATCCGGAGACGTGGGACATGATTGTCCTGCGGGCAGACCTCGCCTTTTCAAAGAGAGGGCTTCGCGGGCCGGTCTCGGAGAAGGAGGGCGAGGGAGGAGCAAGGTGAAGAGCGGGCACGGGAGGGACGGGAGGAAGGTCCCTGAGAGGTGCGGGGGCCTCTCGCAGGCGGCCTCTGTCCTCGCGGACAGGCGCCGTGGGGGGCGGGGGGAACCACGGGGGGCGGGCGCTCTCCGAGTCGGAGTCGCTGTCGAAGCGCTTGTGCGCCATGGCCACGGTGCCCAGGCTGCGGCTCCGGCTCCGGGTGGAGGACACGGCCGTCTCGGGCCGGAAGCCAGCGGGTGGTGGCCCCGCCTCAACACCCCCACGGCCGCACCTTCAAGCGGACTCGAAGTTCTTGGGAGCGGGCGCCGAGGAGCCCTTGGTGCGCTTCCACAGGCAAATGGACGTGATGGCGGAGAAGGAGAAGAGCACGCACAGGGCGATGCTCAGGCCCCAGATGGCCTTGATCTGGTAGCACGAGGCCTTGTCGGCGTCGACCCACTGGTAGACGTTGCTGCGGTTGTGGTAGACGTTGTGGAACAGCGAGTTGATGAAGTTGGCCGTGTTGCCGTCGGACGGGAACTTGGGGCACGAGAGGTAGCTCACGGGCTTGCCCACGCTGCAGGCCACGACGATGCAGGCGATCAGGAGGAGGGAGTCGGCGCCCGTGGCAATGAGGAGAGGGAGCATGTAGTCCCAGTAGAGGATGTAGCTGATGGCGATGTAGAGAACGGCAATGCAAGACTGGGGCGTGTTAGCCAGAGAAAAAAGACAACCATGCCGGCTTTTGCAAACACTTACAACAACCAATGTGCCGATGAGGGCAGAGGGAGCGGCGTAGTCGGCCATGACCATCTCGGAGATGAAGTTGGCAGTGAGGCCGATGATGGTGATGAGGGCGACAAACTGCATGGCTCGCATGGTAGTCCAGGTCATGCCGAGGGCACCGAGGGCGGGAGGAGAATGCATCTTGGATTTGGTCGAGGTGACGATGGAAAGGCTGGGGCGCGACGATCCGGCGGTGCGCAGCGGGAAGTGCTTGGAGTAGAAAGGGATGCAGGGGGCCGAGGAAGGAATCTTGTCAACTGGGAGGCCCGCCTAAGGAACAGGCGAACAAAAAAGAAAGATGGCTCTGTATCTTGAAATCGAAAAGAAGAAGCGATAAGAGATAAAATGCGAGTTTGTCGTTGAAGTCTTTTTCGTGTGAACCGAAGTGCTAATGTCCGAAAAAAAAATAAAAGCGGTATCCGACTAAAACCAGAGCCAGATAAATCCAAATGCGCGTGAGAGAGAGATGAGAGTCCACAAATGAAATAAGGAAATGGACAAAAGAAAGCGACGAAAAGGAAAAAGAGAAAGGAAAAGGATGAGATTGTTTTTGCTGCTGTTGTTGTGCTTGATGGAAGGAGAGAATCATGTCCTTGGCTCCAAGGGACCAAGACTTATATACATGATTGACAATCAACAACAACAGTAAACGAAAATACACACACCACACCCGCACCCACACAAAACACGGCAGGCCAAGACCTGGCTTGAACCCATGGCCGGCAGGCGTAGCACCGGTCCACGGCCAGACGCCAGGCGGCCCTACTGACTGGATGTTTCCAAAATCAGTAGCCGCCGGGCAATATCGTTTTTCTTGGTCTTGTTTGCAGTATCCACATGCCGGCATCGAGCGACGTGTTTCACCCTGCTGCTTGCTGACGAGCCGCCTCGAGCTCTCATCCGCCAGTTTAGAAGTGGAGAATCCGCAAGGATACACAGAGAACAGCTCCGGGGTTTGCTTTTTTGTCCGTGTGTGTGTGCGTGCGTGCAGCCACGTATTCTCGCGCAAGCGTGATTGTACATGAACACACTCTCTCTCCGTATCTTACTGGGATGGCTAAAATAAACACAAGGCAGGGGGGGTGGGTAGTAGTGCCAGGCACCGCAGAGGACGGCCCCGTCAACAGGCGCGTGGGAGTCTCTAATTGATCCCTGGAGAGCCAATGGGACGGCAACCTCAGCGGAGACCAATTCGCCTTGCCGCACGGCGGATCCTGGACCGTCGGCGCTGATTGGCCCGGCGCTTGAGCCAGCCGTGCCCCGTTAGCTCTGTTTCTGGGCCGGTTTTGATAGCCGCGCAGATGGAGAGAGTGCCCACTTGCGGACCAGGGGGGGAAGATCGCGACTGGGGGTGTCGATTGGCTGTGAGCGCTTCGCAGCCGTGCTTCGCTTGCGAGAACAACACGTGAGGGCTGGGCCTGCGCGGGTTTGAGAGGCGGCCGCATGCCGGGCGAGATTGGAGGCGTCTGCTGTCGTGCTTTGCTGCCCTGGCACCCGGGAGAAACCCTGCCGGTGGTCAGGCCTGGTCTGATATGGTCTCAGTCCGCTGCTTTGTTTGGATTTCATCCTGGCCAAGCGGCCGCGCATGGGGCCTCCTTGACGTGCTTGGGCTTGGCCGCCACGAAGGATCACGATGGACGAACATGAGAGAGGAACCCGAAAATCTGGATCCCGCATCCTGGATCATGCATCGGTCTGTGTGTTCTGGACCCTATTCACTTGTTCCCTGCCCATCTGGAAACGAAAATTGGGCTCGAGATGGTGCCTCCAAGTCCAGTCCAACGTCCCGTGAGCCTCAAAGTTTTGTCTAGACCTTGGCTGGTTCGTTTGGGATTTTTTTTGATCATGTGTCAACCATGAACTTTGCCTTGTTTGCTATCTTTAGCAATCTACATTTCACATGTCCATGTGAGCCGCTCAACTTTGCCATGCATTCTCGCTGTTGGATGGTTCTGAGGCGCTGACCCCGGCCACTATTATCCATGCGTCCGTGGTTGCGTCGTGGTTCGCACAAACATGATCAAGGCTGGCATGACATGTTAGTTCATTTTTTGCGCCAGACGCCTATCTAGGATCCTAAAATATCAAAAATAACATTCTTGTTCCATGCACCGTGGGCCGTGACAAGGGCCGCCTGGGATATGCCCTCCCTCTTGGCGCCTACGTTGCATCGCCAAAGTCCCAGTCTCAGGTCCAGGTGCTCATCAGCCAAATCGGATATGTGCACCTTGTCATCCTCAACCGAGGAGGTCGTCCATCGCCGACCCGCCAGTCTTGGGCGCGGTGTTGCCGGGGGCTTGCGCGGAACCTCCAGCTGGGGCTCCCCAAATGCCGGCGCTACTCTTCTCCTTGGCCAGCTGGCCCATAGTAGGACCAGCAGTGGGTGTACCGGTCTTCTTGATGCCGGCACTGGCCTTGCCCCACAGAGCTCCAAAGGCGTCTCCGCCAGCGGCGGCCGCAGGTTTGGCCGCGGAGCTGGTGACGGGCTTCATGTTGGCCATGGTCGTGGGCGTGTTTGTGGACGCTCCGCTGGACATTCCTGGCATACCGGAAGCCTGCGAAGGGTTGGTAGCCTGCGACTGGATAGTGCCAAAGTAGTTTGGTGCCGAGGACTGGAACCCAGAGGACTGGATTGGCTGGGCAGCCGGCTGCGACGTGTTGGCACTGGGCATGCTAAAGGCCGAGTAGTTGACGCCTGGAGTGCCAGTCGAGCTGGGCGCAGGGGAGATGGACGACATGCTAACCATGTGGCTTATGTCGGCCTGTTGGGGGGCCGATCGTGGCTGAGGAGACGCATACTGGGTCGTGGAGGAGGCCGTGGATGTTACGGGTGCCTGTCCAAAGGCATTGGGGGCCGCGGCAGACTGGAAGTCGTCAAACTCGTCATCGTCATCGTTGGCAGCGGGAGCGGATGAGCTAGTGGGCGCCATGGCAGCCGCCGAAGAGGATGATGGCGCAGGGTCGTCAAAGGAGAATAAATCAACCTCGGGCTCTTTTGGCTTGGGTGGCTCCGTCGTCTTCTTGACGCCAACCCGTTGCTCTGGTCGCTTGGGAGCCTTGGCGGCTGGCCTCTCGCCCTCGTCAAACTCATCGTACTCCTCGAATCGGTCGGCATTGCTGCTGGAACCTCCACCTTGCCAGTCGTTTGACTGGCCACCAAAGCCGCCGCCGTCACCATATACGCCGCCAGAGTAACCGCCATAATCGCCGGGCTGGCCGCCGCTTTCGCTGCCGAACCCGCCGTAACGGCTTGAGCTGCCGCCGGAGAATCCACCGCCAAGACCTGCACCTCCCTCGACGCCTGTGTATTTGTTCTTGCTCGCTCGCGCCTTCTTTCGCTCGGATCGAATGCGATCAACATCGCCCAGAAGCTCGGCCAGCTCCTTGGCTCGGTTTCGCACATTGATGCCCTGATCCTTGCCGTTCAGATCGATGAAGTGGAACTGACGAAGCATCTTGAGGAGAGAGATGTGACTGCGGGCATCATCAATAACGCGCTCGGAGCCGTGCTTGATCAGAAACTCTAGTAGTTGAAGAGCCTTGTAAATTTGGCGCCACTCCTCGGCAGCCTTTTCTGTGAATCGACGGTAGATCATGGGCATGATTTCGTTGAGGGTTTGGCTGGTTGTTGGTCAGCATGCACGTCGACATGTTTGCGACGGCGGATCGTCATTGGGCGAGAGCGACGTACTAGTTGAAGGTTCCGTTGGCGATTTCCTGCATCGTGGTCGATGATGCTCCCCAAGGTTCGTTGTTGGTGGCCTCTCGCACCTGCGTCATGTTAGCCCCTGGGCTGCTTGCCATTGTGAACTAGCAAACGCACCTTGGCCTCCATCTCGGTAAAGTTCATGACCGCTACGGCATCCTGTCAGTCATCTGGGAGCGACGGGCGAAAGCGCTCAGGGGATACCATTTTGAGCCTTCCTGAACCCGGCCTTGAGATCGTACAAGGTCAAGTTGGAGACGGTCGACTTGAGATCGTTGAAATCCATGGCTGCGAAGGATCCGAGGAGCTGGACACCGGGAAGGGAACGGATTTGAGACAAAGCGACGGAGCGCGCAAAGTTTTCGATGCTGGTATTGGCAAATTAGGGTGAATGCTGGTGAGATAGAGATATCAGGTTGTCGCCCCTTTGCGCCAAGGTGATCCCGGACACGGTTCACTTGGACTCGCTGGCCACTTACTATGCCGGCCCAATGCAATACGTCGTTTCGTCACGTGATGCTTTAGTTGGCAGCCAAGATCGGAAGAGCTTGCTTACATAGTACAAAGGTCCAAGGTGGGTTTGTACCTCCACCACAGGTACCGAGGCAGGCCAGCCACAGTAGTCCAATGTACCGTTGTCGCTAATCTTAGCGTCATGCTACGCCTCTTGGTACTTTGCGCACACTGATCGGTACATTCTGACGGTGGGCTACAAATCCGGCTTGGGCTCCTGCTAAGGGAGACTATTTCCTATGACCCAGCAACACCGAAAACATCCAAACACGGGGTTACTAGGAAAGGGGGAATGCCCCAGCTCTCCAGGCGAGCTGCATGCGGCGAATTGGCCCTCTTTTGACGGACAATATCGTTGTTCGGCGTACCACCACTCAGCTCGTGCGCTGCCATCCTCCTGTGCAGACGCCGACCCCGGCCCAAGCGTTTAGCGGTCGAGTCGAGCTAGAGGCGGACCAGTCAGTACCTTAGACTTCAGGCCTACACACAGCAGAAGCTGTTCCTGACCAGGTAGAAAGGTAGCTGGCTCAAAACTTTTTCTTCTTCTGCTTGAAGACCAGTCCAAGAGTCCATCGACAACACGTGCATCAGGATCTGCTCCTCGTGTATCACACGTTCGTCAATCTCATTCTCGACTTGTACTTTTATCTTTCAAGTGTATTATTTTTGCGTCAAGGTACGTACGCTCGCCTTGGATCCTGGCTGCACCATTGTTTTACCCTTCAAACCCAATCCCTGAGAGCTTCAACAAGAGCGCAAGGTCGACCCAGAACGGATGCAGTGCGTTGCAATTGCCATGTCCGAAAAAGTCGCACACGCTGGCCTGAGGTGATGACGGTATTGGCTCATTCTGCTCCCATCCATCCATCCATCTTTGTTGGACCGGGTCTACGGAGTTTGCCAACCAGCGCATTCCTGCCGCCACGAGCCTCGGACACCTCTCGGGGCTGCCATGGCACAAAGAATGGATGAGGAGTGGATGGGGGGCGACGTGATGACGAACATCCACCGCACAGGCCGTGCCCATGACCGGTCCAATCGCCATTGGTTTTGGAACAAAGCCTGCAGCACCTCATCAGCATCGGGCCACCTAACCCGTGGGCGAGGTCAACAATTCTCCCAGGGTGGGCATGGCTGGGTAACCGCTCCGCCAAGTGCAGCTGAATGGCCTGAGAGGAGCTACCGATGGAGCATTGACGCGCAGAACGGGCTCGCCGCTCTTGTTGAGCTGCTGTCCTCTTCGGCACCAGCGGCTACTTGGGGTTGCGTCGTCACTGGGATACGCTGCATTGCACCGTTTCGCGAGCCGTCGTCGCCCGAAGCTCCTGGGAGCTTCTGTCTACCCCACCTTGGTTAAGGTGACGACCTTATGTGAAGCACCGCTGCGCAGAGCTTTTCGGCTAGCTCACAGTGCAAATCTGGCCTGCCTCACCCCCACGTGACCTGCAGCCAGGCTCCCCGACCCCGCTTCGCCCCTCTCCGACGTGCCATGATTGGCTTAAGGCACCGCGCTAACGTTTTGCCCCTCCAGCTTGCTCAAAATGAGACCAACTCTTCTTCGACCCCTCCTACCCCGCCATGCTTCTTACTTCTCTGCTCCGAGATCTTTCACCCTTCCTCAACTTGTAAACTCTTCCAACACTTTCAAAGCTACCCGATTTTTCTCAGCATCTGCAATCATGAGCACAAAGGTGTAAGTTTCTCGCCCGCATTGCCCAGACTCAATCATCAATGTCTGGAGAGCATCATGCGTGGTCGTCCGGTTAATGGTATACTGACACTGCTTGCTCAGTTTCTTCGACCTCACATGGGAGGGTCCCCTTCTGGTCAACGGCAAGCCCACCGGTGAAGTCAAGGGTAAGTCAATTGCTTTCCAAATTCAAACACATCAGTATATACTAGGGCAGCCGTGTCTTTGCCCATCGCATCGTTTGCAGCCATTGCACAACCTGTCGCGTACCGCTGACACCCCGCGGCATTTGTCAGGTTTGCGTGGTGACCCCTCACCTGCACTCCTACCTCAAGCACCCCTTTGTCTGGCCAATCCCATCTAACATGGTATCAATGCAGAGCAGTCTGGCCGTGTCACCTTCAACCTGTTCCAGGATGTTGTTCCCAAGACGGCCGAGAACTTCAGAGCCCTGTGCACCGGCGAGAAGGGTTTCGGTTACGCTGGTTCCAAGTTCCACCGAATCATCCCCGACTTCATGCTTCAGGGTGGTGACTTCACCCGTGGAAACGTAAACTCCCCAATCGTCCATATGCGGCTTCATCCTAGAATATAAGCTCACATGTTTCCACAGGGCACTGGTGGCAAGTCCATCTACGGCGAGAAGTTCGCTGATGAGAACTTCCAGCTGAAGCACACAAAGCCTGGTCAGCTGTCCATGGCCAACGCTGGTCCCAACACGTAAGCTTCAAAGCTGAGCAATACTTCTGGCAATCGCTAACCAGAATACCTACAGCAACGGCTCTCAGTTCTTCATCACCACCGCTGTTACCAACTGGCTCGACGGCCGCCACGTCGTCTTTGGTGAGGTTGCCGACTCAGCTTCCATGGATATTGTCAGGGCCATCGAGGCTACTGGTAGCTCGAGCGGTGCCATCAAGTACACCAAGAAGCCCGAGATCGTTGCCTCTGGTCAACTGTAAATCTACAAGCACAGATATGTACTAGTGAAAGGCGGTTTGGAATGATGAAAACCCAGGCGAGGATTAGCAATCATTGATAGTGAATCAGTAGCTGGCTAGAGGCTAGCTGCTCAGCAATCCCACAGCATTCAAACCCCCATGCACCTTGAAGTTGACCCGCCCATGAGGAGAAGATGAATGATTCGTCACGCAGCTGATTCGGGCACTGTTTCATGCATGACTGACTGTAAAGATGCATGGAAAGACTGGAGGAGAGACATGATGCAAATATTTGAAAAGCTGCACGGTAACATGTGTCTTTTCTTCTCATGCAGGTACCTGCACTAAACAAGTGCCGTGCTTGTCAATTATGCGCCGAGAGCAACTTGTGATTTTTTTTGTCTATGCCTACTTTGCCTACTATGCCTACTATGCCTGCGCCAATGCCATGCCTTTATGAAGTAAAAGAAGAAGACACCAGCCAAAAGAACTCCATTCTCCATCAAAGAGAGACATTGTGGTCTTGTTCAACGCCAACAATGGGATAGCCGAATCACTGTCGCCGTGATCAAAGAGAAAAAAAAAAAAAAGAGAAGCACATTCGCCTCAGTGAGCTAGGATTCGGCCTCGAGCCACGCTTTAAAGTATTCGCAGTTGCTCGGCCCTACAGGTCCGCTCTCTTCGCAAAGCTCAAATACTGGGCAGCGGCCGCAGGGGGCCTCTGTGAAAGGGCTCAAGTAGGGTTCTGGACCGCCTTCGCGGCCTGTTGGATCTTCGCGACCGGCCCAATTCTCCACCGACTGCTTGGCGACCCGGGAGACGCGGTAGCCGACTTTGCCAGCGATTTTGACCGACTCAATCAGGTTATCCCACACCAGCACGTCGACCAGCTTTTGCACATCGTGCTCGCCGAGAATGGTGTTGTTTGTAATGCCACTGGATGAGAGGAGTCGAGCAATCTCACGGACTGTTGGGTAGCCGGTGTATCCAGCAGGAAGAGGCAGCATCACATTCTTCTTTGGTGTTGCCGCGGGCGAGGTCTTGACGGCCTTGGCCGGGGGTTCGTCCAGCTGACCGGCGTCTCGTTTCTTGCCCTTGTCCACAACGCCCTTGACGATACCCTTCTTCGGGACCTGCGTCCGGGTGGCACCGCCTCCGTGGGTGCTGTGGTAGCTGCTGTGGCGCTTTATAAAATCGAAAACGACTCGCTGGAGATCCTCAATGAAGGCCTCGTCAAAGTTCTGATCGGTGTACCAAGGTCCTCCAGTGGCGCGGTCGCTGGGCCGAATGGATGCCTTGATGTACATCTTCTTGTTTGGGTGCTCGACATTTTTGAAAGGCGCAATGAGGCCCTTGGTTTGAAGCTGCTTGAGTGCGTTCTTGAGGACCGAATCGTGCATGTTCAGGCGCTTCAAGAGCGTCTGGGACCAGATTCCGTCGCCGCCCGAGTCATCGATGAGGGAGTACACCATGACTTGTTCGTCGGTCGAGCACTGTTTGTACCTGCGAAGCGCACATCGAATTAGCTGGGCACATCTGGAGCGGAATGACTGTCGCAACGTACTTGTGCGCTTCCTGGGCGTCGCGCCACTTCCATAGGACTTGGCCCGAAGCCTCGCGCATGGTGATGAAGAGCTTGTCATCGCTTAGAGATTGGACTACGCGGGCCAGCAGCATCAGGTCGCGATTGGGGATGACATCGAGACGCAGCAGTTCGTCCTGGGAGAACATGTCGACGCCAGACTCGCGGCAGCGGTCGTAGAGAGCATCTTTCCAGACCTGGAGCTTGGCCGACGAGGCATCGGCCTCTGCAGCGGGCGCTGGGGTGGGCATCTTGACTGCTCGGGGAGTCTCGCGACGGCTCTTGCGTTTGGAGGGCGGTGATGCGCAAAGGTGTCGTCCACTGGTTAAACCGGGTGGCGGCGATGGAGGGGTGAGTCAAGGCGGGCAGGGCGCAGCTGACGGGAGCGATTGAAGCCTGGCGGACTAGCAAGGGGCCACTGGGAGAGAGCCAAGTAGAGGCAGCAATTGGGGCTACATTTACGGGAGTGACTGTAGTCGGGTGCGGAGCGAGAGGGAGAGGGGAAAAATGTTCAATCGAGAGGGTGGTTCTGAAAGAATAATTATTTTTTGATCCCCGCAGGCCAAAAATCCTAGGTAGCTTCCCACTTTCCGCTAGGTACTTGCTTAGCCTGGCAGCCTTGCAGCGGCATCAATTGGCTACGGGTGAATTTCGGCCACGAGCTTGCAGCCAGCCAGGTCGATAAAACGTGGGGTTGGTGACGAGCAGCACGCTACTCGAGGTACGTACCGCTGTCCTGGACGCCGATCGGCATGGGGAGGGGAGCAGGCGTTGCTTTGCATCTGAGCTCATGAGACATGCCTCCCCGTCGTTTGACTCACAAAGACGAACTGGAGTGATACAATAAGAAGCACAGAGTGAAAGTGAATGCAATTATATTCCATACGCTATGATATAACCCTCAAAATCCCACAAAAATCTTCAGCCAAGCCATCATGAATCCTTACTTGGCGTGATCAAGTTGACCACACTCTGCTCACCGCATTATGTCTTCCCGTTTCCGTCGCCGATACCCTACGCCTGGAACGCCTCAGGCTGCCTCTTGCCAACGTTATAGATAGATACAGAGCGTTTGTACCCGGGATGCCTGCGAATTCAAGTCCCTACAGGCTCTTCAGGCAAACGCCCAAGGACAAGGGTGGGGCAGCTTGTATTGATGCCCACCAAACTTGTCATGGACTCGGAATTTGAGTAAGCTCATTTTTCTGGGCTCTTGCTCTTCTCCTTTGCATCATCTGCCTTGTCCTTTTCTGTGTCAACGTCCATGGCATCAACAGGTTCCTCATCCTTGCCCTTGTCTTCGGATGTTTCGACAGTCTTCTCGGTGGTATCTTCGGTAGGCTTGGCCTCCGGAGCGGGCGACTTGGCCACTGCTGCAGGGGTCACCTCCTTGGTCACAGACTTCTCTCTAGCAGCCTTTTCGTTTGCCACGGTCTCGGTGGCAGCCTCGGGTTCAACCTCTTCCTTCTTGATGGTGGTTTCCTCCGCAGCTGCCGAGTCTGCCATACCGACATCACCGTCGTTGTCCACCTCGGCAGCTTGGGCTTCCTTGGAGGATTTATCGGCCTTCTCAATCTCCTTATCGGCGAGCTGCTCCTTTTCGTTTGCCTCGTTTGCTGAGATGTCCTCAATGGTATCATCGTTGACATCGTGAGCCTCCTCAGCGGCAGCTTCCTCTGTTGTAGTGCCATTCGCGCCAGGGGCCGGAGAGACATCGGCGCTGTCAACTTCCATCTCGCTCTTTCGGAAATCGGTAAATGTGCGCTTAGTCTTTTCGTTTCGTGTAGCACCATTGTTGCGAGCCATCTCATCGTCATCGCTGGGGTCGAATTCCGCTTCGTGCTCCACACGCTTCTCCCAGCGACGCTGCGTCATTCGGTCATCCTTGTTCTCATCCTCGTCAAGATCATCAAGCTCGGCTTCTTCCTCGTCAGTCATTCCCCCAAATGGTCTTCGGGGAACATCCTGCATCTGAACGGAGGGGGCGGGTCCAGTTTGGCGGAGGTTGTCGACGACGGCAGCTGTAATCTTGTCGAGGTATTCTCGGCTGTTTGAGTTTTCCATGTTGGACGAGCGAACGTTCAGCTCGAAGTCAGGAGCATAGTACTGTAAAGCGTTAGCGTGACCATAAAAAAAAAGACCATCATGACATACCTCGTAATATTCATTGTATGGTAGAGTGCGGTCCATTTCTTGCCCAACAAGGACACCAGTTTCAAAAGCCCATGTACGCGCGACGTTGCGCATGGTATAACCACCACCACCGAGAACCAGGGTGGGAAGGTTGAAACTCTTGACAAAGTTGACACAGTTGGCGTGGCCATCCATGCTCAGGTTGAAACAGCCAAGTCGATCACCGGACAGACTGTCTCCTCCACACTGCAGTACAACTGCCTCTGGTTGGAAGTACTTCATGACGTTTTCAATGACAGGTTCGAAGATTGACTTGTATGTTTGGTCGGTAATACCATCGCGGAGCGGGAAGTTGACGGCATAGTTTTTGCCTTGGCCAATGCCGGTATCTCGAAGTTCACCGGTTCCAGGAAAGTATTCGCCGTATTTGTGGAAGGAAACAGTCATGACGCGGTCGGTCGTGTAAAAGGCTTCCTCGACACCATCGCCGTGATGAACGTCGATATCGATGTAGAGAACCCGCTTTTTGAATCGGAGGAGTTCGAGGATTCCCAGGACGATGTCTAGACGTATGTTAAATTTGCATATTGAATGCGCAAGCAGGTGAGAACGAACCATTGACGTAGCAGAAGCCACTTGCTTCACACTTCTTGGCGTGGTGAAGGCCTCCAGCCCAGTTGATCGCGATGTCGCATTTTTGTCGGTTCAGGCGCGCCGCACCCTCCATGCTACCACCAGCGCTGATGCCGCAAAACTCAAAGAGGCCATCAAACACAGGGCAGTCATCACCGACGTTGTATTTGCCCTGCTCGCGCATGAAGCTGTCCATGTTGTCGGGGGTGACCTTTTGGAGGAAATCGATGTAATCGTCGGTGTGAAATTGGGTCATTTCGCCCCGAGTCGCTGGTTTCGCGCGCTGCCTCCCTGTTAGCAAGATTGGAAGAGATCTAGGAAGCCAAATCCAGGCGTTTGGTTCAGGGGAACGCGAGGGGACTCACGTAGATTTCCATCTTCTGGTAGAGGTTGTATTGCATAATCAAGCTATGCGCCAGACGAATGCGATGCGGCTTCATGGGATGTCCGGTGACATAGGCATAGTTACCGATATCGGAATCATAGAAGTAGGCAACCTTCTTCGGCGAAGAGCCGTTGAGCGCCGTTGATCCGAGGTTCACTGTGATGTCCCCCATGATTGCTACGGGGTGGGTGCGTCTGAGACCAGAGGTTGAAGCTAGTAAATGGGAAAAAAATAAATCAAAGGGGAATTTGAGATTGAAAAAGATTTTTCGGTGCGCGAAATCTTCCAGTCGGTGCCGGCTCAGAGGGAGCTTAGCATGACTGTGTGAAGCGAGGGGAAGGTCAGTGGAGGTTTCTGGGATCAATAAGTGAAGGCAAAGTGAGAAGTACACGAACAATACCGCTGTGGATGCGAAGGAAACGCCACTGTCCAGTGCTGGTCGGAGACACCGCGGATAAATGTTGGTGCGTCAAGGCTGAGAGTCGCACCACTCGAGGTGTCCAAGCTGATGTCATTATTGGTTCAGCCCCAGAACCCCTGTAAACCCCACCTGAGATCGGCCTGCGAGGCTGCGGGCGAGCCACAAGTATCCACTGCACGTGACTTGACTAAGCTCCGAGCTGTGGCTTCTAGGCTCCCGGGCTGGCGTCAACGTCAACTACCTCGAGACGCAAGCTCCCATCGCCACGACCATCCTCTCTCATCCCCCCCAGCAACAACGTTCTTGAACCATTCTGACTGCACCTTTTCTTATCGACCCCTTCTTTACCAGTGCAAATCCTCGTAACAGAAAATGGAGCGCTTTAGAAACCTATTAGGCGGTGGTGGCATGGGCCTCGGAGGAGCTGCCCACGGAACGGTAAGCTGCGTTTGAGCCATTCCAGCTTTTTCATGGCCCAAGTAGCTCGGTGAAGACAGCTGCTAACGTGTACGCCATCAGGACAACACCAACCTCATCGATAACTCCGAAACTGTGTACATTTCCTCCCTCGCCTTGCTAAAGATGCTCCGACATGGTCGTGCAGGTGTGCCGATGGAAGTCATGGGTCTGATGTTGGGCGAGTTTGTCGACGACTTTACCGTCAAGGTCATGGATGTATTTGCCATGCCCCAGAGCGGTACTGGCGTTAGTGTCGAGGCCGTCGACCCCGTCTTCCAGACCAAGATGATGGACATGCTGAGGCAAACAGGACGGTACGTCATAACTCGTTTCGGTGCAACAGTCCCGGTTAGCTAACGAACATGTTCAGTCCCGAGTCAGTTGTCGGCTGGTATCACTCCCATCCTGGTTTCGGCTGCTGGCTGTCCTCGGTTGATATCAACACCCAGCAGTCCTTTGAGCAGCTGAACCCTCGAGCGGTTGCCGTGGTTATCGACCCCATCCAGTCAGTCAAGGGTAAGGTTGTCATTGACGCTTTCCGCCTCATCAACCCCCAGCTCTTGATGATGGGACAGGAGCCCCGCCAGAGCACCAGCAACCTGGGCCACCTCAACAAGCCTTCAATCCAGGCTCTCATCCACGGTCTTAACCGCCACTACTACTCGATCGCGATCAACTACCGCAAGACAGCACTCGAAGAAAACATGTTGATGAACCTCCACAAGCATGTCTGGACGGAGGCACTAGAGATGGACGATTTCCGACACGAGGGATGCAAGAACAAGGACAGGCTTCAGCGCCTGGTCACATTGGCTGATGGCTACGAGAAGCGAGTCAAGGAGGAGACTGAGCTGACCAAGGACCAACTCAAGACTCGTTACGTGGGCAAGCTGGACCCGAAGAAGCACTTGGAAGATGTTGGCCAGGAGCTCATCGAGGACAACATTGTGTCGGTGTCGAGACAGATGATTGACAAGGAGGCGACAATGCCTAAAAAGGACGGGCCTGCAGGGAAGGGGGCAGCGAGCGGGGAGCAAATGGATGTGGAGGAGGAATTATAAGTTAACGGAAGTGAATGAAGACGATACAGCTTCGGAATGAACTTGTACGATTACGGGGCGTTTGGGGGGGATGGGTGGGATCGGGCAACTTAAAGATGCAGCCATGTATGTATGTGAGTGAGCGAGCGAGCTCTTGCAGCGGGCTGGTATCCACGGCCTTAATTCTGCATGCTCCCCCTCCCGGGATCGCGGTGCCTGAGCTGGACAGCGAATGCCTGCGACTCCGCACCCCCCCTTTTGAGATAGCGCTACGGATACTTGGGCTGGAGTGCGCCCTGTCCTTGTTCCGCAATAGGCCGAACACATCGCCAGCTATTAAAGGGATGAAACGACAATTTTTTTGCTGCAGCGCGCACGGGAGCAGAGTCTGTGTTCACATTCATAATAAGTTGTTTATAAAACTGCATGCACGGCATGGCCTGCAGGCGTTTTTGTGGGTTCAGCAAGCTCACCGCCACTAAGAATCGCCGTGCAGCAATCCAGTCAAGCAAGTATACCGGTATAGTATAGGCAGGTTCCCGCCACCTCGCATAACAAACAAACAGCGGGATTGCGACGCCTTCTCTGGCTGCGGAGCGAGCCCATCCTGCTTCTCTTGGGCCTCACGACCCAGAGCAGCGCCGCCCTCGCCCGCCCCGGCAGCATTCACATGGGCCATGGGCATCTGCTCGTGGCTCCAGTCCCTGATGGACGGCGTGTTCCGGGCATCAGCGCCCCCCCGGCCAGGGCCAGAGGCAAAGCAAACAGCCCACTCGCCAGAACTACCAACCAGCCCGCGGACGCGGTACTCTACAAAAATGCAGCAATCATGGGATCCCATCTTGTCGCCCGCCCCGACGGCCACCACCACGGGCTCGTGCCGCTCGCAGCGACGCCGTCCCCGGCGGGCAGCGTCGCGGTCGTCGTCGTCGCAGCACCCGTCCTCGCCAGTGGCCGCCGCATCCACCACACCCTCGTCCCCCTCAGTGTATCCGCGGCCCGCCACACCAAAACCTTCCCATGAGCCCTATCGCCACATGGAGAGGGAGCTGCGCGAGGCGTCCCTCACCCCGGAAAAGGTGCGCAGCCAGCGCAAGCCGGACCGGCCCATGTCGGACAGCACCCTCGAGACCGTGCCGATGCAGCACCGCCGGATGGATCGGGAGGCCATCACAGAAGTCATGACGCGTGTCGCCGCCATCTTCCACCACATCCCCTTCATCGTGAGCGGGCTGTCGGCCATGGTCTACTACGGCTTCGAGGGCCGCCGCGCCGCCAACGTGACGCTGCTGTGCCCCAGCACGTCGAGGGGCGTCATCCGCGGCTGGGCCATGGCCAAGGGCCTGCACCGGTACCCCGACCGGCCCGACGTCTTCGGCGTCGACACGGCCGACGGCGTGTCCCGCATGGTGCGCATCAAGTACGTCGAGGACGGCTTCGAGGACCACCACACGCTGCACTCGGAGAGCCTCAAGGGCCAGGTGCTCTCGCTCGCGGGGCTGGCGAACCAGCTGGCCGAGGGGTACGTGCGGGAGCTCGAGTTCTCCGCCGGCATGAGGCAGGACAGCTTCGCGACGGACATGATTTGGGTCCTGGAGAAGATCCCGCCCATGGAGCGGGAGGAGCACGAGCTGACCCCCCTGCGGTGCCCTCACATATGGGACGACAACTTCTGGATCCCCTTTACTTTGTCCTTCCCGGACTCGGTGCCGCTGTTCGGCGCGGCTGGCTTCCGCACCGAGGCCACGGGCAACCAGAACCACCCCCTCTGGGACGCCAGCGCCGCCGCCGCCGAGATTGAGCGGTCCGACACGACTCACCCGCAGGTGCTCGTCTCCAGAGGCAGAAACGCGCGAGCGCTGAGCGAAGTATCAGAAGAAGACGACTACGGCTCATCGTCAACGCCAACACCAAAGTTTAAAGACATGGATTAACGAAACCAATCATCGGAAATGTATACACACACACATATATATATTCATCCGCATATACACATACACGCGTACACACACATTCACGCCATACACATACTTACGCCATACACTCACGCATACACACGCTCACGCATACACACTCACGCATACACACACATATATACTATGCATCACGTCTGCTAATATACGACAAAGCAAAGACGCGGCATGCCGAAATGACAGACAGGAGTTAATGATGGGTGGTGGGCCAGGGTCTAATGTTTTTTTTTGTTTCAGGTGGGAAAGCATAGCGTCGGTTTTTGGGTGGGATAGAGCATTTTAGATTCGATTCTCAAAGATACCAAAGTAGTTTTGTAGTATCAGCCTCTATTTTTCCTTTATCTCTTTTTTTACATTTTCACAACAAGATTGTATTACTTCCCCCCTTTTTAAACAAGAAATAAACAAGATTCTTAGTCGTTTTTTTTTTTTTTTGAGGTTGAGGTTTGAGGTGACGTTTGTTCAACAATGCAGCCAAGCACGCCAAGGGTGGATCTGGCCAGGGATGGTCAACCCTCATGCCGTACGCGAGAACTACTCCCAGCAATGCACACCATTCCTGACGGACATGGGCAAAACAAACCTGGGGGGCCAAAGAAGTAAAGGAGATGCGATAACCCAATTGCATCCCTCAAGTTGAATGCCAATCCATTGGACATGGTCCTGCACCCCAATGTCTGGCATTCCTTCCCATGTCACTATTCTTGTTGTCTCGCGCGTGCCGTGTAAGATGTCAGCCACCAATACGAAAAATAATTCCAATGTCATCATCACCTGCAGCTCTTTACCCTTTTATTACTCCCCCACCTCCTTGTGTGCTATGTGCTACCTAAAGGAGCAATCCGGCACTTCTCAAAGTACCTGAACAACCGAGCACCTTGGTGCTCACTTCTTTCAGTCCCTCTTGAATATGTTGATAGTATTCTTTGTCTGTATACTTGTCACTCTTGCGACAAACAATCAATGGAGAAGTAAAGAACACGAGAAGAAATGAAAGAAGAGAGGTGACCCTTCAAAAAGGGTCTTTATTCTTTTTTTGGCGTCTAAATATTAGGTGTCTAAGCCCATTGTATCCAACACTTGACATGGCGTATGTACATTAACCCGCCAACTATATGTCATATTTTGGATCCAACAAAAGAGCCATTTCTCTTGGCTGCTGGATTATGAATCCTTTGTCAGAATATGTAATTTTCTATTTATATTACACCCGCTTTCACCCTGCTCTAAACCAGACGGGCACGGCGGTACTTGGCAACGACGAAGTCGGCAGAGTAGTTGCCGTAGTTCTCAACGTAGGCCATGTGCACGGCGAGGCTGGTGCCGCCGGCATCGCAAAACAGGTCCTCCGAGTCGCAGATGGAGAGCATCTTGCTGGCAGTGCCATCGCAGCCGTGAGGCTTCAGTCGGGGGAAGATCTGATGCACACATTTAGGACCAGTGGGCAAAAGAAAAAGACATAATTATGTCAGAGGATAAGTACTCACACCAGTGCCATTGCTGCTAGTACCGTAGTTAAAGGACTGACCCGCAGTGAAGCTGGGGTCTCCCATCAAGACGACGGCAGCGACTTTTTTGCAATTTTTGTCAGCGGGCGGAACTTCTACTGCACGGGGAAAGGGGGGCGAGGGGGAAGGGAGGCTCACTCTTGTTGGTAATGTTCCGAGGCTGAGGACTAGTCGCATTCCATCCCGTCTCGCTGGTGCCACAGAGGACGTCAGATGTGACTTGGGCGCCCTAAAAAAGCCAAGTACCGTCATCAGCATGGCCCAGTTCCTGATCTGTGCGGAATCACAACCACCCAGACGCACACGACGGGGGGTAGTAGGATAAAAGTAGCGAGTTTTGCTTTCAACGTACCTGGGAGTAACCCATCAGGACAATCTTGCTGCTGGGACACTTGTTGGCATACGTGTGGATCATCTTGGTCATGTTGCGGACACCCGTCGTCTCGGACTCGACGTAAGGGTCCAGCACGGCGGGATACACGACAGACTCAATGTCCGAGCCGGGAATCCGCTTCACAACCTCGTCGGCAACGGCCCCAA
Organism: Calonectria leucothoes; assembly: GCA_002179835.1. NCBI lineage: Eukaryota > Fungi > Ascomycota > Sordariomycetes > Hypocreales > Nectriaceae > Calonectria > Calonectria leucothoes. The sequence continues at coordinate 199,257 of NAJI01000069.1, forward strand.
TCATTCCGGGGCCCTGTGCCTCGGTGCTGGCTCGAGCGACAATAATGTGCACGCCCTTGGCACAGGAGCTGCCTTCTCTGGGAACCACGAGGCCATTGACCGAGGCCAATGCCAGCGAGAGAGACAGGATATTTGAAATGAAGTGCATTGTCCTTTCCTATTTTAATAACAAGACCGCGGGGACAGCTGCGAAACGAGAGAGGGAGCGAGTTGCTGAGACTGAAGAACAACTTGTCCGAATCACAAAAGGAAAGGGAGAGAGAGAAACCAGATGTCAAGGTGGTCTATATACAAAAAAAATCGTCATCAGGATCACGACCCCAAACCAGGACAGCCCCAGTTGGCCGCCTTCATGAACGACGAGGGCAAGAAACGAGAAGGAAAAAAAGAGCGCCCTGCTATCAGGCGCGAGAACCGAACGCCAGTTGTGCAGTAGCGCGAGATGTATGCGCATACGCAGTAGAGGGATTCATTAGCCAACCCGCAAGGTGGCGCGTGAACCCACTTGCGTTGGTTGTGGCCCTTGTTGGTAATCCCGGCTTGACCTGCAGTAGCAAGCAAATAGTCGGGTTTGCCTGTATATGTCTCGGGATGCAAGCAATCATCAAAACGTGGAAAAGCTTGCGAGAAATGGTCCCCAGAAAAAAAAGTAGCTAAAAAAAGGTGCCTCCCGGGGTGAGGGGTGTAAGGAGGCTGGCCCAGCTTGTTCGTTTTTGGAAAGAGAAAAGATTGAATTGGAAAGAGAGAAAGAAAAAACCTAACAAGATCAATTTGTCTGCCTGCCCTCGATGGCTCTCTTCTCGAGGCATGGTTTGCATGATTGCAACAGCAATTCTTGTTTGGCCTCTTCATCTCGGTCGATTCCATTTCTACATACGCCCAGGAATCATCACGCCAGTGTATGACGACGAGATCATTTCCCATCTGACTGGACTGCACAAATCGGCCAGATAAACGAACTTGGTCTAGGTTCCGGGATCGTTCTTGGTGGTTGACGGTGGGGATGCTATGCAGCGTCGACTGCCCCATTGGGTCTCCACCCCGACGGCGACGAGCACGGGGAAAACGGGATGGCATGGGACGAAGCCGGGATGCATCGACTTGTCAAGGTCCTTGAGAAGCATTTCTCGGGAACGGGAAGGAACAAAAAAAAAAGAAGAAGGAAAATCCCCGATCTGATGGCGGCGCCCAGAGCGCTGATCAGTTGCGAGTGCATACATACGCACAAAAGAAAATAGCCGATTGGCAGCTCAAGGGCCACAGCTGAAAGATGGAGAAAACATTCATCGCAAATCAGCGCCATGCCGTCTCGTCTCGTGCCGTGCCGTCCCGCTGGCTCGGGTTTAGCACTCCCAAGCTGGTTGCTAGCAGTCCCCGTTTCCTGCAGAGCACTTCGCGCGCGTGTGCGGGTGCGCGGGGGGCCGCAAGGCACGGAAAGCAGGCCTGCAAATTTTCCGCCTTGGGGAATACGGTGAGAGTTCGCTCAACCCCATGCTGACTGCCACCACCACCACCACCACCACCACTACTTTTTTGCTCTGCCACCCGACAAACGAGTTCAGTGGGTGGGGAGACTATTTTGCGCGTAAGAATTTAGACAAGCAGGGAACAAGACCAACAGCACACGAAGAGAAAAAAATGGATCCTGCTCGTCCCAAAGAGGAACTGACCTTGGGCCACTTGCTGAGCGCGCCCGCAGACCAGCTGCGCACCGTCGTGCAGCTCATGTGCCTCGACCCCGAAGTGCAGCGCAAGGCCCTGAGGCACCTCGCCCAGGTGCAGTCGCTCAGCGCCGGAAACCAGCTCAAGCGCAAGGCGAGCCAGGAGCTTTCCGTTTGCGTCCTCTGCGAAGCCCCCTTTGCCGAGGCTGACAATGCGGATGGATCCTGCGTCTACCACCCGGGTGAGCTGCATTCTCTCTTTTCTCCTTTTCTTTTTCTTTTCTACTTTCTCTATTCTCGCTCTGCTATATCCTCTCTCTTCTTTTCCTCTTCACTCTTATTCGTGCGGGAGAGAGGGGGGAGGCACTCTTTTACATAATCAGCGTACCCAGGCATGTAAACATGTTGACACGAGCCCCACGCGGCGCTTGTCGGAACAGGTGAACTCGAAATTGACGACGACCACGATACATGGGCCGACACCGACTGGTATCACGGCGACCAAAATACAGAGGAAAATCGTCGTGACTTCCCCGAAGGCTTCAAGTGGGAGTGCTGTGAAACTGATGCCAACAACAAGGGCTGTGCCAAGGGTAGGCACGAAACTGCAGCAAGCCATGGAAATGCACGCTCAGTCGGCAACAGTCACAAAGAGTATGTTGTGATTGATGATGATGATGATGACGAAGATGATGGTCAATGAATGAAAAGATGAGGAATGAATGTCTGTCTAATCAACACACTGCGTTAATTAAAAAAAACCTGTTTCAGCCATTTCCCAATAACTCCCTCCCTATGGATGTTGTAATGTTTGGCCCTATATCATCATCGTCTTTCCATCATCTCTGTCCTCATTTGCTGGTGCGAGAATAATAAAAAATAAAAAAAAAGAACAACCAAGAGCCCCAAGAAAAACAACACGGGCTACCCTGGCTCCTGCGCACAAACATACACTGAACAATAGACACTCAAAAAGAAGCCCCCAAGATGATTCCCTTTCGACGGTGCGAAGGTCAAGGGTGCTGTACCCGGTACTCCATGCGCCCCAATGTGATTGCCTCCCTATAACACCCGCTGACAGGCCATGTTCAACCAAAAGGATCCCAGAGGGGTCTATTCGATGTCTTCATATGTCATCTTCCAGCACGAACGGAAGTTCTTCTGTTGAATGGCGACCCAGGGCTGGTATTCTTGCTTGCCGTGCCCCATCAATAGCGGCTTGCCCGACTGCAGCAGCTGCGCTCTTTGCTGTGGCCTTGTCATGACTGGGCCCCTATACCCCCATGATGGGCATCTTCTTGTTTCGCTTGCCGAGTAATGTGGCGTTCTCCAGGCTGAGCTCAAACGCGCCTCGCTGGCGGTTCCGGTCTCTTACTTGCTGCCTGGCGGCTGCTGTGACGGCCGCCGAGTGCTGGCCGTATCCCTTCTCGCCCCGTTCGCGTTCTCGTCCTCGGGCCTCGCCTTCGTGATCCTTGATGTTGGCCTTTCGCATGCTCTGCTCCAGCGCATGTGTGGCGTTGGGCTTGGCAGCAGCGTCCGGTTCCTGGCCATCAATCTGCATCATGTCCTCGTCCTCCTCATCCTCCTCGTTGAGCCCGCCAAGGAGCACGGCAGGCCCGCCCTTGGCACCAATCTGTGCTCGTCGCTTGCCCTCCTCCTCTTGGCGATGCACGGCGTAACTGACATCAAACACTTCGCGGAGGTTGACAGCTCCGGGCGATCGGAAATCATAGCGCTTGCCAGCCTCTTCGAATCTGGTGGCGTCAAATGGCTTGAGCATTTCCGCCTTCTTCTTCTCCTCCTCGCGAGGAGTAGGGCCGTTGCCCCGGATCCACGGGTGGGCCAAGAACTCGGTAATCGTGTAGCGTTTCTCAGGATCGACCGTCAGTAGGTGGCTGATCAGATCCTGCGCCGACTTGGAGATGTCGTCCCACCAGGGGGACAGGAAAGTGTACTGGCCCTTGGCCACCTTCTCGGTGAGCACCTCGATGCTCTCATCATAAAAGGGCGGGAATCCACAAAGCAGGGTGTACAGAACACAGCCCAGCGCCCACATATCAACCGACTTGGAGTACCGCTCATCCTTGACAATCTCGGGCGCCGTATACCCAACAGTGCCACAGGGCGTCATGGTCTGGTTGTCCCACACGATCTTGGATAGACCAAAATCGGCAATCTTGATTTGACCGATGCCACCGGCTCCCTGGCCAGGGATGAACTCGCCCTCGTCGGCCTTGTCCTCGTCGCCAGGCTGTGTGGGCTTGGGCTGCTTCGAGGGAACGAATGGGATCGGATTGAACAGAATATTTTCGGGCTTGATGTCACTGTGGCAAGGGGTCAGCTATTGTGGCCATGTCGATGCCGTGGCGCGCAATGACGTCAGGAGGGGTGATCCCAACATCGACGACGCCAGGGTCTGCGACACGCGGATGCTGCGGAATTCAAACTCACCGATGAACAACTCCCATTTCCTCGTGGAGGTACTCTAGAGCCTTGGCTACCTGGACAATAACGTGGCGCGAGAGCTCTTCGCTGAAGTAGGTCAGGCGGACAATTTGGTGGAAGAGCTCACCGCCGGGGGCGAGTTCAAGGACGATGTAGTAGTACTGTCTGGACTCGGAAAAATCGACGAGCTTGATAATGTTGGGATGGTCCAGCTGGCGCATAATCTGGACCTCCTTCAAGATGTTTGACCGCTAATACTGGTCAGCATGCTGATTGTTTTCGCTTGGCCGCACACATGATCGCCTGGCTGGAACTCTACTAAGCTCAGCGAGGGCGGCCGTAATTCACACACAAGAAACCAAGCAAATAAAATAACTAACGAAATGAAAATGTTCTCGCACCTCAGCAGCCTTGGGGACCTTTTTAAAGTCCGGATGTAAATGCTTATTTCCCTAGTAACGGGGAGAACCCCGCGTTGTTGGTAAATGGGGTCGGAAAATAAACGACGTAAGGCGAAGATAAAGACGAAAAGCGACGTAAAGAGAAGAGCTGCGTCGTAGACACTGGACGGCCCTGGCGAACTCACCTGCATACTGTTCATTTCGTACTTGCGGACGACTTTGATGGCAACCTCGCCCCTGTCTCCGGTCGTATCACGGGCGCGGTAGACGTTGCTGAAGGCGCCGTCGCCCATCTTGTCGACAAGCTCCCATCGCTCGAGTCCGGGATACCGGGGGAACTTGCTTTTGCTGGCCCGTTCCTCGGCAATGATCTGGGCGAGGTTTGCGTCATCAATGCGCTTAGACTTGGACGTCTTCTGGGCGTGAGCGTCTACGGGAGCATCGGCGTAGGCCTCAGCATTGTCCGCGGCGGGGGCGTGATGGGCGGGTTGAGCAGCTTGCTGGGGTGCCTCGGACTTGCGCGAGGCCTCATCGGCGAGGTTTGCGGTGCGGGCTTGCTTGCCTGCGAGAGAGAACGGGCGGTGTTAGTCAGACGTGGATGGGTAAGACGCCAGAGCAGCCAGGGAAAAGACGGCGGGGAAAATCAAACATGGGAGAAGCCAAGGCTCGAGGAGAACATACCGTGGCGGATGAAGTTTTTGAGCTGCTGAATGGTAGACATTGCTGGAGAGGTTGTCGCTGGGGCGCGACGGGCCACCTAGAGGACTGACGACGAGCTCTACTGGGAGTGTTCAAGGGAGGGAGGAAATGATTCTCCTGGGGAATTTCTTGGTCAAAGGGCAAATAATGCGCCTCGGAAAGAGTCCAGAATTGTTCGCGGAGAGTCGTAACGTAAAGCCTGGGCTTGGTGTTTCTTCTTCTTTTTTTTGCAAGAGTAAAAAAAAAACGACGGGCAGACCGATGACGACGTTTGAAAACACTAGACCAGGGCTTGGAGGCACGCGAGGCGGCTTTGGCTGGACGCTGCGGCGGACGTGCGGGGTTTAAACGAGTCGCAGGACGGAGCTGAGGGGGGTTCGTGCGCACCGAGTGAGTCGGACAAAGTGCGTCGATGCGGTAGCAAGGCTGAGGGATGAGCCGGTTTAAAAAAAAATAAAGAGCAGAGGAGAGAATACGGAGGAGAAGATGAAAAAGTAAGAAGGAGAAGGGGGGGGGGGGCTTAAAGAAAGGGAAGATTGAAGCTAGAGGATGGACGGGTTTCCAAGGTGGGAATGGAAGAAGGCAAGTTGCAACAAGCAGCAACGCGCAGTGGGATTAAGGTACGTCAACCCATTGGAAGCAGGGAAACTGGGAAAAGCTGGTAGACGACAGGACAGGACAGGGGCTACAGGACAGTGGACGTGCAGCGTACGGGCAGTGTGCGCGTAGGGGATGGTACGCCACAGCTCAGTGGGTATCTTGAAGGGGAGGGGGGGGGGACGAGCACGCGGGTGACGAGACTGATGGCCACTTTGCAAATTTCTCTCTTCCAGCTCCGTGATAAAGAAAATTGTGGTAATATGGATTATAGTGCAGGCAAATGAAATCAGGCTATTCATTTATTGTTTACAATTGTGTTGATGAAGGCGGGTTACCTTCTCCCTATAGGTCCCTAGGTCTCAAGCTCTTATGCAAGGTTGCAAATGTGCCGTGCCAATGCTGTCTCTCACCCAGCTCCCTTCCCCATCAGTGGTGAGGTCACTACAGATCTGTGCTGGGCTGGGCTGAGAAAAGCTGGGAAAATGGGCCGGGGGTGGTTCTGGACCTGGACCTGGGCTCGCCGACGGGTGGAGATGGGCTAGGCAAGCCACCACTAACTCTTGCAGCCTAACAGGCCGAGACGTCCGGCACTTCTTTTATGCTGCTGCTGCTGTTGGGGTTTTTGAAATAAGGATGAATACAAAGACGCAACTTGATTTGGCGAAATAAGAGACGAACCCCAGAAAACGCCCTTCCCTGGGTCGGTCTGGACAACCAAAAGACCCGCTTTGGGCCAGACGACGGCGGCTACCATCAAGCAGGCGCGCCGAGTTCAGATAGTCTGCGGTGGTGACGGGGACAAGCACGCAAGGTTGGGTCAGCAGAGAGGGAAAAGCAAGGCAGCCAGGTCTAGCGCTGGACGGTACACACACGGGAGAGGGAAGGATGCTGGAAGCAAATGCCCATGGCCTCGTGGCTGTTGTGCACCCGGGGGTCAGCAAGGATACGAATCAAGAAAGTTGGCGGCGCTGGCTGTCGACCTGCCGAGAGCTTATCCTGGGGCCAATATCTTTGGGCCTTTATTCCCCCCTCCTCTCCCGAAAGCCCAGTGCGTACTACCCACCCCCCGTCTGCGCTCGGGGAGGATGAGGAGGACACAGGCAGAGTAGGCAGACAGGCGAGCGAGCGAGCGAGACAGATAGACAGACAGCAGGGAAACTGCCCTGCCGCGACATGCTCATCAAGCCAAGGTGTCACGAATAGGACTAGCCATCGCGTCAGCGCGTTGGTTTATAATGCGTCGGTCACTATGCCCGACGCCATGTGGAACAGCGCCGCAGCTCTTCGGCGAGGAAAAAGAAAACAAAACTGGGGAGGGGGGGACCCATCCGTCCTTGGAACAAACGGCGGGCAACCTAGCTAGACGAGCGTGCGTGTGAGGTGTGAGGTGTGTGTCTGTCTGTCAGTGACAGGCGCCAATGCCGCCCGCATTCTCTCTTCTCTTCTCTTCTCATCTCTCCCTGGCCCTCGGTTGCCGAGTCTCTCTCTTGGCCAAATAGAGCTTGATGGCGTCTCGTTTCTGCCAAGCCGCATCACATCACATGGTACGTGTGACAATGGGTGTGTGTAGAGGCGGGTGGCATCATCGTTTTCATCATTGTTGCATCTATCCGTAGGGTTCTTGAGCCGTCGTTGGCTATTGGGGAAAGGAAGGGGCGATCGTTCCGCGGTGAGATGTGGCGGCTCGCCTCTTGTATCCCTGCTTGTACTCTATGAGGAAAGTTGCAGCCGGCGAAGGTATCATGGACTTAGGTTGGCGTAGCTTGCTCTGCTCTGCTCTACTTTGCTTTTTCCCTTCCCTCGACGATTCCCCTCCCGTTGTCCCAGACGTGCGGGCGCCGTCGCAGTGCACAGTACATCCCTCGCGTGCATGTCCTGCAGCTTCATCTGCCACAGTTGTGTTAGCCTGCATCTTCCCAGGGCCTGGGTTTGCTCTCTCCCTCTCTCCCAGCAAGTCAAGTGTCCCTCATGAGTTATCAATCAGCCAGTCAAGCGCCGTCATGTCACCCACACCAGCATGCACCAAACATGCAACACCCACACTCGCACAACAAGAAGGGAAAATAGGTAAAAATGGACCTATCCCTGCCCCGCCCCGCCCCGTTATGACGCTGCCGACGACGTCATCCACTGCCCCTCAAGGGCAGCTCCGGAGCCTCTACTCCCTTGTCCGGCGATGCCAGTGCGTGTCTCGGCGCTGGTGGCCGCTTGGGGGCGTCGTCTAGGCCCTCTGGCGGCCCCGTCGTGGCGTCGACCCTGGCTCGCACCCAATCATCAACTCCAGCCTGTAGCCCGCATCGGCGGCGACAGCGAGCAGTGCTCCGCTCCAGCAGCTCCCGAAGGCCAGTTTCAACGGGCAGCAACTTTTTTCCTTCTTCTTCGTCTTCACTTCTAAATCCGAGTCATGAAACGGCCCGTACGCCTACCTACCGCGGCGGTGGTAGCACGGGAAACTAGGAAGAGCTTACCTTGTCGGAAATGACTGCATCACGTTGTAACCTGCAGAAACAAATTCAATTCCTCTTCCGGGGCCAATTTCTCACACTGTGAATATCCATACGAATCATACAAAAGTCAAACGGGAGGCCGGCGGCTGTCGTCAAGGGAGGTAGGTGGTGGTGGGGTGTTCTTCCGCCTTGTGCCGCTAGGCTAGACAGACGTCTAGTCTAGAAAACCGCCCAGTTGCTTATTCCAGACCTTGGCCTGCTAGCACTTCGTCCCATCATTCTTGTGCTCATTGTCTTTGATTCGTCTGAAACAGCTCCCAATGGGACGGAATCCTCGCTCAACAATTCATTCCGTACAGGCTCAGTTTCTGGTTGCCCTCAGCTTTCGACCCCAGACCCCTGATTCAGTTACTTGGTAGCGTGCTGGGCCCTGAAAATCCGGTCAGCTCTCTCAGCAATGCCAGGATCCATGGTCATTGCCCAGGCCTTGTTGATGGATTCGCACCCGGAACCCCCCTCCCCACAAAGCTTCTGTAGGCTTGGTCATGTTTAATTTACTTCATGCACTGGCTTCTTCTTGATCGTACCATCTTCTTTGTTATCTATTCGCTGTTGTTCTGCTCCACCTCAACGCGCGATTCCTGGTGATGTCATGACATGACGAATCGTTGCCAGGCTCAGAAAAAAAAAAGTGAGCTTGAACACGTGCAGATCTCATCCAGCTTGCCACATGTTGATCACCTTTTTTGACGTAGCCTGCTCCCCGGATCTGGCTACTCGACCCGCTCTAAGATTCAGGCAATCTCGGGATTTGCCTCTGCTTCCCGTCTGGATCTCTCCATTGACGCATCTTATTCGCTGCCCATCACTACTACATGTACTCATGATGCATGTTTCGGACCTCAGATCCGCCCGATGTTATTGGCTGAGGCTAGCGATGGTCCAACGATAGGCGTCAAGACATCCGCACTTCGCTCACCATGTCGCTCGGAATAACGTGTCTTTCTCCATGTTCACATCTGCACAACTCAATTCATAATATACCATGGTCCGATTCCGACTAGGCTATGTGGCACATGTACAGTTGTCGCATAAATCACATCAAGGTACCACGAGTCATACCCTCCCGAAAGGTTGCATGCATCTCTGGGTAGCTGGCAGCATTACTGCCCTTACAGCTTGAAATATCGATACGGCACCTCCTGACTCTCGGCGTAGGCTCTCAGCTGCCGGTTCTTCCACCCGTAAAACAGTCTCAGACCCAGCGCAGTCACCGTGACAAACAGCAGCAGCCCGGCATTTGTCCAGTGGCCCGTCGGGTATCCCTTTTCCCGCTCGCTGGCCTTGTAGATCCAGACGCCGGGAATCTGGCCGAGACCGCCGCCAATGGAGACGTTGATGGCGATGGCCAACCCGGTCGAGGCCGTGGTGAAGACATTGGAACTAAGCCAGCCCAGCATGGGGGGGAAGGCCGCGAACGAACCGGCAGTTGCCATGATCAGACCGCCGTACCGTGCCGCGTATGCATCTGCCGGCAGGGCAGCCGACATGATGAACCCAATGGCACCGACGGTCGAAGCTAACGCTGTGTGAACTCCGCGCGCGTTGAAATGGTCCGCTGACCACGCTACGAGAACTTGACAGACTGCAGGGGGTTAGCATACATAGATTTCAACCTACGCGGCCGCGATCGAGACATACCATATGCAATGGCCCAAGGGGGCACCGTCATCAATTGTGCCTGCAAATCCATATATCCCAGTCCTACAGTAATTGAGGGCGAAAACAAGCTCAAGCTTGCAAAAGCCGGGCTGACGGCAAAGTATATGGCGTAGTGCGCATACAACCGCCAGTCCGTGAGGGTCTCCCGAGCTTCTTCCCAGGTCATGGTCGGGTGGGATTCCTTGCTGCCCTCGTAGTACAGCCGCTGGATGGCCATGTCCTTCTCGGCCTCGGTGAGCCACTTGGTTCGTTCGGGGTAATCTGGCAGGAAAAACAAAACGAGGAAGGCTGCCAGGCACGAGGGGATGCCTTCGATGATGAACAGCCATCTCCATCCGGAAAGACCGGCCGCGCCATTCATGTGGCCGATGCCGTAGGCGATTGCGCCGCCAAACTAGGGATATTATGTGAGCAAGCCGCGGGTCGCTAGAAGCCAGCACCAAGGGAAAGGGAGGTTTCACTTACTGCGCCGGCAAGAGTTGCGGATGCGAGAATAAATGCGACGCTATCGATTCATGAGAAACAAGGTCATTGCGCTGAGACATGGACACCAAAAAAAGAAGAGTTTGGATCATGAGTGACTCTCCCTCGTACTTACCGCACACTACGCTCGTCGTGTTTGTACCAGAAAGTAAGGTAATAAACCAAGCCGGGGAACAGACCAGCTTCAAACATGCCCAGCAAGAAGCGGACGGCGACGACGCTGCCGAAGCTCTTGGTGGCGGCCGTGACAATGGTCATTCCGCCCCAGCAGAACATGAGAAAGGCGAGCCAGCGGCTGGGCCGCAGCTTCTTGAGCAGGATGTTGCTGGGGACCTCGAAGACGGCGTAGGAGACGAGGAAGGCCATGAGGGAGATGACAAACTGGTGGTCCGTCATGCCCGTCTCGTGCTGCATGTCGTTTTCCGTCGACGAGTTGAGGATCATGGCGTTGCCGATGTTTGTGCGGTCGAGGAAGCACAGGAAGTAGATGGCCGCCGACAGGGGGATGATGCGCATGTCCTGCTTCATGAGCAGGTTCTTCTCCATGGGGCTCATGTACACATCGTACTCGATGGTCGGGTCGTCCTATTAAAAGAGAAAAGGCGGCAAGGCGTTAGAGAGACAACAAGCCAAAGGCGTGCGCGCGCGTGTAATTCCGACAGCATCTGAGGGGAGGCGCAAAAGCAGAGCGGGACGGCGGAGTTTACCTTGTCCTTCTTCAATGTCGAATCGACATCATCTTCGGCCACGGGAGGGGGATACGGGCGAGGAATTCGCTCCGAGGGGGGCTGCGACGCCATCTTCATCACCCGGTCCCGCTCGCAGCGGCAATGGCGAAAATTGTCTCCAGAGGTGGTTGTTGACAGAGGCGCGCAAGTCGGACGTTTTTTTTCCCCTTTGAAAAACAGAATCCCACCTGCCGAGGGAAATAGATCGGCAGGGGAGAGAGCGTTGCTGGCGATCAAACCTCGGGAACAAGTCGTGCCACGGAACGGAGATGGATAAAAGGGCGGTTTTTCGTACAAGGCGGCACGATTCGATCGGGGGGGGCTGCTTGGTGGTTGTGAAAGAAAAAAAAGATTGCGCCAGAGAGATGGAAGCAGGCAGCCAAGCAAACAAAACGGAGGGTATCACGGTGGCCGAGCTAAGGGAAGCCAAAAAAAAAAAAAAAACAGCTCCCGGGTTGGGGAAGCGACGTTTTTTCACTAGATCAAAGTAGACCGCCGTCTCGGGACGAAATGCGGGGGAGCTGGCGGCCTTTTTCACACCAAGCTCAACCGGCAAGCTCCACTGCCGATCGGATCACATCAAAATGCGTCCCACCTCCTCGTGGTGGCGCCATGGGGGGGAGTCTTGTCCAGAAGTCTCAGCGCCCGTTGCGTCTCTCTGCTACATCACGTCGCAGCCGGGTCCCATATAAATGATGCGTCGCTCTGCTGTGATGTGATATGACAGCCGTGAGCAGCAGCAGCAGCAGCAGCAGCCTTGCCCCGTTGTCAGCTAGCTATGCCAAGGATGCCCCTCGCTCCTCCAGCGTGCAAGTCCCAACGGCGACACACGCGACTCGCCATGTTTCGGTCCTCCCCCCTCTCTGTTCGTAGCTCGCTCTTGGTGGTGGGCGGCCATTGCTTTTTTCTCGCTCGCTGGCTCGCTTCCCCGGGCGGAGAGGGAGGGGAGCCCCATCACAATCAACGGGATGGATGGATGGATGGATGGGCGTTATTCGGACGACAGTTTTCCCCCCCGGGAATAATAACCATGGGAGACTGAGAGAGGCATTATCCACCGCCGTCGCAGGTCGTCGCAGCAGGGCACGCGACCGGAAATGACATGCATCTCACGCCTCATACGGCAAACGCACTACGCGTCCTCCCCCCCGTGCTTGCTTTCCTTTCCCTTCCAATACCCGGCCAGGGTGTGCCCGGCAGTCCAATTGAGGAAGAGACTGCGAGCCCGTGATGAGCGGGGCGGCCATGGTCCGATGTTGCAACCGTGGGCTTCTTCTCTGGGGCGAGACGACGAGGTGGCCAGCTAGCCCAGCTTGCCCCTACTAGGCGCGCCCTGCAGCCGGCGTAGCATGCCGGGGCGGGCATTTATTTCCTTGTCGTCTTTCCCCCCCTCCTCCAACTACCGAGTGCAACAATTGCCTTTTTCTCTCGCTCTTTCCCTCCCTACCTCTTTGCTTTCCCTTGCAACTCCAAGGTTGAGGCGGCCAGCTTCTGCCTTTTCGCACCCCCGCGCTCTCCCCTCCCCCGCAACCGTCTCGGCCGAGATCTGGCTCCGGCCCGGGTGGACACCTTGGCGTCGGGGTGGCTTGCGGCCGTGGCAGCTCCGATGCCCGGCGCGGCGCACGGGGAGAGTTTGTGCTCCAGGATGAATGGATGGATGGATAGATGGGGCGCGGGCTTTCCATCCGAGCTTTAAACTCGTCGTCTCCAGATTAGGAGTCAACAAGCAATTGGCTAATGCATGCGGGCATCCACACAGCAGGCAGACGGGGGGAAAGCCAAAAGGGTGTGCGCTTGGTTTCGCCCTGGGCAGCAAGAACAGGTGGTGCGCGCGCTGAAGAAACGGCTTAGCCCGCAGCAGAAAGCCAATTCGGAAGTGGGAGTGCCACCAGATTAATTGCTTGCTTGCTTGCTTCCATCCCCGACGTCATTTCTGCGACGTCGCTGCTGCGATCTTCACCGTCTTTGGCCATTCTCGGGCTGCCAATTTTAATCCGCTTGCGCGACTGCCGCACTCGATCGATCCGGCATCTTCACCACTCGCGAGGCAGATCATGCACTGATGCGGTAGGCCGCCTCACGAAAAGTGATAAGCGCACCATGTCCGATGTGGCAACTGAGCTGTGAAATCCAAAAAAATCCTACATGGCCAACTACCACCCTACTAAGAATGCTTGACTCGCGCATGTCCATAATTCCCATGTTCACGTATGCAGCAATTCGAGCCGCGCCAACCACCTACACCACCTACCTACCTGCTTGCCCACCTCGTCGCTAGTTGTCCGTCTCTTCTGACTCACCGGGCCACGCGAACCATGTGATGACCATGCAGAACTTCATGACAGCCGCGAGCCACAGAGCTCCGGCAATGCCAACCGTGCTGCTCGCAAAGACACCTCCGAGCACCGCGCCGGAGATGAGCAGCAGCGGGGCTGCGGCCCTCCGGTTCCGCGTTGCATTCTGCAGCGCAAACAGTTCTTGATCCGAGAACAAATCGCAGTACACGCTCGTGAGCACCACGCTCGTGAGCGCGTTCTGCCGCAGCGCTCGGCTCGCCACCGCCTGCCCGCAGCTCTGGAAGGCAATGAGTGCAATCGGCATGAGGACGTTCCAGGCCGCAGGGTCTCCCGAGGAAGGAGGCGGATATACGCCGACGACGAGAGCGGCGCCGGCCGTGAGTGCGGCCTGGGCGGCAAAGGACGCGCAGAGGACCCAGCGGCGCCGAGGAGAGAAGAGCTTGTGGAACCGGGCAAAGAAGAAGGATCCCAGGCAGAAGCAGCCGATGGACGTGGCCGACTTGAGGAGTCTCGGTGTCGACTGGGCCCTCGAGATGAGAGACGCAAGGCCAAGCCCAACATACACCGTGTTTCCTAGGAGATGGTCAGCTCTGCGTGTCTCGGATAGTAGCCGTCGACTGATTGCAGCCGACAGCTCGACTGACCTGTCTGCATGGACACGAACGCGCCCCATATTTGGATCGAGGCACTATCCAGCAGCCCCGTCACCATGTAACATATGAGCAGAACCGCATCAGACCACGAGCACGAAACGTCGCCCATCATTCGCCGCCGCCACCCCGAGAGCCCAGGACGAGCTCCGGAGCCTCCCAGGAGGGGCGTTTCCTCGTCCGCAGTGCCATTCACCGCGCTGTCGCCTCGCCGGCCCACCATACCGCCACAGTCGAGTTGTCGCTTTGTCCAGCGCGTCTCTCCTCGGTAGCCAAGGGCTGGGCACAGTATGAGGGGCACTGGGTGAAGGGTCTCAGTTGACAAAGTCTTGCACGTGGCTTGATGTATCAAAAATTCCAGCCCGAGTTGATAGGAGTTCCAAGAATCACAGAGCCAACCCCCAGTCAAAAGCCTAGTTTTGCGCCAAGCCCGGACGCGCCAGCGCTCGTTAAAATAAGACTGCCAAGGGTTTCGGTTGATCGATTCCACACAATGTGGGCAAGCTCCATCATAAAAAAGATGAAATAAAATTCTTCAAGAAAAGGATACGGCGGAAATAAGGAGATCTTGACCCCAATCGAGCAACTGGAGAACAAGGCTCTGCGGTAAAGAAGGTCCGAATTGCGTGTCCTTGGTTGATGTCATCGCCCCACGCGCACGATCCACAGAGATTGGCCGACTCGATTTATTTAGTTCAAGCACAAGATATTCATAGTATGCACAATTAGTCACATTTATGATCAGGTACACTCTTTACGTCTTCAGTAGAGACCTTCGTAGTAATCCCTAGATTCAGGAAGTATGCATGTCTTTATTGTTCTTTTCTCTACTCTTACACGGTTTGGTTGTTTAGTCTTCCACATAACTTCATATTAGACATAAGCTATGTAGGGACCTCCAATAAATTCACTATTCACAAGAAATAAAATTGGCGAAAGTAATCCTCCCACGTTGCCCAACCCCCCTCTCTTCCATCTTCTTTGAGCCAGCTGCTCTCTTCTCCTCTCAGCACTTAGTTCCAGCGCCAAGAATAAGCAGCAGGAGTAGCAGTCACATAGACAGTCTCAGTAACGGTGTGAGCGGCGCCGCAGGTGCTCTTGCCCTTTCCGCTGCTGCCAGCAGTAGAGGTGGGGCGAACACGACGAGTTCGGGTTTGGATGCTGGTGGGAGTGCGGATGGGAGTGTAAGCCGAGGTCTGGCCGGCGCCGGAGTCAGAGTCAGACTCATCATCGCAGTCGCTATCATCGCTAGCGGGAGCAGAGGGAGTGCTCTCGGGGGCCGAAGGGGTAACGACGCTGGTGACAATGCTGCTGAGCTGTTGGACGGTGGTCTTTCCAGCAGCGGCAGATGAGGCGGCAGCGGTGCTGGGGCTAGCAAGGACGTCGGAGACATCGGCCGAGGACAGGGTGACGAAAGAAGGCTTAGGAGTGCCAGCGGCGGCAGAAGACGAGGCCACAAGTTGCTCAGCAGCGGCGGCGCTGGTAGCCACGACAGCCTTGGAGGAAGACTGAACGCCAGCAGCAGCGGAGGACTGGACAGCAGTGGCAGCGGGAGTAGCAGAAGCGGCAGCGGAGCTGGCACTGCCGCTGCTGCTACCACTGCCGTTGCTCATACAAGCAAAGGACATCTTCTGGACGTTGGAAGCGGTAGTAGCACCATCGAGCTTCCAGTCCATGCTGACGTAGGGCCAGCAGATGCGGCCATCGGACATGGTGACCATGTCACCAGCAACGTAGGTGTCGTCAGAGGTGATGGCATCGCCAGAGGTCTTGCCAGAGCTGTCAACAACCTGGAACTTGGTGCCAGCAAAGGTACCTCGGCAGCCCATGGCGTCAAAGTCACAGATGGGGTTGGAAATCTCCTCCCAAGAGACAAGAGCGGAGCTGCTGTCAAAAGTAGCAACGTGAGCGTTGGAGCAGTCGTTGGTGCCAGAGGTAAGCCAGTTGACCTGGCTGTCACCATCGGCGGAGCCGACCACGGAGGTAGCCTGGTCACCAACGAGAGTGTTCTTGTCGGAGAAAAGAGCGACGGCAATGTTTCGGTTGTTGGTGCGGTTCTGGGAGGTGGTGTAGCCAGAGCCCATCCAAGAGTTCTCGGTAAGATCAATGGCACCACGGGAAACCCAGGAGAAGATGTAAGAGCTGGCGTCCTGGAAACGGGCGAGCACACTGTAAGATCCACTCATTCCACCCATGGCTTCGTTGCTTGCGCCGTTGATGACATGCTCGTTGGAAACCTTGACACCGTCGTTGCCCATTCCCTGGGTCTTGGTGTTGAGCCAGATAGCACCTTGATCCTCAGCACAGAGCGAGGCGAAGGGAGGAGCATCAGCCTCTTCGAAAGCAATACCGGTGTTGTGAGAGCAACCCCACGAGGAAGAAGCACCCTCGATGGTCTTGAGGGTACCATCAGTGGCAATGTATCGGATGGCATCACCAAAGTGGCCAGAGGCAGAACCGGAGTAGGAGGTAACAACAATGTAAGCAGCGTAGTAGCCAGCCTTCTCGGAGAAGACAAGGTCACCGTTGATGTCAGGAGAGGCAAGCGAATCGCTGGAGTCGATACCAGGGCCACCGAGAAGAGTTCGGAAAGTCTTGGATCCGTTGGTGTATCGGTAGAGAACGGCAATGGCAACGCCGTCAGCCTCTCCCGAAACCACCTCGTTGGTTAGAAGGGCAAAACCATCGTTGTGGGCAACCAGACCACCAGCCTCCTTACCGGTGGAAATGGTGACGGCATCGCCAACAGCCACAAAGGTCTTGGGGTTAACGCCCTGAACGTGAACTCCAGTTCCGCTAGAGTCGAGGTAGGCGAGGTAGGCGGTGGAGCCGTCGGGGGACAAGGCAAAGGGAGTTCGTCGATGGTGAGGGTATCCGGTCCAGTAAGCCTCCTTGATAGGGTTGAAAGAGCTGCTCAAAGTCATGGAGCCAACAAAGTTCTCGAGCGATGAGGATGTCAAGCCGGCAGCTGCCAGCGCCAGGCAGGCAGCGAATGAAAAAAGACGCGACATGGTGGTTGGAGCGAGAGGATCAATTCAAAAAAGAGAGAACGGATTCGATCGAATCGGAAAGGATTGTCGAGAGGAAAAAAAGAATGTAACTGACCCCAGGTCAAAAAATCAAGAACAGTGAAAAGGATTGAAGCTATCGTCTCTCATTGTGCATCTTCTCTGAGCGATGCTGTGTCTTATAAACATCAGTTCCATCCCTCTGGAGCCCGGGTCCCGTCTGGCCGGGGCGGGAGCCACGGCTTTCGGCCAAGACCCGGAGCTGCCATGCGAGCGGTGGAAAAATTGCAAAGGCGATCCGTCCGCACTGACTTTTGGGTGCCAGGACTAGCTTCTGGACTCTTTTTCATTTTACATCAAACGGGCAACAGGTGAGGGGGAGGAGTTATCCAGGTTAAGGTGTTTCAGCCCCCTGTCAAACTGTGGCAGGCCGGGATGTGCCATCGGCCCAGACGGTGTTGTTGGGTTCCGAACAAGGCGGCCCCGGGTGGAGTGTCAACGGCCGCGTATCCCGTCTGGGCTAGAGCGACGAGGGTTCTGGAAGCGATGCCATGGGGACGGTTTCGAAGTGGCGCCTACGGCAGTAAACGAAATGTTACCAGGAGTTTTACGAGAAACAGAAGACCACATCAGAAGATGGACGATTCGCTGCTGCGGGGTAGCATCCCTAATTTCGTTGGGGTTGAGGGACTGAAGTGTTCCTTGACATCCCGATTCTTTTAGTTAAAGCCATGATTTCGGATGCAACAAGTCATGGCGAGAGGGTCGCTCCACGGTCCATGTAACTAGCGAACAGCATTTCGGTTCGTATCGCAAAGACCTTTCCAGAATATTTTTTTTGTTCTTCATCCATCTGCAACAAGCTTATCAAAAAGTAGGTGAGGCCGGGACGGGGCTCCAAGAGGATGGAGACGTAAACCTCGAGCCCAGGGGGTTTGCATCAGGAATGACCCTGTTTCGCGACGTTCCGTCAAGCCTCGCTTTCGCAATTCATCCCGGCGGGCAACTTTGACAGCCGCATTGTACATAATTGTGGGTGTCATCTTCTTGTAGTTGTAGCCGGGAATGATCTCTCACTCGGAGAATTATTCATCATCTTTCCCGTCCCCGTGCGGGAAAGCCTCGTCTGACATTGACATGACCCATGCCACTGGTACTGAGGGTTGGATGACGACGATTGTGCGAACTAGAGTGCTCGGGACGAGTCGCGCAAGGACTGATTTGATCTACCGACGGTCGGGATACGATGGGGATCATCAAGATGCAACGGATCAAGGGAGGATCCTCAAGGGTGCGAGAAATAACGGACGTAGTATTATCCTCACACGAGAAACGGGATGAAACACGATTTGTCTGGCAAATAAACTACGAGGATAAAGAAGGTCAGCGAACCCATTTTGGATGTCTCTCTGTCTGATGACTAAGGATGCTATAGCCGATTAAACTTTGGGCAGGAACCCGGCTGCGATCATTCGGCAGGTGTCGCCTTGACTAGCTCGCAGTCAGGGGCCTTCCAGGCCATATTCCCGCTACACTCGCTCAGGACTAGCCCCAATTGGCTCCCCTAAATACTCGCTCATAGGCCTAAGCGAGGCCAAGCGTTTGCGCGGAAACTGCTCGCCAGACGCTGGAGCGGCCGCCCTGCGCCCCAAGCTACGCCCATTCCAGCGCAGCAAAGATGCTGATGGCTCGTATTTGGCCAGAGCTGAACTAGCACAACTTGGCCGTATTGCTTACGCGAAGCTTCCAAATGGCCTCTGCCACGGGGACTTTTTATCCAGGTCGCCGCGTGCCTTTCATCTCGCATCTTTCTGTCTCTGCTTCGCCAATTCTGCGCTCGTAAACTCTCTGTCCTTGACCTTGACCATGTCCAGTCTTTCCACCAATTCCTGGAGGGCATCCGTGAACAACGGCCTTGTCGGCGTCGCCATTGCCGGTGGCACCCTTTCAACAGTGCTGGCTCTCCTGGTCTTCATTTCCGGCACCTCCATTTCTCATCATGGCGGTAGCAGCGGCAGTAGTCACTTGCAACTGAAAGACCTTGCCCTAGTTTCGGTACGACTTTCTTTTCTTTTTCTTCTCTAAAAGTCGTTGCAGCTTCCAGATTCGTATGATATGTAAAGTGCCCCAATATATACTAATTTCCGTTGTCGTGCAGTTTGACGGGGTCATTCCCAACAATGATACATCCCAGTTCCTAGTCCATCTCCGCTGGTTCGTGAACTCCTTCGCTTGGGAGTATCCCGGGGCACCCGATGGCATCCCCCAAGCCGGTTTTGCCTCCAGGGGTCTCCGTTTTTCCTCTGATGTTGTCGGTGATCTTCGCATGATTGCCACCGACCTTAAGCTCCCCGAGGAGAGTTACTATTGCCCTCAGCCCGGTCCATCTGCAACACAATGCAGCAATGTCTTTTATGAGGCATGGCGGTCTTTTTTCGTTGTCGATGGTCTGCCCACATTTAGTTGGATCAACTGGATCATGCTCATCTCCGCCATCGTCGTTTGCCTGATGAGTATTGCTCAAGAATGGATGGTACGGAAGCGCCCATATTGGATGCGATGCCGATGCCTTATTGGAAAGCGATATTGCCCATACCCACAAGGAACAAGGGAAGAAATCGAAAATCTTGATGACCACGTTTGGGACAAGGTTCGCATGTCGTATTGGGCATTGACAGCTGGTTACTTTGCACTTCCCGCCGTCCAGTCAACTTTTATCTCGTGGCTTCTCCTCAAGTACATTGATGCTATAGAGGGTCGGCTGCCTCACGGTATCAGCATGAATGCTAAAAGAGAAATAAAGGCAGAATTATTACTTTGGGTCGCATTTGTGGCGAGTGCAGTGAGTGCCATATGCATGCTGATTAAATGGTGGATGAGCGGACGGCCAAAGGGGTGGATGGAAGGGCAGAACTTGAGTCGACTGGAGAGATATACTGACTAAAGCAAATTTCTTTGTTGTTTAAAATGATTACGTACCTTAGTTTGAAACGAATTTCACTCTTGGTTCACGTGCTCGTGAAGCCATCATTTCCAAGAAATACCTAGTTCTATATATGCCATTACAAAGCACCCGCTGTCTATAAAATAGCAGTCAAATTACAAATGCCTAGGGACCAGTCATGAGTTGATGTTGGCCGGGTCAGCTACTAAAAACTTTTCTGAAAAAGGGTCAAAATATTGTTTTCGATTGTCAAGAGATGCGCTCTTCTCAGCCATGGATTTAGAAGCGGATTCTATACTCTTTAGCAAATCAGTTGCTTCTTGCGCCTGCCCATTGGCGCGATATGCGCTTATAAGTTGATGCTGTGCACTTAACCGAAGGGGGTGTGCTTCTGGCAGTATCTTCACTTTGATGGGCACTACATATTCAAGCAGCTCGATTGCCTCCTTCAGCTGCCCATTACCCAGATACGCGTCTGCGAGTTCTTCCTGTGCGCTTAGTCGTTCAACATTGTCCTGTTTCAATGTCTTTGCATCCTCAGCCACCACATATTCCATGAGTTTGATTGCTTCTTTGACTTTTCCGATTTCCTGGTACGTTTTGGCCAGTTCAAGCTTTGAGGTCAATCGACCAGGAGAGGTCGTAGCTGCTTGGCCATCTTCTATGGCCACTATATATTCCAGCAACCGGATGGCCTCTTCAACTCTTCCGGTGTCTCGATACGTCCTTGCGAGTTCGAGCTGCGAAATTAATCGATCCGGGTGATTCTCTGCCCATATCTTTTTCGCGACCTCCACCACATCTTCGAGTTCTTTTACCGCTTCTTCGAATTTCCCATCGAGTTGTAAACAATCACTTACCCAAATTCCCAAGGCACAGCGTTGCTCACTTTCCGTACTTTTACACGTGCGCAATAAACTGAGAGCATGTGCACGATACTGCCGACATAAATTGAGGTTTTCCCAAACAGTCTCAGGATAAATGCTCTTCATGTGTTCCAACGCATTTTGCTTTGCTGTTTCCATGGCCTTTTGCTCCTCGATCCATATTCGGGTCGCCATATGCACTAGCCGATGCATCTCATACGCTTCGGCATTTTTATGGCGACTGAGAAAACTGTACTCCATCAAAACGCCAATCGACCGTCGAAATTTCTGTTCTGACCCCGTCTTGGGAAGTATCGACTTGGGGATTGCTTTTGGCTCGATGCATCCAATAAATGAGAGCAGCAGGGTAGCACCCTCGTTTGTCTTCCGAATTTGGTGGAACGATATGAGCCAAGTGGTGGCTACGGCATTTTGGGAATTCCTGTACCGGGTACTATCTTCGAATTCGCTGCTCATCAGCTCTATCATGTCCTGATCTGTGCTTTTGAAGAGCTGGAGGTACTCTGATATCGCTACTTGATTTTCGTTCATGTATGCCACCGCCTGTGTAATAGCTAGAGGGAGGTATGCAAGATGTCCGAGAAATTCGATTACATCCACCTCGTTTTCAAGGTCTTCCTTTTGAAACAGTGACTTTTCCAGGTAATCTCTACCCTCTTCAGGACTCATCTCCCCAAGCTCGACAAAGTGATTGCCAGAGACCGAAACCGCAACGCCTCGAGCTCGTGTTGTATATAGTATTCGTCCCTCGCTGTTCATCGGTAGGTAAGTTTCAATGCCTGGCTGGTCCGGGGATTCGAATAGGACGCTCTTGTCATCAGCATTATCGATGATCAGGAGCCATTTCCGCGATGCTTGTGATTCAAGATACTTCTGGACCAATTCTTGAGCGTCTTCCTCGTCCTTTTCTTCTATCGCGCACTCCTTCATGATCCCCATGTATGATTGCTCAAAGCTGGCTTTGCTTAGGGCTGATACCCAAAACACGGAATATTCAGGCAAGCTTGCTTTAACCCAGTAGGCTAATTGCAAAGCGACTTGGGTTTTTCCGATACCTCCTAGTCCAACTAAAGCAACTTTTTCGTGTTCAAGAGTAAAGAGCATTTCCTTGAGCTGATCCAATGTGTTGGTGCGCCCGGTGAAACGTGGATTCTTAAGCCGTGGAACGTGGAAATATCTTTGGGCTATAATGTGTCAGTCACGGCTTTGCAACCTATGTCTCCATACTTACTATTATGTGCCTCTTCCAGAGTAGTCTTGCGAGCGCTTGGTTGGGGTTGAGAAGGAGGGGCATTCGCAAAATTCGATGATGGCAAATCAAGCGCACCACTCCGCACAAAGCTTTTCAGAACACTTGAAATGGTATGATATTTGGGATCATCTCGGCTTGTGCATTTCACCATCTGCCTGTGATCCGCGTCTATGCGCTGTACGGTCTCAAGTGTTGAAGGCAGACCTATCTTTGAAGAAAAATCACTAACAATCTGGTCCGATGAAAGGTGTGAGCTTGAGTGTCATGGTATTTGGACACGGCAATGCCGCTAGGGGGATTAACCTTGCCATTCATTCCCTTTATCCCAGCGAGTTTATCTCCTTCGTAAAATGAATGAATCTTGAACCGGTATTGGTCCACAATTCTCACAAACTCTTCGTGGATGATGTCCAAAACTTCATTGTCCACCTCCAGTGCCTGGATAATCTTTTTGTGCGACTCTACTTTGGCGAGCCGGGCGATATTTGATGCCATCTTGCCCCAGCTTGCATAAGCGCTCCCGCGATGCGGCGTCCCGAGGAATACGACAAGTTTTGTCCGAGACTGGCACGCTGGGGATCTACGGATTGCCTGCAACAAGTCAGCACTGGGCAAATGTTACAGCTCGAGGAATACACCAACATCTTTGACAATGATACCACCAAGACTGTGTGCTACAAATATCACCGGGTCCTATGATTTTCAGTTTTTAGGGCGGCTAGTTCGTCGGTGCAAGGCGTCTAACCTTGTTGTCGATGTCTCTGTCAAATCGAACCGAAAAATCATTCCCATGCCGCGTTATGCTGTTTTGGTTGTTGGATTTGAGGAATCCTTCCACCACGCTTGCGTTGTATCCATACGTCCATATTCTTGCTTCTGGTATATCGGCAGCCAGAAATTCCTCAGGCCAGAACGGCGTGCCCGAAGGAGCATCGGCATGTTCTGAACCAGTTGATGGCGAACTTTGCTGGCTACGCCGGAAAAAAGAAAAGAATCCCTTTGGGGCGGTAGGGGCGGGCTCTACCTGGTTATCCTTGATCTTATCGCCGCCCCATGTGTATTTTGGGTGGCCCTTCAAGCCATGAACAAAAATGATGCTGTGTCTCGTCAGTCACGCCCACAGGTGAGGCATGCACGGAATTGCAGACTTCACAATCTTTGGCTCATTCCCGGTCCTATCGATGCCTAAAGGAGTAAAAACATCTCGGTTGATTGTCGCCATACTTTCCGGTGCATGTTACGTGCTATGCTATGTAGCCCGATGCACGCAGCCTGGTGCATCCTGGGGAGGTGGTGTCGTAGCTGGATGCTTGCCTGGCGGTGAGGGGAAGAGGTTTCTCTACCAATAACATGCATCCTTTTCCTCCGCCTTACTTGTAAAGGTTACATGCAGGTTAGACACTTAAGGTACAAGTCTTGCATGAGGCTCCATAAGAGGTGTGTAATATGACCTGTTGTGATTGGTACATTTGCGCCCTAGCAATTACAGGTGCTGTGCCTCAAAAATCAACTGAGGAGAGTCAAACGACGCGAATTTTTTTATCGCTAACGGCATCTGAATATTGATCAGGTTGTTGATAATTCATATTAGATCGCACTGCTAAACAACATACAAATCGATTGTTGACAGCCGTGTCGTTGAGCCTACCCTATATCCAGCTCAACAATGAGAGGGGATAACTCTAGTTCGTGAGGCGGGCCCAACCAACCCTAGGCAATAACATGGAGATAAAATCTCACCCTCCTCTCTTTCCTTTTGACAGACGACTTGGCAACCATCTCCGAGACTGTAACAAATCAAGACAGTCAGATTTGTCAAGTTCCCCACCATGGTTTATCTCAGAGGAACCATCGGCATGTACAATTGAACCCCGCAGTGATCCACATGCGAACCTCGTGGGCATTGCAACAGAGTAAAATAGCCCAAGGAGGGGAACCGGCACACACTGGTAGTTATCCATTATTTACGCCGGGGCCCGGCCCCGGACCCGGACCGGTCCGTCGTTGCCCAATGTCGTACATTTTAAAATGCCGATTCCGCACCTAAACTCTTACGCCGGCCGTTGTACCCGTCAATAGTAAACGTAGCTCGATCATGTTCTCGCCAGCTACCCTCAGAGCGGCATCGCTGCGGCAACTAACAGCCCGCCAGGCTGTTCGTGCCTTTAGCCGAGCGCCGTCTCGTCACCAATTGGCTGCCCCATCCATTCAAGCTTCACGGCGCCTGGTGAGCCGCGACTTCAAGCCCACCAAGCAGTCGGCGTCCTTTGCCACCAGTGCTGCAGCCGCAGCGCCTACGGACGAACAGAGCGGAAACCAGAACCTCGCTGCCGTCGCAACAGGCGGCATTCCTTACCCGGGGATTCCCAAATTTGAGGACCCGTACAAGAAGAGAGCATGGCAGCTCGAGCACATGGCCGGCGCATTCCGCGTATTCGCGCGCATGGGCTTCACCGAGGGCGCTGCTGGACACATCAGTGTTCGTGATCCCGTCGACCCAACCACGTTCTGGATCAACCCGTAAGTTGAAAAAAAAGCCGATCATACTCCCCCCTAAACGCTGCAGAGAAAAAGTCTAACCCACTTCGTTATATGTGTAGCCTGGGTGTACACTTTGGCATGCTCAAGGCCAGCGACATGGTGCACATTGACGAGGACGGCCAGGTTATTGGCGGCAACCGTGTGGCCGTCAACGCCGCGGGCTTCATGATCCACTCGGCCATCCACAAGGCGCGGCCAGATGTTCACGCGGCCTGCCACACGCACTCCAAGTACGGCAAGGCGTGGTCGACGTTTGGCCGGCCCCTGGACATCATGAACCAGGACGCCTGCATGTTCTGGAACAACCAGAGCGTGTATTCGAGTTTCGGCGGCGTCGTGCTGGCCGCCGAGGAGGGCGACCGCATCGCCGAGGCGCTGGGCCCGGTGAACCGCGCCGTCATTCTCCAAAACCACGGCCTCCTCACGGCGGGCGGCACCGTGGACGAGGCCGCGTACCTGTACTCGCTGATGGAGCGGACGTGCGAGGTCCAGCTCTTGGTTGAGAGTGCCGGGCTGTCCAAGGCCATCATCGGCGAGGAGGAAGCCAAGTTTACGTACGAGGTCAACGCTGATCCGGTGAGCCGCCATGATTTACGCCTGGTTGCCAGGTTGAGACGAGTTGCTGACATTGTGCTAGGAAACGCTGTACACCGAGTTCCAGCCGGACCTGGAATATGAGATTTGGAAGTCGAACGGAGAGCTCACAAGGGGCCTTTGATCCATTAATTAGGTTGACGAAAAACAGTGCATCCACCCGCCCAGTTGGTTGCATGGTACTTGAGTTGGGTTTCGATGGGATTGATTCAATATCAACTGTCCATTGTTCATGTCTTTGACTTGGCCCAATGCCCAAGTCATTGTTGTATTTCAGCCAAGCACGTTCCACGGCGCTGTGAAATAGACGTTTCAAAAGTTGGTCACAATTCGTAGCTAGTTAAATATCTTGCGCGGGAGTCGTGAAAAAATTTCCCCAACTAAAACATGCCTCCTAGGGCGAGCCAATTGGCAATCTGTAATTATTTCACAAAATCTGGCAACCGAAAGACGGCCCCGTACTGTTTCGGGGTGATTTTCCTTTGAGAATAGGCCAGCAAAAAAATACAACCAAAATCAGCACGCTTGTTGCCTCCAAAATCCCACCCATGCCCCCTCGCAAACCGATAAAAAAGCCCTCCGCGACGCAGACGTGAATGTACTATACACATTGAAATTTGGTAACATGAATCAAATATTGCGTGCCCAGAGGTGAATCTTACGAGCTCCAAGGGGACAGGCCCAGCATCCTGAGCCCGTTCTCCAGCACCACTCTGACATTTTCATACAGAGCCATCCTCGCCTTGGTGGCCTCCTCCTTATCGGCCCAGTCCTCCTCTTGGTCGTCGTCGAGCGAAATCATGATCTGATCCACCAGCCTGTACAGGTAGGCGGTCGTGGTGGTTGGCTCCAGCGTCTTCCAGGACGCCTGCACTGTGTCGGGGAACTGCGCCATGATGCGCAGAAGTTCAATGTAGTTTTCGCCCTCCAGGTGGGAGTAGTCGAGGGCCGCATAGTCAATGTCGGCGGCCGCTGACCCCAGCGTGGCGACCAGCCTTGCGTAGCAGTTCTGGACCGTTGGGCCGGTGTCGTAGTCAAACTTGGACATGCGCTTGGGGTCGCAAGCGTACGTTGTCGTGCGCTTGTGGTTGAAATCTTGAGCGAAGAGACCGGAGATTCCAATGGACTCCAGCGAACTTTCGGTTTGCGTGACATGAAGTGCCTCGGCATCCTCGTCGTCATCCTCCATGCTCTTTTCCATGCCCTTGCGACAGCCATCGATGTAGTCGCTGAGCAGGTGAGAGTCTTTGAGCTGGTCGCCAAGGTCAGTGATTTTGGCAAATGCGACATGCTGAATCTTTTCAGCGAGATCGCTGCGCCCCATAAGTTCAAGTGTTTTGATGACGCGATGGAAGTGCATTTCCTGCTCCATCGCAACAACGTATATCATCTTGTCAAACTCGTGCTTCTTGTACCGATCCAGCACGGCCGCAAGATCTCGCAAAAGATACGAAGTCGTTCCGTTTCTATATCGTACAACTGCCGTTGAGAGGCCCTTGGCATTGTGCTTGGAAAAGTCAATCATCCAAGAGCTGTCGTGTTCCTCGTAGACGCCCTTCTCCTTCAGGGCCGCCTCGACTTCCTCGACGGACTCGGGGCTGGCCTGGGACTCCCCCGAGTATTCATCAAACTCGATGCCAAGTCGCGAGTATGACTTTTTGTAATCCTCTACCGTGGCGTCGCGAAAGCGTTGCCATAGCGCAATGGCCTCGGCATCCTTGTCTTCCATCTTCTTGAAAAACTCATCTCTTTCTGCGTACAAGCCACGCGATTCGATTTCCGTCGTGTCCTTGCCATCTGCTTTAGCGGCTTTGCATTCATCCAGCTCCGGCTTGAAAAGTTCCTGGATTTTATTGTACACTTCAAGCATGTGCTGAAGAGGGCCCTTTTCGAACTCTTCCTCGGAGCCAAACCTCTGCCACCCAGCCGCAAGAAGGCCAATCTGCTTGCCCCAATCGCCCAGATAGTTCATCTTTACGACATCCCACCCCATGCCGGCATGAATGTTGGCAACATACGTACCGATAAGAGTGCTACGTAGGTGTGACACCTGAAACTCGTTTGCCATGTTTGGGGATGAGAATTCGACAATCACCTTCTTCCGGCGGCCGTCAGGCGCACTCGCGTCAGCCAGCCCGAGAGACGCGTCGTATCCATACCCCTTGTTTCGGTCATGAATGTAGGGGAGTAGCAGTCGGGGGAGTGTTTTGGGGGATGATAGGACTCGCAGGTGGATGCCGTCCGCAACCGGACAGGCAAATGGGGGCACCCTGGGGAGCTAGATGGCGAAGCGCACCTGTGTTAGCAACAATGTGACTTCTTGATAAAAAGAAAAAGTAGGGAAAGCGTACCCTATGGGCTAGGTCTGACACGAGATCTGTAGGTTTGACGTCTTTGAGTCTGAGCCTCGGTGAAACGATCACAAGGTCCCCCATTCCAGTCATGTTGGAGGGTTGGATCGCTTCGTAGGCGACCACCCTGTCGCAGTCCACCAGCTTCTGTAGCGTGTCGGCGAGGTAGGCTTTGAAGATGTCCTGAGGGTTGTGCACGATGTCTCCTCCGGGAAACTCGGGGACCGGGGTGTCCAGGCCGGCCCGCCCAAGCAGGTCTTGGAGGCCGTTGACAGTGCAAGTCGCCATGGCCGCGATAGTGGTGACTGTGGTGACTGTGGTGATGTGTTTTTGCTTGGTGCAAGACGCAGTTTGGACTCGGTCTTCGCTGCCTCGCAACAGTTTCTCCTCAAGGCGGAAAATTGAGGGCGCCCAACTCATTTGAGGGGGAGAAAGACGCCGTCAGAGTCGGGCACCAAGCACATGGTGAGAGGCATCGCAGAGCCTGATGCGCCTATGGACAGGCCTCGATTCGCGGGACAGAATCGCCATGCGGTCTTCAGCGTCGCCCAAGCTGCGAGTATGCGCTGGCCTATATCGCCATTGGCTGTGTTGGGGTGCGGTTGTAGGGCGTGAGAGGGCGATTGGCTAGTGTGGCCTCTGCAGTGAGGCGAGTCGACAGCGACGTCAGACGCCCCCCGGACTATCAACAAGGTGTAGTTGGTTGCACTTTTGGGCATCCACTCGTATAATCCCGTCGTCCCCCCGCGGGCTATGTCATGACTCCCCGGAGTCAACGCCACACGGAAACCCGCCCTAACTCGATTGTCCGTAGTGTCGGGACATGCAGGCTTATAGGGCCTGCGGCGCTAGCTGCTCGAATATCTGCATGTTGCTTTTTTTCAAGACGAGGCAAACACTGCATTAAGCTGCAGGCGGGTGTCGTCCCTGGCCCGTCATCGCTTCCCCGTCATGCACGAGGTCACAAGTCGCCTTGTTCTCGTGATCACTAGTCGGTGAGACTAAGGTGCCAATGCTGCTGTGCCTGTGGGATTGCATGTGTGGTCCATCTTGGCTCGAATCCGGTTCTTGCCGTCGGGCCGTTTTCAAGACACGGGGAGCGCCAGAAACCCGATACCACCATGCGTAGAGTGACATTGAGCAGATGACACAAACAAGAATTACTTGACCCAAAACAATGAAATCAGACGATGATGCATCGAGCATAGCGCGATACGACTGTGCCGCCAAGAGGACCATGTTCATGACCTGCCTTCTGTCAAGACACCGCGCCATCAGGTCTCATATCAGGTAAACTCACAATCGACATCGTGCCCACGGCAATGGCCCTATGCGCAATGACAGAATTAGTCATGGCCATATCGCGTCGTTGCTATCAGCGTTAGCCAAGTTGGGCCTGAGAATTAGCATGCACGCCTCGATAAAGCATTTAGCCTCCAAATTCTAGGGCTTCGCTTACTTTGTCTTGGAAGCTCTCGAACTTGCGCAAAAAGTATTCGAGCCTAGCCTCAATTTGCTGAAATTCTGCCTGATAGGTGTGCAAGCTCCTCAAAGACCTAATGGCGAGTGCGTCGGCCTTGAGTGACACAAACATTGGACCTTTTGGGATTCCGTCCAGGTCTGCAGCAGCCTCATGCCCGAGGAATGCTTCTAGCTTAGCCCGTATCGGAGATATCGTGTCGATTACCATGTGTAAGGTATTGAGACATTCAGTCATCCACATTGTAGCATTATCGGGAGCGAGAGGATAAGTGGAGCCTGCAATACGTGGAGCCTGAGACATGATCAGAGTTTCGACCTTTTGTTCAATTCTCACCAGAGAGCCACGGCAATGCCGCTAGAAGCGAAACAGCGTCAGGTGAGGAATACTTACGTGGCGTTTGAAGCTCGCTCCAATCCAGTCAATGATTTCCTTCTGGTGTCCTACGATTGTCTCAAGCTGCCTCGCCAAGCATTGCAGAAAGTAGGTTCGCGGCGGGGGAGTGGTTTGTGCTTGCAGTGTGATCTCGAGTGTGATTGGGTCAAGTTCCTCGCCATCATTTCCTCCTTCGTACTCCATGTCGTCCTCGGACTCCAGTCTGGAGAATCTTTGAAAGGAATCCTCATCCAGAAAAACTGCCATCCAATGGCGATCGCTTCTTCCCGTCAGCATAAAAGAACAATTAGCTTCATGAAGAAAAGCGGGCCTCAAAAACATAGGGTCTTCGTCACAGTCTGCTTCCGTCAGATTTTGCGGGTTCAAGAATGACAGATTGTAGCGAGATCGAAATTTTTGGGTTCCTCTAATTGTTCGAGTATCCTCGCGGTCCTTTGTGCAGATAAAGAAGTAGGGAAAGTTTGCTAGCATTATGAAACACCTAGTCCACCAATCCTTCTCGAAGGGTCGAATTAATACGAATTTCGGAGTATGGGCACAAAAAAAAGTCTTTCACCTACTGAAACGTGAATCTTGATTTGAGGGGTAGGCGTCTCACTGAAATAATGAGCAAGGAGTTCCCGATATGCCTGCGCTTGCGACGCAGGTGCTGTCTTCATCAAGCCAAGGAGACAGGCCCCATTGACATAATTGATGTAGCTGTGGAAACGATTTAAACTTAGTAATGGATGATGAGAGTCGAACACAAGCGTGGCACCCACATTCGCCGTGGAGGGTCAATCTGCGTCAACTTCTTGGACCTCTCCTGCAATCGCTTTAGCAGAGATCTGAGACGGCCAGCTTCGGTGACCTTGATGTTATTTCGAGTCCCCGTTTCGTCCTGATCGCTTGTCTGACCAATGTTGATTGTCAAAATTTCGTAAAATTCCTTGGCAGATAGAACTCTCGGGTATTGTTGCGGCCTGGCTACCTGCTGGGGGTTCCAGTTCCGATCCGAGACCCATGCCTTGGTCTCTTGTACGTGAGACATGGCCAGGGCTTCACAGGGCTTCACGGGAACAAAATCGGAGAGAAACGGCTCTGCTCCCTCGCAGAAGCTTTCAAGTCTAGGCACGAGATATTCCAACAAAGGGTCATATGGATCATACGGGTCAGGTAGGATGAAAAACCTGATGTCACTGACTGTCGGCTCATGCTCGTAGGCTTGAAGAAATGGTATGTCCTCTTGAGGAAAGAGGGCTGACTTGGGCGAGCTGAATACATGCCAAGCGTCGGAGCGAGCTCCAGACTCTTCGAATAGTGCGGCCAAGGTAGCCACAAATCGTCGAAGGGACTGGGATCTTCGTCTTGGAACAATTTCGGATTGCTCACCATCTTGGCTGGGTTGCACCATTTTGCTAGGCGTCATCCGACAGGATGCCAGCTACCTGGGTAGTCTGGTCAGTTTTAAGGAGCAGCGGGTGAGATAGCACGCATAGCTGGTGTCACCTCTGAATTCAATGATATTCAAAGCCAATTGCGGAGAGGCTATTCAAAATGACCAACTTTTTTTTGCCAGTAACCCAGACCAGGATTCTCCGAGTCCACCCCCCAAAACGACTGGAAATCGACCAACTTTTGGATCTGAAGCGCCAAACGCCTGACGCTGCCGAAATCAACGTTGACAACCTTTTTTCTTCTTTCTTCTCGTCTCGAGGTTTCGTATCATCGACCAGTAATCTTCTTGGTCCTGCAATTGGGGCAACGAGGGATACCACAATATGGGCAGGGATCAACATTAATTTTCATTCCTCCGTGTTCGCAATAGCACTAGGAGGAGGCCGTAAGTATATATACTCTCCAAAAAAAAGAAGAGGGAAAAAAAGGCTTCTCGGATCGGCATTTTATTTCTGGGCACACATACACATATCCACACTAATATGATTTTTTTGCCGGGCTTAGGGAGCTCATTGATGGGCGGCGGAACGAATGGTGGGGGTGGTGATGCTACGTAATTGTCAGTCAGCCGCCGCGCGAGCATGGATGGGCATGAGACTCGAAGCTTGCCGAGGAGGGCGGCGGAGAGGCAAACCTGTGATGCCGTGCGTATCGAGGCAGGGTTCTACCGGCGCATCGAGATCGGCCCCGTGAAAGAGAGCGCAGCAATCATGGCATTGGCTGAGTGCTCGCTCTGAGGGCTCCAGCATCCTTCTCGAGCAGCTAGAGGGGGACGCCGCCGCCATCAGTCATCCAATCTTCCGCAGGCAAGGGCAGATTCGGGGAGGGCCACACCTCTATCGCAACGTTATCGTTGTCCGCCTGACCCAAATGACCCTTCCCGGTCGGTCCCGTGTCGACTTTTGGCAACGTGGGAAAGGCAATTCGAGGCATCCAGCCAGGCTTCTCTCACACACACAAAATGAAAATTTGCCTGAAAATGGTTGTGCGAACGAGAGGGTGGTGGTTCGCCCGAGCCCGAGGGCCAGCAAGGTTTGGCATAGTTGCGTATTAAAGGGCTGGAGGAGGATCGGTGTAGAGAGAGGGGGCTGGTTTCTACGTGGTTCATGATGCACAATGCGCGCTGGATGGCTGCATTGAAGCAGCAAGGGAATGGGCTCTGTGTAAGACAGCATCCTGCATGTCACGTCGACGTCAAGGGGACCACCATGGCGCTGACCTTTGGTCGCCTCAATGGTATGCTGGGTGCAGCAGCCCGCCACCTCCGGTAAGTTACCACTGAATGGCATGACGAACCCCAACAAACAGCAGCAACTAGTTATCACCAAACTGGCCCGCCGCTCTCAATTGCGTTGGACTAGCGACTGGGACTGGGACCGGGCCCAGTTGCAGGTCTAGGTCCAGGTCCAGGTCCAGCAGTGTCAAGTTTGGTCCCGCAAGTCACCACCCCTGGTTGCCCTGCGGCCGACTGGATCGATCAGTGTGCAGACACCCCCCCCTCGAGGGTGGGAGGATGGCTATGCTGCATTGGGATGAGAACTGAGAACAAGACAATTCTGTGCGCGGTGGCGGGAGGGCAAATGACATACCGGCCCCCACAGATATGCTCGCAAACAGGAACCGAGCTGCGAGTTGAAAAAATGCGGTCAACGCAGGCTGAAGTAAAATACGGCACGGTCCGCCGGTGCAATTGGACGTAGTGTTCGCAAAGACACCGGAGGCGGAGACGAATGCTGTCATGCGGGGAGGGAACCGGCGCAGGGTGACGCAGCGCGACCGGAGCATTCAGCTTGACCGAGTCCATTGGATGCGCTGCTAGCCCTGGTCGGTCAAGAAGCTGTGGTCGGTAGATGGGCATGGCCTTTTTGCTGGAGCATGTATCGCGATAGTAGCTTGAAAGGTAGATCGGTGGGGCGGATTTGCGGCGCCAAATGCCATGGGTACAGCAACCGCTACTCCGTAACTTACATGGAGCTAAGAGAGAGAGGCTGAAAACGACTTCTGGATTGCATCTCTGCTTTTCTGCCTGGCGAAAAAGTGGTGAAACGGCTACGGGGAAGCGCCTGCCGCCCACCACCAACCTGCATTATTCGGGGGGCCGCCCCTGGGAAAACCCGGCGTGCCACGACACGTGTGGCCTGTATTTCCACCCGGGATGGAACATGGATAGTGCTGGGAGACGACGGTGTAGGACCACCCCTCGGCAAGCGAACAGCAGCTGCCTTTTTTCCTTTCCTTCCTTTTTTGCCTTATCCGATCTGATACAGCCAGGTGAGACAAATCTCATGTACGTAGGTATGTGTGCGAGCACATTATAAAACCATCCCCCCTCCCCTTCCACCGCTTCCTGACCGATCTTCGCTCCCTTAAAAGAGGACCGGTTGAAACCCCACCCTCCTCCGCATCCTGCTCCCGCTGCCGGCCTGGTAAAACACCAGAAAAGGAAAAACAAGAGAAAGACGCCGTGGCACAACATTGGACCTGTACACCCCGAGATACAATCGACCAGCAGATCTTCAAACATGTAATCAACGCCACCTGAGGCCCTTTCATTTGGCCTCCCCCCTCCCGGCAGAGCTGTGCGAATCCACCTCGCAACTTTCCCCCAACTCAGAACAGCCGCTTGTCTAATCCAAACATGGTGATAACGTGGGATAGATGTTGGGGGGGGGGGGGGAGGGAAACTAGGCCTGCCCTTAACGTACCCCTTGCACTTGCTGCATCTTGCACCCCGCCTGTTCAACTGAAACCTTAGCAGAAATGCCGAGACCCTTTTCCTTTGGTTTGTTTGATTGCAATCTTACACATCAGAACGAACTATGGTGGTCATGTGTCGTTGGCAGATAGTGCCCATTGGAGTCCTGACGCCAAATTACGCCATCGCCTGCAACTCTTCAGCGAGTCACAACGACTAGCCCCGAATTCGGTCTTAGATCTAGGCACAGCATGCCTCTGCCGAGGGATCCTCATCCTCACTCACTTACTCACTCACTCACTCACCGTCAACGAGATTGGACCTTGCAGCCCGCAATGTTACTTGCCGTGTCATATGAGCAGCTTTCTGCTCGTGCCATCCTTGAACCTACCGCCGCCACGTCATTCACACCGCCAGGCCTCAAACTGTGTTGGCCATGACACTGCATACCTGCGACACTTTTTTTCCCGCTTCTGTGCTTTCGCTCTCATATCTCTGTGGAACTTTAATTTTCTTTTCTGCACTAGGACATCTCCAACGGCATCATCAACTGGCGCGGGGAGAGGCGAATAGATAGGCCTTCGGGTCCTGATTCGGCGACGAGGGCTAATAAGAGAGTGTAACAGGTCCAGATGGGCTCCCACCCCTTGGTCCAAGGGTGTCTCAGTCGAAAAAAGGGCCTCAACAGAATATTCCATCCATATCAATCGAAACAAACAACCCCGTGCGGCTCTTCCAGTCTATGATACGGCACTTGGCCTTGGATCGTACCAGGAAACCCACGCGCTAACGAGGGCCTAATAAACCAACCTATTATCCTTCAAGTATCCGTCATCACTGTTCCATATTTCCCATAGAGTTCATTATTACTGCTCCCCAGTCCAGATATCCGTCGAACCACAAGGATGGATCAACACCCTGCAACACTTCGTTTGTCCAAGGCATGCTGGCATTCCAGTTGGGTCCTTGCATAGGATCGGCATTTATTCCGCCATTGTTGACAAAGGGCTCGGACGTCCCCGTGCCAGGATTTTCAGACTCTGTGTTTACGCCCTCGTCCATGTCTGTGTCTCGGTCGTTATCGTCTTCAAGATTCAAGGCTTCCGTGCGAGCTGCAACAATCTCGGCCCATCGTTCAAGCTTGGCCCGCGTGATCCGGACCTTGACGGCGCTCATGCTCCAAATCGTGTGATCCGAGGCGCCTTCTTCCATTGGGTTGATCTGCAACGTTGCATTAGCTTCCTCGAACCGCGTGTAGATGCTCGTGAGAAGCCCCGAAACATCAAGGCTGAGCTCGGGCTGGTTCTGAATCTGCGAACGGAGAGCCGCCACGGCAAGAGGCAACCTGGGATCGGTCCCCTCTCGAAGGCCGATCCGGCTGCACTCTGGCGGATCGTTCCCTCGGGTGCTCGGGCTGGACCCAGTAGGTGTGGGTTTTGCCGAGTTTGTGCTCGCTGCATAATCCGAGTCATTTCTAACCAGGCTCTCATCACGTATGTTGGCGCTAGGGTCGGGGGGGAATGGCGTTTGGGGGCCATTAAGAGTGATTGGGGCTGTGAATTTGGCCCAACGCCCAAGCATCACGACACCGTAGACAAGTTGGGCAGCAATTGGCGTAGTTTGACAATGATACTCAGTTACTGGGATTTTCAACCAGTTGTCCCAGAACCGCTTCAATGCATTTCTTGATTGGTAAAAGATGTCGAGGGCCGAGGCCGACCCCAAGGTTGGAGTTGTCAACGACTCTGAAATTGAAATGATTTTGGGGGCATCCAGAATTGGAGGCTCGTATAGACGTAGTGCTACCACATCCAAAAACGAATTGATAATCCCTGACATTGTAAGCAAAGGGAGAAAAAAAAGCATGCATTAGTTGACATCACCTACCATCATTTTTCAAGTTTGGCGGAAGAGTGTCCCGGATGCGATCAAGTTCTTTTTGAAACGCTGAAACATAGGCTGACAAGGGTGCCGTTGGAAGACCAAACACTTCTTCGGTGGGGCTGTCTGAAGAGTTGAGTTGTGAGATGCGCTCAGTCAGGTGCTGGATACGGATCAAGTATGCCAGGTTGACA
Source organism: Calonectria leucothoes (assembly GCA_002179835.1). Classification (NCBI taxonomy): domain Eukaryota; kingdom Fungi; phylum Ascomycota; class Sordariomycetes; order Hypocreales; family Nectriaceae; genus Calonectria; species Calonectria leucothoes. The sequence continues at coordinate 235,050 of NAJI01000069.1, forward strand.
TCCGTCTCGTATTCCTTGTCGGTTTCCAGAGTTGCGAGGCACTCCTGCATGTATTTGGTGTGTCTCATCGACTCAATCCGACCAAACCCGAGGGACATGCTAGTCTAGGTTATCAGCCACAAGCTTAGAAACTGGGGTTGGGCCCGGGGCATCTCACGCTGACGACAGGAACCAAACTCCAAGAAGCGCCCGCCTCTCCTCGTTTGTTCTCTGCTCTGGGTAAAACGGCTGCACAACCATGAGGTTGGTCCGCTCCACGACGCTGGGGCTGCGATGCAACCCCAGCTCTCCAACCAGCGTGACGGCCAGCGCAATCAGATTATTCAACTGGGCGTGCATGAAGCAGTGGTATTGATACCATGCAACTATGACAACGAGGCCCAGCAGCAGGTCCAGAGATCTCTCGGACCGGACCAGCATGTGGTCGGCAATGTGCCGCATTAGATAGTACATCTGGGCCCTCATCGACCGGAGGCTTCGAAAGGATGTGACCATTCTGATGGATGACATCAGAAATGGCCTTGTTGATTTCAGCTTTGCGGCAGTGACATTGCGAGGCACCACAACGAAGGGGTGGAAAACCTGCAACTCGTTCCGGTAGATGTTCAACAACGCATCGTCCGTGTCTGGCGGCGGGGGCGCATCGCCGCTCGCAGGCCGGCAGATACACGACGGCGGAGCATGGCAGTTATAGATTTGGGGAATGGCCCAAGGATTGTCACTAGGTGTAAAGGCCTCCTCTGGGGACGCATTCACGGGCTTTTCTTGGTCGGCAAACGCAGGGTCTGATTCCGTGGGGATGCATGTGGTGTCTAGAGCGAAATCCGCATTGGTCAAGCCACCCTGTGCCCTGAGAAGATTTACAAGGCCATTCAGCCTTTGTTCAATCTGGGCAGTTTTCCTGTACATTTGCGTCAGCCGAGTTCATTTCATGCGGTGGCGTTTGGTCATGCAACATCAGTACAGCCATCTGGATGTTGTTGCATGGTAGGTGGTTAAATGGGCTCCTCCCAAAGTAGAAGTGGCCCTGTGCGTATAAAAGAAAAAGCAAGCAAGCCGGGGATACTCACGATGGTTTTGGCTGTCTCTTCTTTCGTGGACGATGGACCTGCTCGGTGCAATTCTTGACCAGTCTCTCACACCTGTGACGGTTAGATTGTTTGCACAGTGGCGGGATGTCGTTGGAAATTTGATGGGACGCTGTCTCGGCTGCTGGCCACTTACACAGAAGCCCTTGGCTTTTGTCTGCAGGGGAACAAGACACATCACCTGCCAGGGACCTTGCAATCCTCAACGTCCCATCGGAAGGGGGGGGGGGAGTATTCAGCTAGAGCTGCACACACTCACCTATCACATTTGGCCCCCGGGGCCGTGTTGGATTTTATGCATTTGGCCTTGGCTACCGAACACTGCTGGCACGCGGCCCCCCATTTCGCTGTGGTCGGCTTAGGGCGTTCGGCAGTGGACATGATGGCTGGAACACGACCGGATCCGGCAAAGAAGACGAAGACGCATATAAACGGGTCTTGGAGGAAGAGAGAGAAGTCCAACGGACTTTTAATGATCAAGCTCCATCAAGATGCCTTAAAAGGCTTCAGATGTCGATGTGAGGTGTTGGGACGGAGTTTTCGATAAACTCCGGTCGTCAGCCAAATGTGGGTCGCCGTCAGGGGTTGGGCGGCTGATTGGCCCAGTGAGCCTCAAGCATGGAGGCTGACGCGCTTTACCTGGTGGCTATGACAGAACCGGAGTCTTTGGCGGCATGAAAACGCCGGAAACGAAATGCCAAATAATAAGAGGCTTATACGCTTTGACGAGAGCCTAATCCTAGCTGGGGAATTTGAAATGACGTACAAGGACATGGTGGCTGCACCTCGAGATAAAAACGAAATATGTGAATTGTGCACTCTAACAAAAGCAGCCTCTGTTACAAAGGCACCTAATACAAGCTCCTTGCCAAATGACGCCCGTATATCAATACACCATTATGGTACATGGTACCCTGGGGGCTTTGTCGTACCAGAAACCCACCAGCCAGCCTATACGATTCCAACCCAACCGTCTTCCCAAACGTCCGGCGCAAACCTAATTGCTCAGTCATTTTACTTGGACCTAGAGACGCCCGCACCGATGACGCCAGGCAGCTTCTCCTCGCCGACGCTGAACAGCATGCCAATGGCGAGGTACAAAACGCTAACCATCGCGATCGTGAAACCAGCGAAGAGCCAGAACTGGACACTAATATCCTGCTTAGAGCAAGCCGGACCAGCCCAGTGAATGACGCCGCCCTGTTCAGTCAACGTGCCAAGGCAGTGGCAAGTATAACAGACCTCAGAACCTTCGGAACCGTCAGTCTTGGCCCACTTGTTCTGGCAGTCGCCACGGCCAGAGCAGTTCCCGGTGCCAGTGATGCAGCTATCCTTGGAGCTGAAGCAAGAGGGGATTCTGCCGGTCGAGGTGTAAAAGGGGGGCAGGCTGGAGGCAGCAGAAGTAGGGGCAGAGGTAGGAGCAGAGTCATCGCTCGTCTCATCCGCAGGCTCAGCAGAGATGACAGCCTCAGCCTGTCGGCGACGGAGTTCCTGCGGCTTGTCGGACCACTGGCTAGGGCTCGTCGCGTCGGAGGATGGGAGAAGGACCACGGTGGTCTCCATCTCGCCAGACTTGGCGAACTTGGCAAGCAAGGCGACGTTTTCGATCAGAGTCTTGACGACCTTGGAGTTCTTGAACATGATATTAGCTACGCTATGAAGTGGGGACGCGCAATAGCATATACCTTTGAAACGTCATACTTGGCGATAGCAGACTTGCCGCTCCAGCAGCTCTCCTCGAGAGGGTTCATGACCTTATCGAGAGAGCAGGCGCGATTCTCAACCCCAATGTTGTAAACATCATTCTTGACCAACTTATCGTTGGCAGCCGATGAAGGGGGGTTGGAAATGGAAAAGGCAGATGGCACGCCAAAGGCATTGCCGACATCCTTCATCTGGGCCTCGGTCATCCCCTCCAACATGACAACCAACTGGCTTGGGGACCAGTGTGCCTTTTCGGCAAATAACTTCAATGGCTCCTTGCCATGCTTGTTGATAAGAGAAACGGCCTCCTCGGGGTCGGTAGAGTCGGGGAAGTCGCGAAACGATGGTCCCTTGCCGGTCGTGTCGAGGCGCTGGAGCAAGATCAAACGGGCGAGGCTAGGGGAGATGGCAGTCGATGACGCGGTCTCGGACGACGATGGGAGGATATAAACCTCAGCGGCATGCTGGGCAGCAGTGGCGAAGCTGATGAGGGCTGCACTGAGCCCAATGGAAAGCTTCATTTTGGCAAATGGATGATGAAGCCGGCGTTGTTGACAGGGCCAGTCTGTGATAGCTCGAGGCGTCTCAAGCTCCAGGCACGCACGAGGATCCCCTAGCGCCCATGCACGTGTCGGGATTCGCGGCCGGCCTCCAAGTTGTTCCGTCGTCATACAGTGCGCATGGGCCACCTCCACACAAACACAGGCGCGCACGTACAGTATTAATCCTTATTCACACCCAGGCACTGCGGGCGCCGCAGAGCCACCAGGCCTCTCCGAAAGGCTTCCATTACCAACAGAATCGCCACTGTCATGATGCCTCTCTTTTCATAACGCCTTCGTGGAGATAGCGAGGCGCCTTCTTAGTTTCTATTTCCCTTTTTCCTCACGATTCCAAACCTGCCACTTTAGCGGAAACCGGAATGTTAACCCGGCAGGCCGCTTTGCGGCGCGCGACTCTCTCGGCTGTTTCGACGCAACGAGTCGTGGGTCGGCAAGTTCGACCACTTGCGAGACAAATTTCCTTTCTTCCATGGCGCCGACAAAAAGCCGCATCCAACCTACCAGTCTTTTTCCCCAGACCCCTTACTCCGCCTCGATCCTATGGGCCTGGCCTCCGACGACGGATAGGGTGAGTTGCTCAGCGGCCCCCACTATACATGGAATAAATGCATCATGCTAACCCATCACAAAGGCGAGCCCTTTTCACGACCGTCGTTTTGTATACTTGTTGGCAAATATTTATGACAGTAGTTTTCGATCCCCTACTCGATTGGGCCGACGAAGAATGGGACGCATTGTCAGATAAAGAGAAGGAGGAGATGGAGAACATGGTTGATGAGGATGAGCTGATACTATTCCTGCCATTCCCTTTTACCACTAAAGAAGTTAAACAGCCTCCATACCGGGGGTCCGATCCGGAATGGGCAATGTTTGTCAAGGTCAATCAGGATACTAAGCTCCAAAAGGAGATTAAGTGTAAGTCAATTTCGGCCTTTGCAAAGTCGTTCGGCGCTTAACGAAAATCAGTCGGTTTGGCGGATGAGATCAAACGGGGAGTCGAAAAAAATCCTGGATTCGTTCGGCTTCTGGGCGGGGGTACGATTTCGGTGAGGAAGCTCTGGCTCGATATCATCTATCCACCTGCGCCTCCCCCACAACATTATATTTCTGGGTAAGAAGCTGAGCCCCGATATTTATATTCCGCTAACATCATTCATGTAGCTTCATTGTTGATGAGGAGGGTCTCTTCTGGGGCGATCGCCCCATTGACTCAACTGCCGTAGGTCATTTAGACAAGGCCATTTATCCCAAGGCGGTGGCATTGACCGCATGGACTTTTGTAAGCTTCCTTTTCAAGCAAACAATGCAGGATGTTGGCAAGGCTTTGGGGATCTCTAGTCCAAGCGAGGCCGAGACCACCTGGCAATCCGTGACCCTAGACCGCTTGAAGGAACACGGAGGTGGTTTTGGGGGCCCCGAAAAGCAGACGGTACGGATCCTTTCACAATCCGAACGACCCGCCCATGGACAATTCCCTACGGGCAGTGGCGATGTGATTGGAACCCTTCTGGGCGGCGAGACTCAGCTTGACCCTCGTCTTTTAGCTGCAATCCAAGCTGCTTCGCTCACGTTCGCCCGAAACTGGAAACCAACAAAAACACCACCTAATAGAGGTTGTATAAGGGTCGACGGCGTGGTAGAACTTCGAGGAAAGACTGCTTGTATGGCAGTGTACGTTTTGGGTTGGTATGACCCAAAATTACGCAAGTTTATGGGTATACAAACAGGTCTGAAGCATTTGGTCCAGCTCAAGCAACGGCCAGCTCCCGGCTGAGGAATTAATGAGCACGACGCATTTTGAAGGCATAGCGCAGGGACGGGGGCATCCGGTAGGGTTTTTATATGACTTTGCGTGGCGCTTGGAAACCGGTTCAACATTGAGATACCATAGAGTTCGGAATATCATCTTGCAATTCTCAGCTTCATATATCCCATTAGCTATAGGTTTCATGACCAGAATGTCGAATAGATGACATTTGGAAATCGACAGCAGCAAAAGACTCGACTCGTTCATAGAAGATCTTTGATTATTGGCCTCCTTAACTTAATCCAAGAAGCCACGGCAACAGCCCACCTGCTTCCTAAGGACAAATCTAACGGCTCCAACCATCTGCCGACTTATATTGCGTCGGCAAGGGAGTAAACCGCATGCGAAGCTCCATGATTTGAAAAAAAAAAATCCTTACATCCCGTCTCAAACGTCCTGGAATAACACCACCCTATTCCGCGACCCTAAAAGCGCGCCGAAAACAAAACCCAACCAAAAGAGCCAATCCCCATAATGTGACAATCATAAGCATCCGGCCTATCGTCTACCGGCCTAACACGCCTAGTCCTGGATTCTCCATACTCCTGGCACGATTCGGAGTGCCATCTTTTAACTCCTCAACACATTGATAAATATGGTGAACACCTCCAATTCAACCTCGGGGCCCCCAGGTGCACGCTCTGTTCGCGGTAAAGCAGCAATGACGTGTGTCTCGACAACATTGACTCCTGGGTGCAGGATAGCCTCGAAAACACGCTCGTCGTTTTGTTGTCCTGGTATTAATTGAGGCATAGGCTTGACCGGCTGCTTGTTGACTACAGTCCAAAGGCTATATTGCCTTGTGCGCAGAAGTTGTGGTAGCTGTGGAATAACCAAGACGCGATTGAACGGAGAAAGCAAGTTTACTGTGGCGGATTGAACCAACTCAGTGTGATGAGGATATACAGTAGCCAGTGTAGGGCTTTGGGGTTGGCCATGAATAGCTGGGTGCAGTTGAACTCTAATTTGAGAGATGAGAGCATCGTCAATAGCTAGACAATGTCAGTAATTGTTTCACAAAATAGCTTGAGGTTGGTTGACTCACTCTTGCCAGGACCACGGAACCGTTTCGGCTCCAGCAGGTTCGCGTGGGGATTCTGTGGAGGTTGCACTGGGACGACAGGGGCGCCTGGTGTGGCTTGCCCTGACACCACACTGGCCGGGCGGGCAATGCCTGCTGGGGATGGAGCTGCACCATCTTCTCCCTTGGGATTTGTCGATGGGCTGGGTGACGGAACTGAAGCAGAGACGCTGCTACCCTTATCCAGCTGACCAACACCCGGCTGGGCGGGTGTTGAAGTGCGAGTTCCATTGACGTTTTGGCCGTTCGCGAGACCCTCAACAGGCTGATTAACTGGAGGGGCGGGAGAATCGCTGGAGCCTCCCCTTCCCCCAACATGAATCGTGATCTTCTTAGGAGTCGCCTCGGCCCCTGGTCCAACCTTCAACTTGATTTTGGCTTGAGAAGGCTCTGGCACGGCGGCCTGTGCCTTCTTCAGCTCCTTGTTAAAGAAATCCTACTAGAGTCAGTACAGAGTAGGTGCATATAAGAGCATGAGGACGAACTTGAAGTTCTTGAGCCAGAGCATAGATTTCGCTTCCTTCTTCGTTGTAGAAGAAGGCATTGGTCCAGAGAAGCTTAGACTTCTCCTCGAAGGCATTCCATGTCTTGAATTCACTAGTGCCAGTTCCTTCTCCACGTCCCTGAGTCCCCTTCACAATCTTCTGGAGCTTTTTGATCGATAACGGGTCATTGATGACTTTGTAATAATCTTTGAGAGCCCGGGGTGGAAGATTGATGAATGGCTCGAAGTAGGCGTCATCGTATCTACCATGGTGGTCAGTAACTTCACATTACGCGGCAGGATTTTTCTTACTCTGGCTCTTGATGTCGCAGAAGCTCTTCAACAATCTTCTCTTGAGCTTGTTGGAAATTCAAGCCCTTGTATGGCACGTCTTCATATTCATGGTCTGGTCGAACAGGTGGAGCCGATTGCTTTGGAGTGTCTTGTGACTTGACAGCCGCCGCACGGGTGGGACGACCGGGGCCCCGTCGCTTGAGGATGATAGACCGCTTTCTTGAACTGGGTTCTTCGTCTTCGTCCTCTTCGGGTTCGTCCTCTTTTTCGTCCTCATCTTCATCTTCAGCTTCCGCGTCATCTCCCTCGTCGTCTTCATCTTCGTTTCCTTCCTCATCCTCTTCGTCGTCTTCCTCATCGGCATTGTCAGAGTCCGGTGGAAGCGGCGTCGGCTGAGCCTGGTAGCCACGAGTTTGGTAGGCTGGGTTGGTCTTTGTCATATAATTACTAAGGGCTTTTCTGATTCTTTCGGCATCGTCAAAAGTCGAAGACGATCGAGGGTAAAACTCCTTGGCATTGGCGATCATTCGCTTGAAATAACTTTCAAGTTCTGCCAGAGTCTCGAATTCGCCATCGTTCAGCTTGTTCTCGATTGTTTCCAAGGAAATAGGTAGGCGGGTCTGTTTGTAGTATCCCTCATTACCCTCGCGGGGAACCAGATGCTCAAAGTAAGTTGCAACAAGGCGACCGCTGAAACACGTTGCTGTTAGTACGTTGTTCTCATCGGTCGTCGCGCGTGTCTAGACGAGCATACCTCTTGTCAGCGGTTCGGCGGATCTGGTCGAGAAAACTCAAGCCATAAGCCGTTGTCGAATCTCGCGTTTCTCCTTTCGACAAGTCGAACTCCTAGAATGAGGTCTGTTAGCTACACATATTTCTTGACATTGATGGCAAATTAGGGATAATGCAACAAGTCGCGCATGCAGTCGCAGCGAGTTAAGAAGGAAATGCTGCGCGAATATGCGATGCATAAAAATTGCGAGAGAGGCTTACGGCAAGTTTGCGCCGCTTAGCAGCTCGATCATCGGTTTCCACGGGCGCTGGCCCATTTGCCTTGCGCTTGTCCATTGTGTTGGTATTCGTTAGGATCGCGGAGACGGGCGCATCACAATCCAACGCAGGGCTCTGCTGTTGGTGAGGTCACTGGAGCACAATGGACTCGCGAAGATGGCTATGTGAGGCGGTTGCGACAGTGACTGGGTGGGCTTGACGCGTTTGTGGTCCAATGGTCGCGTCAAATGCACACGGACGCCGGGGATCTGGGCAGCTCAAGACAGGCGATGAGGATGGCGTCGGAGCACCAGTTGGCCCGCCGTGGATTGAGACAGGATTCCAAGCCTAGGTGCGCGCAGCTGCAAATGGATGCAGCCGTTTTGCGAGGCGCGAAAAGATGCTGTCGTCAGTGTTGGGACGGCGAAGTCGGTTTTGGCTTTTTGCACTGCACCTGAGGTGAGGTGGTGGTACGGGAGGAGGTACTTTGCCAGGTACCCGCAAGTTCTGGTGCCCTGCCTGAAAACGGCGCTAAGGCACCAAGGCAAACAACCACTCATCCAACATCACGTTGAATCACTTAATTGGGAATAAACACAACAAGAGAAGACAGAACAAAACTGGAATCAATCGCGATGTCGCCGGTTTTGACAATTTTAATCCACGTGCACCAGACAATCTCGTATTGATACAACATTTTTTTTCTGCCTGGTTTCACACTTCTTTGACGCTTCCTAGCATGGGTCCCCACGACATGAACGGCGCACGCATCTCATGTCCCCTCCAGATCTCCTGTGTCTTGGGAATTAAAGACACGGCGCACCAGACGCAATTGGGCCCGGAACTTTTATGTGACTCATCTGCGGTCTCAAACTCCTAGAAATCACTTGCTTTTTCTCATTGCTTGCTCGAAATCTCCTTTGATCAACCTAAATACAGAGGTAGCGAACTGGATCTCATGGCAATGGAACACGCGCCATGCCGGCCCCACGATGGCCAGCCCATCCCGCTCAGTAGCTCCGATTGTGGCCCCTACATGTTCATTGACAAGCCCCCCACATTGCCTGCTTTCTCCAACTCAGCGTTCGACTTCTGCGATATCCACCGTCCACATCACCTTCAGCAGATCTTCACATTATCTCTACGACATGACAGACTCTAAAACACCCAACCAGCCCCCTCCTGACTACAACAAAGCAGTCGAGGGCCAAGGTGGTCCCCGGCCACCCATTCGCAAGGGCCCTCTACCTCTAGACCTACCCATTATCAAGCACCTCAACTCCAGGCGCGTGATACTGGCCTCTGCGTCCCCCAGAAGAAAGGCATTGTTGCAGCAAGTACGGCCATCTTCCGTTCTGCTCTCTTCTGAACCTGTGCTCACAGTATTTAGTTCGGCCTCACAAATCTTGAAATAACACCATCCGACAAGCCCGAAGACCTAGACAAGTCAGCGTACGGACCATTCGAATATGTGTCGGCCACTGCCCGCCAAAAATGTCTAGATGTGTATACAACCGCCCTCGAGACGAACCTCGCTTCGATACCCGATCCCTCGCTTGTGATTGCTGCCGATACCATCATCGTAACTCGTGATGGCCGAATTCTAGAGAAGCCGCGAAGCGAAGCAGAGCACATCCGCATGCTGAAACACCTACGAGATACACACATGCACAAGGTCTTGACAGCTATTACTGTGCTGGCTCCCAGAGAAGATGCCAGGGATCCAGGCTACCAGTTGGAAACCCTAACGGAGGAATCCAAAGTTTACTTCTTGAGCGAATCAGAAGGCCTTCCAGACGATGTTATCGAGGCCTATGTCAAGACTCGCGAGGGAGCTGACAAGGCTGGTGGGTACGCTATTCAGGGCATTGGCGGCATGCTGCTGGTGGAACGAATCGATGGAGGCATTGACAACGTGGTCGGGTTGCCAGTTCGAAAGTGCATGGCTCTGGCTGAAAAGGTCATCTTTCAACAGGGCGACGAAGATGGGGAGGAGGACGAGGAGGATTGAAAGAGAGTTCAACGCGGCTTTCGGTCTAATGAAACGCCTAGCAAAAACGACACCTTAGAACAGAAAACGGGGGAAACAGCGGTGCATGGTCAGTCAGCTAGAACGCTGGCAAAAAATGGCGACGAATTCATAAAGAGCCCTCTCCGATTCTTTACAATTGCCCGTGCTGCAGGCAATGGCCACGCCAGTCTAAACGCACATGAACCTATTCCAAGTCCAGGCATGGAACAATCAAACCACATGTCATGCAATTTCTAAATGTACCCTCCAACACACCTCGTATAGATGGTTCAATTCAAGCCCGTCAGAGGTTTCTGCAAATATTTGAGGCACTGCAACCCAATTGCTCTTGGATTCGTCGTCTTGCAGACCAAGGACGTCACTATCACATGTGTGCAGTGGTGGTGGTGGTGGATCTGCGCTGTCAAGAAAATCACAGGACAAAAAGTCTGAGAACGCTGTCTGTCGCTCGTGTGCCTTTGCTGTCCGCTCGCCGAACAGCTTGAGCAAGGATTTATACTATATAAACAATTGACGCTCAGATTAGGATACTGACATGCGAACATTGGGTTTTATTTATTTATTGTATCCCTTCTTTACACATATATTCAATATCTTGGTCGAAGGAAACATTGCACTTGTTGGCGTTGTCAGACTTTTTGTCCAGTAGTTCCAGCGCCACTGGCACACTGGCACATGCAAGGACCGGGGTTTTCACATGGAATCTGGGGCAGCATCCTTGCACTCACTCCAGAGGCCGCTTCTTGAACCTCCACCATCTTTCGTTACTTATAAAAGAAATCGAACCCGTCCCTCGTGCTGGACTCTCCCATCCAAGGGATTCCTCCTTTGTCGCTCGTTTCCGGTCTAGAGCTGCGTCTACAAATGTCATCGTCGCCAAATAACAAGTCCCCTGCCACCGGTGACGCCGGCGCAGCGCAATCCAACGAAGAGAAGCCGCGCCTTACGGAGGAGGAAAAGAAGCAGAACCACATTGCTTCAGGTACGTTCTTTTTGCCAAAGCCTTGCTGTGCCTCCCTGCACGCGCCTGCAGCCCTTCGTGTTGTATTTTCTTTTTCTTTTTCTTCTCGCTTCTTTCTTTCCACCAGGCAGAGCTGGCGAGAGGAGGCTAATGCGCAGCGTGTAGAGCAGAAGCGCCGACAAGCAATCCGCGAGGGCTTCGATCGCCTGACCGAGCTGGTGCCTGGGCTAGAGGGTCAGGGCCGTTCAGAAGGCCTGGTCCTCAAGCGCACGGTCGACTACATGCGCGAACAGATCATGGAGCGCCGGGCCATGATCGAGCGGATAGAAAAGGCGGGCGGCGACGTCGACGACAAGCTAAAGAGGTGAGAGCTGGAGGAGAGGCAAGGCGGTGCATTCCGGCGGAACCATCATATGACCACACGCTCCCCGCCCCGCGGCCTTGCTAACTGCAGTCATAGAGCGCTCTACCAAGCCAGCCAGGGCCGAGCGCGCGGTTGACATGCAGTGCTGGGAGCCCGTGACGAGTTATGAGGCCCCTCGGAGAACGCCCTGCGGATAGCCATGATGCATCGGGCGCCAAAACGGCCCCACGCCACCACCGCCCATGCTTTCCTTCGCTCCCATGAACAAGCGACATGGGACGTGGCATGGTTCAAGGCGAAGGAAAGCTCCGCCGCACAACACGGCACTTCCGAGCATGCGATGAGCAGTGATTGGAGAGTATTGGCATCTATCCCAGCTGCTGGGAGATAGGCAGCAGAACTGCCTCTAAATATCTATGCGAATGTATCTACCATGGTTTTCAAGCGATCACGCAACTCCTCGGGGGTCAGCCGTTCCTTGCCCAAACCAACCTGTTTGTTCTTGACATCGTCTTCTCCTACAACGATAATCTGACCGTAGCCGTTCTTGTGCGCATCTCTAATCTTTTGGCCGAGAGGCCTCGGTGTGGTGTCCACATCCACTGACAGCCCCGTCGGTTGGAGTACCTCGCCCCCTTGGGGAAGGGTCCCGGCCTCGAGCTGCTCGTAGAGCTTCCTATTGTGGCCTACCAACACGTCACGCACCTTCTCTGTCCAATCAAGCACCTGCTCGGAAGTGGTGACGGTGAGGACGATGGCCTGGCGCGGATTGAGCCAGAAAGGCCATTTCCCATTGTACTTTTCAATCAAGAGGGCCATGAGCCGTTCTACGGATCCCAGAACAGCGCGGTGGATCATGACGGGTCGAACAGGGCCATAGTTGGCCAGCAATGCCGGGTCGTCAGTGGTCTCGCCGCGAGCTTCGTACTCGGGAGCTGGAGCTTGGTATTCGAGCTCGAACCGCTTAGGGAGCTGGAAATCGAGTTGAACCGTAGCCGTCTGGTGCTCCTTGCCATCTGAATCCTTTAGAATGATGTCGATCTTGGGGCCATAAAACGCTCCGTCTCCCTCCTTCACGCCCCATTCCATGCCAGACGCATCCAAAGCTCGCTTCAGGGCGCTCTCGGCTCTGTCCCATTCCTCCTCGGTGCCAATGTAATGGTCCTTGGGCCGGGTGGACAGAGCCAGACGATAGCTCACGCCGAATCGAAGAACGGTGTAGACAACCTTGACAAAGTCCAGCGTTTTCTTGATTTCCTCCTCGACTTGGCTTGGCCGGCAGAAGATGTGCCCGTCATCCTGGTGGAAGCGTCTCACTCGGGTCAGGCCACTGAGGGATCCGGAGACCTCGTTTCTATGCAATGGACTAAAATCTGCGTAGCGAACGGGAAGGTCCCGGTAGCTGTGTCGTTTTGAGGCGAAAATGAGGCAGTGGCCTGGGCAATTCATGGGCTTCAAGCCATATTCGCCTTCCTCCTCCTCTTCCGCCTTTGCCATTTCTGAGTGGTCCTCCCCACAGCAGCCAGCGTGTTCCGCATTTTGGTGTTGAGTATTCCCTGTCACCGAGTACATGTCGTCGGCATAATTTTGCAGATGCCCTGACTTGGCCCATAGAGACTTTTTGTAGATGGTCGGGCTGATGACCTCTTCAAATCCATATCGTACGTATTGTTTTCGCAAGAAATCGACCAGTCGTGTGAATATTCTCGTGCCGTTGGGGAGGAATATGGGGGAGCCGGGGCTGTAAACGGAGTTGATGAACAGTTCTTGCTGGAGGCCGAGTTTGCGGTGATCAGGTGGTTCCTGCTGGGCGGGCTTTTTGGAGTAGAGGCGACGTCGAGAAAGACAGGCTGGGCACGTCCACTGCGTTTTTAGCAGCACCGGGATCGCCGATCTGACTGGTCGTGAGCGTATCATGGCCAATTCGTCTCACAATGGCGAGCAAGAGTTGCAAAGTCATCAAGTGATGAACCGATGCACGCTGCCCATGCGACACCCAAAAATCCACAAAATCCCGGTGTTTCGACAGCTGGTTTCCACTTGTGGCTTAGCGCCTGGGCGCTGAAAGCGATGCAAGTGGGCAGGAAAATGCATAGAACACGGTAAACAAACACACGGAGGTCCAAGGATGATGGTACAAGAAGAAAGAAAGAAAATTATTGGCCAAAAAAAAAAGAAACATCTCTCGAATTATGTCGCTCTATTTTTATCTCATTGGTTTTATTCTGGCACTTCTTCTTACCAGCCCATTATAGCAGCTTGCTCCCGTGCTAACCAGGGTCCATCTCCACCGATCCTTAGCGCTGCTTGGGAGCAGTGTGGATGAAACAAGCAGCAATGTATGCCCGTCATAACTGCCCAACCTTGCACACGTTTGGAGCACATATTCTAAAACATAATTGGGAGAGGAATGAAGACCAATGGGTGCGCTAAAGTGCCTTAGCTTATGATCCCTCTTCTCATGCCTTCTCGGTTGTGCAGAGTAGAATGAGGCCATGACTGGGCGGTGTACAGTATTGAAACACTACAAGCAAAATGCCTTCATGACTTGTACAGCCGAGCATGAGAGTCCAAGTTGACTGGTTTCTCACATAGCCCTCTGGCATGGAGGCCGCCGACTAGGAAAAAAGCCCTGGATGTGGTATATAGCCTTAAATACGGGCCCCAAGCTTTGATCCTCAACAGCTTCCCCTTTGCACAAGTTCATTTTTAGAACAGATCGGAGGTACCCGAGGGAGGTCCACGAGTTCGTATAGACGTAACTCGCACTCTAGTTTCCCCGCTGCCTGTGGACAAAGGCCGTGTTTGCCTTGGGCTTGCACAGCTGTCGACATGTTTTTTTCTTGTACATAAGGCTCAGGGCATTCCCGTCCTTGTTCCCCTTCTTTTTACAGCGGCATCTGGCCTGGCACCACGGTCAGATCGACTGGAAGCTCGTATTACCCCTCCATAGCATCCTAGATCCCCACCACAGCGATACCAAATTCACTGCCTAGCACGCTTGGACGGGGCAAAATTCCCAGGCCATCCACCTTCTCCCCCTCCACTCTTCTTCAAGTCAAGTACACCCACTTCCAACACACACCACGAGCTCGCCGTGTCCGCCGAATCTTCGCGTTGCTGGCTCCATAGACAACATCTGCCGCTCCTCTGGACGGCCTCGGCACCCATCATGAGCTTCGCCATCGAAGTTCCCGGCGAGGCCAACCCGCTGTCCCTCCAGTCGCTCGCCCAGGCCCTCCAGTCCGCCACCTCCTCCGACTTTGCACAACGCCAGACGGCCGGCCAGCAGCTCACCACATGGGAACAGCAGCCGGGCTACTACTCCTCGTTGCAGGTATTTCAACCGCCCCCCACGCGTGCATGCTCTCCCTTCAGGCGCTAACAGGCCCCCTGGCCATCTACCTCGACAAGTCCCTCCCGATTGACATTCGCTTCCTCGCTATAATCCAGCTCAAGAACGGCATCGATCGATATTGGCGACTCTACGCCTCCGTCAAAAACAGCATCAAGGCGGACGAGAAGGTCGTCATTCGCCAAAGACTATTCCAGGGAACCATTGAGGAGGAGGAGGCAAACCTGGGTTTACACAACGCCCTTGTCGTCGCCAAGGTCATTCGAATCGACTATCCCACTGAGTGGCCCGACGCCCTCGGAAGCCTCATCGAACTGCTGCGCTCCTCTCAAAATGGCAACCCCAAACATCTCCAGGGCGTTTTGCAGATCATGCTTCGCGTGGTCAAGGAACTTGGAACAGCCAGACTACGAAAGTCCCAGACCGCCCTGCAGTCAGTCACACCGGAAATCGTTCACGTCTTGACAGAAATTTACTCGGAAAAGTCCACGGCCTGGGTTGGATTTCTCTCTGGCATGCAGGGAAATAGCGATGAAGCGAATTTGGCCATGATGAATAGCTTGTTCGCCCTGAAGATCCTTCGCCGCTTACTGATTATGGGTTACGAGCGACCTCACGGAGACAAGGGGGTTGAGCAGTTCTGGACCCTGTCACAGAACCAGTTCGGCCAGCTTCTCAACTTTGTTAGTCACGGTTCACCGGTACCAGATGCTTACCAGGAAATGGTCGGTAAACATCTCCTTCAGTTTACCAAACTCCACATCGAAATGTCGGACCAGCATCCCGCCAGCTTCGCTTTCCTCCCCAACTCTCTAGCTCTGGTTCACGCATACTGGGATCTTGTCGCAAAGTTCGCAGAGGTTTTTGACAAGTCTGGAGGTATCCGACAAGGCTCAGGAGATTCAGGCGCGTCAAAGTCAAAGGTCGAAGGCCCTCTGCTGGAAAGACTGGCGCTCAAGGGCCTCTTGCTCCTCAGGGCATGCGTCAGAATTGCATACCAACCCGCTCACTCTTTCAAATACCAAAGCCCGGAAACGAAGACCGAAAAGGAGCAGGCCAAGGGAATAATCAAGACGGAACTCCTCAAGCCAGATCTTGTCGTCCAGATTGTCAACTCCATCATTACCCATCTGTTCGTGTTCCGCAAGGCGGATCTAGACGCGTGGGAGGAGGATCCAGAAGAATGGGAGCAGCAAGAGCAGGGCGAAGGAAACGCGTACGAATGGGAGGTGCGCCCATGCGCCGAGAGACTTTTTCTTGATCTGCTCACAAACTACAAAGAACTTCTGATTCCACCTCTGCTGTCATATTTCCAGACCGCGCAAACCGCCCAGGCAGATATTGCAACCAAGGAAGCAGTGTATACCGCTATGGGACATGCCGCAGCACACGTCTTTCAGGTGTTTGACTTTGACGCAGTGCTATCTTCTACCATTGTCAACGACGCACAGCAGCAGGGTGGGCTTTACAAAGTGTTGAGGCGACGTATCGCCATCCTTTTGAGCGCATGGGCTCCTGTGAAGCTTACCAATGTCAGCCGACCCCTTGTCTATCAGATTTTCCAGCACTTCCTCAACCCGGACGATGAAACCAACGATATCGTCGTCAGAGTCACAGCTGCACGACAACTGCGCTGGGTCGCCGATGAAATTGACTTCGATCCGGAGGCGTTCCTGCCTTTCGCAGCCAATGTCTTCACACAGCTCGTCAACCTTATCCAAAATGTAGACGTTGATGAGGCCAAGCTTGCTATTCTCGAATCCATTCGAATCCTTGTTCAGCGAATGGAGCACCAGGTGGCACAGTTTGGCGATCAACTCATGACAGCTCTCCCCAGCATTTGGGAGAATTCCGGCACGGAGGAATACATGATCAAGCAGGCCGTCATTGCAATCTTCGCCGCACTTGTTATGAGCATGGAGAGCGGCTCCCAACGTTACCAGCATCTCATGGTGCCTCTTATAGCTGAAGCAGCCCGTCAGGGATCTGACTTGCATCTGCATCTCATTGATGAATCGCTAGAGCTGTGGGACAATATTATGATGCAGAGCAATCCTCCTCTTGCACCCGAAGTGATAGGCCTTGCGGAACTGGCCTTGCCGCTGTTAGAATACCAAACCGAAACGGCTTCACAGGCGCTATCCGTCATTGAGTCCTATATCTTACTTTCCCCCAACTCAGTGCTCGAGGACAGTCTACGACGCCGCACACTAACAGCACTGTCCAACGCTCTTGATTCAAGAAGCCGCGAGTTTGTTGGTCTCGCCACGGCCTGCATTGAGTACCTCATCCGGTCCGCTGTGGAATGGGGAGGCTCCGGCGGTGTGTCAGTAATCATCCAGGACATGGTCGACATTGGCTTCATGAATAAGATTTTGGAGAACCTGCACGACGCTTGGGAAGCGCACCAAACTACCGGCCCGAATCGGAGGATTAGCAAGCTCAACACTGTTACTGAAGGCGATTATATTGCCATCATCGCACGGCTCGCCCTCGCAGAGCCAACACTTTTCGTACAGATGCTTTCCAATTTTGGTCCTCTGGAGCAGGTTTGGAGCTGGCTATCGACCGAGTGGTTTTCTCACCTTAGCAGCACCGATCGCATTGAGCGAGAAAAGCTCTCACTACTAGGCCTCACTCGATTACTAGAGGTGCCTTCTCCTATGCAGGAGCTCGTCCTAGGCAAGCTCCAGGAATATTTCGACATGTGGACCAATGTGGTTTCAGAGCTGCAGGACGGTGTAGCCAACGGTAGCGATACGTTGATCTGGGGGCCTCTCGAGCTAGAACCGACCGAGTATGATAACCCCAAGATTGTTATAGAGCGGCAAGGACATGCCAAGGACCCCATCCACACGGTCCACGCCTTTGAGTTTGTGAGAATGCGGCTCCAGGACCTGGTGGCCAGGGCCGGAGGTGAGAGGGCTTTTGAGGAGCAGTGGGCTGTGAACGTGGACAAGGACTTGATTGCAAAATTCCAGGCAATGGCCAGCGGGGTGCAGCAGCAGCAGCAATAGGAGGCCAATGGATGTTGGCGCAAATACGCGGGAATTATAAAGACGAGCGAATATTGAACGACGATATGAACCAGAATAGATGAGCGAGTGACGCTAGTATCTCTTCACATGATGAACCTTGGTCAGGATGGGCCATAGTGAGGGTTTACGCATGAAACTTGTCGAGAATAGTATCTTCATACGCAGCGAGCAGTTGCTACCAGCCACTCCAATGGAAAATTACTTAAGCCTTTACAGCTTGCTACCTCCTTCTTGGGGAATCTTGATGACAACCTTGCCCCAGGTTCCCCTGCCTCCCAGCGCCGTTAGCGCATCTCCAACTCTCTCCAGCCCGACAAACTCTTCGTCTGAATACTCGGTCCCGCGCAGCTTGCCCTCCTTGACAAGCTCCATGATGCCATCCCAGACGCGGGGAATCGTGTCGCGCTCGTTCAGCGAGTAGGCACCCCAGTGGATGCCGACCAGGGCAATGTTCTTGAGGAGCACCTTGTTCATGGCCACCTTTTCGATGCTGCCGGCGGCGAAGCCCACAATCAGGATCCGCCCGTTCCACGCCGTGCACTTTGTCGACAGGTCAACCAGGCCCACGGGGTCGTAGACAATGTCCACGCCTCGCTTCGACGGCGTCAGGGCCTTGACCTGCGCGGGCCAGTCCTTGTCATTGTACGAAACGACGTGGTCTGCGCCAAAGGCCTTGGTAATGTCCAGCTTGCGCTGCGTCGAGGCCGTCGCTATCACTGTGGCGCCAAATGCCTTTGCCACTATTCACACCACGGGTCTGTCTCAGCATTTGCTTTTTTTAAGAGGGAAAGAAAAAAAAAAGACACCAATCACATGTAGTTATCGGGTCACGCGTAGAAAGAATGAACCAAGAAGAAGAAAAGAAGAAAAAAGGGCGTCAACTTACCCTGAACAGCAGCGAGCCCGACACCTCCGGCCGCCGCGTGCACGAGCACATGGTCGCCCTTCTTGACGTTGGCCCTCACGACCAGGGCGGCGTAGCTCGTTGGCGCCGTGACGAACAGGCCGGCGGCCTCGTGGAAGGACCAGCCCTGGGGCACGGGCAGGAGGGACTCCTCCTTTACGCAGAGCTGCGTGCCAAAGGCTCCCTGCTGGCCGCCAAAGACGCGCGATCCCGGCGCGAACTTGGGGTTCTTGGCCCCGCGCGGTGTGGCGATGACGACGCCGGCGAATTCGGCGCCGGCGACCCAGGGGAATGCTGAGAAGACAATCAGGTTAGCATCATTTTGTTTCTTGTCATTTCCTCATTGCTTGGCTCCCTCTCTCCTCTATGAGAGGGGCGTGGATTGAAGAGCACGTGGAAACCAGAGAGGGAAGGGAGATGGGGGAGGCTGCCGCTTTCATACGTGGTTGGTTCTGATATTTGCCCTGGATCTGAAGAATGTCGAAAAAGTTGGCCGCCGCAGCGTGCACCTGGATCAGATACTCGTTGTCCTTGGCGACGGGATCAGGCAGATCCGAGACTGTGAGATCCTTTGGACCCTGTCGCAATCTTTTGTCAGTGTTTATTGTTTCTTCACAACCTCATCATCATCATCATCATCGCAAATGTAGGGCGCGCGCTAGCGACCAACCAACCTTGACATATTCCTTGACCTGAATGCCACGCATCCTGCCGTCGCTCTAAATGTATATGAAAAAAAGAAATTACTGCTCAGGGTAGGGAGGACTGGCTTGCGATGGGGTTTCTCAATCAACAAATTACAAGGAAAGGATTCACGCAAAATAGAAATGGGAGGGTTGGTAGGTAAACTGATGACAAGTTGGCACTAGTTGGTGGTTTTGAGTTGATATCCGTGTCCGGGGTAAGCTGGGGTGCTCGGCATAGCTTACACAGGTAGATCGCGGGGTCTACAGCGTGCCGAGGCATCTCACGTTGCGCCAGACAACGCCACTCGATCAGAGCCATCAACGCTACGGCCGCTGGAATGGGTGGAGCAAGTCGTTCTCGGCCGAATAGGCAGGGCCCCCAGTCAATTGCAGACATAACTACGCTATTTTTTATTTTTGAAACAAAAAGAGTTGTTGAATTCGACGTGCTCGTCCAGGCTTGATATCATAACAGCATTCATACTAACACGTCGAGATATCCCCTAACTTCGCCCGAGAGCTTCCGGAACCTTTGCCCAGCCCCTGAAGACTGGTATTACTCAACTCGTCTGGGCTCATATCCACGGGGCGCTGATATGAAAAAAAAAGTGGCTTGCAACACCGCAAGGCCAATAATACACCATGTTTCGTCCCGACCTCTTCTCCCTTGGAAATAAAAAAACCGCCACTTTAGTTTCCGCTAAGAAGATGTTCAATGGCACCCTGAACGCTTCCTCCACTTCGTCGCAGAGCTGCCACGTTCCTATCGAAATCGTAGAATCCCATATCATTCAGCTGGCGTAGTTGCTCTGCGTAGCGCTCCTCGGGCGGTCGGTTATCTGGAGGTGCGGCAGCAGCACCAGCAGCGCCGCCACCACCCAGCATTTGCATCATCTGCTGCATCATCTCGGGATTTACGCCAAAGGGGCTGGCCTGGTTGCCTCCGGCTCCGGGGGGTGTAAAGAGCGCCGCGAAAGGGTTGGCTGGGGGTGGACTTGAGGTGCCCTGTTGGCCGGGTGTGGTTCCTGAAGTTTGCGTTGAATCCTGTGATGGTGTGGTGCCCTGGGCAGCAGTGGTTCCAGACCCAGCCTGAGTGGCGCCCGCTTGGGCCTGGGCAGCGAACGGGTTCATACCCAGCATCTGGCTAAGGAAGTCATTTGCTTGACCTTGGCCATCTCCGCCCTGCGGGGCACCAAATCCTGGCATCATGAAAGGGTTGAAGAAGGGGTTCTGCTGGGCCTGGTTGCCGTCGGCTCCCCGGGTCTGGTTCCCACCAGGCGTAGCTCCCTCGGTCGTATCGGTGGCACCTGGCGCAGGAAAACCGCCACCGCCGCCCTGCATTTGTCTTTGCATGCGCATGGCCTGAGCCATCATTTGAGGGTTGCTCATCATTTGTCGCATAAAAGGCGAGGTTATGATGTCGCGAGCGTTGGGCATGTTCCTTAGCATCGGGTTAGATTCGACAAGCATGTTGACAAAGTCGGGGTTGTTGAGCGCTTCGTTCATGGACTGTTGGACATTGGGGTCAGACATCAAGCGCTGCACGCGCTCTTCATCCATCGGCGGGCCCATCTGGAACAAGTGTGAGTTGGGAACAGATCATGCCGAGTTGGGAGGGGCGAGGGCTGCACTTACACCACCGTCGGGTCCGAACATGTCGAGCCCAGGAAGATTAATCTGGTGGCCGGCGTATCGGGCGCCGGTTAGACCAGCCAGAGGGTTGTTGGCGGTTCCCGAGGCCATGTTGGTGGGCACGGCCGGGGCGGTGTTGGAGGTGGCGGAGGGGGTCGAGGTAGATTGGTTCTGGTTGCTGGCGGCACTTTTGACCATGTGGATGGTGTTGTTGTGCTTGATCTTGTAGGCGCTCAAGGCATCGTCGTTCTTCATGACGCGGCCAGAGTAGATGAGGCGCTGGCGCTCAACGGGGACATTCTCAAACTCCTCGGAGGCGAGCTTCGTCTTGAGCTCAAGGACGGTGGCGGCTTCGGGCATGGTGATGCTGTGCGAGGTGTCGGATGAGGTCTTAACCTTGAATGTGATCTGAGCGTCACCGCTCGACTCGGCGTTGTCGGCCATGGCGAAGCGAGTGCGTGGAGGAGGAGAGGACGAGGTTCGAAGTGGTGCGCAGCGAGTTGGAATGGGAGGGATGGTTACGCGCGGGTGAGGGAAGGTGGGAGGTTACGGCAGGACCAGGTGGCGCGGGGGGGTAGGCACCGGCGACAACGGCCCAGAGCAGTGGAGAGAGGCCCGCGATGAGCGCAGACGATGGATGCGGATGCGTAGGACTGCGGAGTCGAGGGTGCAGTCGGGTTGAAGTAAGGTGAGGACGGGAAAGCCGCCGAGCTGAACTGATGGAGGTGGTGACTTGGTGACTTGAGCGGCAGCGATGGTCGGTGGTCGGTGGTCGGGGTTTAAGACGTGGGGCAACTGCGGTCCTCCAATGACGCCGTCGCAGATTGCCTTGCAGCGCTCCCTTGGAGCAGATTCTGGGCCGACAAAGGGCGTTTGAAGATTTGTTTGAAAGAGAAGCAGAAATAATTGAAAGAAATTACAACTTGATTTTTTGTGTCGCTCTCCAATGCCAGTGCACAATAGCTCCTACAAAAATCCAAAGCAAAGGGGCCACTTGCCTGCGTGCTGCCAATTTTTGAGCTAATCCGCTGCTGTTCCATCGTCATCCACCGACTTCTCCCGCCAGCTATCAGCACCAACAGCCATGCTAGCTAGTATCACCTACCAATCTCGGATAGACATTGGCCGCAGTCAAGGTCAATGCCCAGACACCATTGTTCACTGCCCAGCGGGCCATTTCGGCAAACTTGTTTATCCACCAGCACACGGCGAAGCACAAAGTGCAAAATGACAGGGTTGCAGATTTATAAGCTCATACGTGAGGTGGTTCATGCCTCATTGGCATGATAACGCCAATTGGCAATGAGCTGCTTTCCCTTTTGAGCCGCAGAGGCGGCACCCTCCAGGGTAAGTTAGTCGCCGCCACAGCAGAGTTGCCTAGTCGAGACAAGGTGCTTTAGTGGGGACAAGAGCGACCTCATGGCGCTCTGAGATGATCCCAGCTCAATCATCAACAACACCAGCGGATCCGAATTGATGGCTAGCATTCCTCGCGGGGCATACAGACACATGTAAGAAACAGCGACGGCTCTGCAACGACCTGTGATGCGCCTTGCCTGGCTGTGAAGCACATGCGCCGCGTAGAACATGCTTCCGCGTGCCACATGAACTCATCTCCACCATGATCCAAGGCATCTTTTACGCGAGGTTCTTCCCGCAAGAGGGTAAGTAATCCAGGCTCTAGCACCACGCATGATATATACTCCCCAAGTGCTCCGCCGTGCTATCCCGTGTGCTGTGCATCACTTGCTCACCAAGTATCTAGGCCCACAGATCGTAGCTCAGTCTCCTGCTGGGTGTATCACACCTGTTGAAAATTCGACCAAATCGCCACTTATTGATTTTGATGTGTTGCAAGAATACATAATTCCTAGGCAGGCTTTCTGTAATCGATATCTCACAATCAATACGCCAGATGGAAAGTATGCTGTTCTTGGTTATCCTGTGGTTATTCCCCACACCAAATATCTTCGAAATGAGTTTATATTCAACTTTGGCCTCATCCTCGATGCCGATGAGGATCAAATGCCGTACGAGCGTGTTGTACGCCGTCTAGCCTCTACATTTTCCGAGATGGAGAAGCAAAATGAGTATCTCAGCCAGAATGAAGGCCGTCGAGATGGCGGGGGCCGACGGCCCATTGATGGGCTGCTTCAAATTGTGAAGGAGGATTTGGATAATTATGGAGAATGCATGATTCCAGTTGGTAAGTTGGTTGTGAATTTGAACAAATGGGATCTCAATTGGCTTACTGACACCATTGCTTGAAGACGAAGCCAATACGATCAACATGAAGCTCTTTCCCCATCATCCTGAACCCCCCCTTGTCAAAGGTTGGCATGTTCCGGTCGCCAAGACGAAGCTTTCTGACATTGTTGACCCGACTTGGGATCTTACCCTCCAAAAGGTAATTGCGCACATTGATGGTGTCTCTGACGTGCGCCGTATCGCCCACGCCGCAAACGTTTCCCTGGATCTTGCCAAGACGGCTCTTCGCCACCTTCTCTACTATGATACAATCCTACTCCTCGACATCTTCTTCTTTGGGGCATGTTATGCACCCCGCCCAGGGATCCACGACTTCATCCGAAACGTGGAAGGCATGGTGGATGAATGTGCCGCCTATGTTTCACACGGCCGCGGCCGCGTGAGCAACTACCACCTCATCAAGCTCATGTCTACGTTTGTCCAAGGACGCACCGTCATGGAGTGGCTCAAGTGCCACCAGGATTCGGGGTTTGAGGTGTTGAGGTATGTCGACGTCCGCAGATTCGTCCAGTTTGGAATCATCAAGGGATGCCTCTACCGCGTCCACAAGTATGTCGTCTCGAAGCAATACCTGGCGTCATTGGCGTCTGGCCAGAGCCGCCCAGTGCCGGGAGGAGACCCTCTGCAAAAGTACACTGATGGTTGCCATCATTTCGAGCAGATCATTACAGAGCAGAACCTAACAGAGAGCGAAATTATGGAGAAGCTCAAGAAGCTTCCTACAGGGGACGTGTGTTTCCTCCACCACTAGAGCATCGATGGGGAGAGACAGTTCATGGGGTGAGCATGTCTAGTTATTTAATTTACATCAAGTCTATGGTATCATCCAGAATACAATACTGTACATAATAGTCGTACAAGGCGTTGCGGAACTCGTATCAGACAATACTGGCCCGTTATTTTTGGGATTCCGTGTCTTTGCCCTGAGCGCGCTCACGAATCTCGTTCTTGTCAGGCAGCTCGATGTCTGGGTTGTTGGCCACAGTGCGCGGGGGGGCAGCCCGCTCATTTGCCAACGTGGTTAGCTCCTCCTTGCTCAACTCGTCACCTTGCTCCTCGGCCTCCATCCGGAGCTGCTCCTTGAGGCGTCGAACCTGGCCTGTATAGGGCTGGCCAGGATAGATACGGCCGAGGCCTTCCCACTCTCTGTCGCTGATGAACTCCACAATACGAATGTTGTGCTTTCCCTTGCGCAAGATGAGCATTCGGTCGTCAATAAGGTAGCGAGCCGTCTCCTCGGGGAACCACGCCTTCATGGGGGTCCACGAGAGGTTTCCGGGGACAAGACCGCGGGTTTGGCCAGGCTGGGCGGCAATATAGGCACCCTGTTGGGAAACGAGGCGGTGGCCCTCGCTGGTGCTGCCGACAAGGCCGGCAGCGTAGAGAATCCTGGAGGGGGACTTGGACAAGACGGAGCGGGGAAGCTGAATGTCGCTTCGAGGAGCGTTGTTGGGTGTGA
The DNA here is from genome assembly GCA_002179835.1 of Calonectria leucothoes. Lineage (NCBI taxonomy): Eukaryota > Fungi > Ascomycota > Sordariomycetes > Hypocreales > Nectriaceae > Calonectria > Calonectria leucothoes. The sequence continues at coordinate 259,760 of NAJI01000069.1, forward strand.
TGATGCCCGAGGTGGCTGAGGGTGCGTTTTGCACTCCGCGAACCTTGCCGCCGAAGCGGAACTCGTGCTGCTCGGCCTCCTCGACGGCCTTCTGCGAGCCGTGGACGAGCGAGACCACCTCGAAGGCGAGGGCGTGCTGGGCGACTCGCTTGGCGGGGTTCTCCACGTGCTCCTTCATGGTTTTCTGGATCGACTCGAGAGACATGAAGGTGAACATTTTCAGCAGGTTCTCGACTTCCTCATCCGACCTTCGCATAAAGTAGCCATACAGATCAAAGGGTGATGTCCTGAACTCGTCCAGCCACACAGCGTTGCCAGCGCTCTTGCCGAACTTGGCGCCCGAAGAGTCGGTCAGAAGAGGCACCGTGAAGCCGATGGGATCATGCAGCCAGGTCGTGGGCATCTGGAGGTGAGGGGCCTCCTCCGTGCCTCGGATGATTTTGAGAGCTTCGCAGCCCGCAACGATGTTGCCGTACTGATCGGAGCCTCCGATTTGCATTTGGATGCCCAGCTTGTTGTACATGTGCCAGAAATCCCACCCTTGAAGAAGGGGGTACATGAATTCTCCAAACGACATGCCGTCTCCCTCAGTTAGCTTTCGCTTGACACTGTCATGGTTGTTACGTTAGCCTTGGAGCAGAGGAGGGGGGGCAAGGCAAGCCTACGTATCGCGACCCAGCATGGGACCAATGCGAATGTGTCGAGCTATCCTCTTACCGAATTCGTAGAGGGTCAAGCTCCCCAGCCACATGTTGTTGTTGAGCAGGTGGTGCTTGGCAGCCCAGTCCTGCTCGTATCCGTGCTTTTCCCTCAAGTACTGAACATTGGACCAGAGCTTCTTCAATTGAACGTGGATCTTGGTAATGTTCTTGGAAATTTCGGAGTTCGAAATGATGTCGCGGGTCTCCAGCCGACCAGTGGGATCGCCAATTCGTGCTGTCGAGCCACCAATCAAGGTGACGGCGGGATGGCCGTGGAACCACATGAGGAACATGGGCATGAGGGGTAGGAGGTGTCCAACGTGCAACGAGTCGGCCGTGGGGTCAATTCCGACGTAGGCGCCTATCCGCTTGACGCGCATGATTTCCTTGATGGTTTCCGGGTTGCTAGAGAAGAAAATGTTAGGTCTTGTTGAATCACCAGTTGCGGGACTCGGTTTGCGACTACGCACCCTGCAACATCTTTGATGTAGCCGCGCTCCTCAAGGATATCCCACACATGGGGAAGCTCTCCATTTTTAATCTTCATGGCCCTCTCACCCCATCGTTCTTCCCCGTCTGCCTCCTTCTTCAAGTAGGTGCTTGAAATTCCTCGTCCGCGGGGAAGTTGCAGAAGCGGTCGAAGTGGGTTGATGCATCGTGGGCGGATGGCGACTCTTGAGCAGGAGAGCTTCGATATGGCCGCGAGGGAGGCCATGGCGATGAGGGGGGCTGGGTCGTATCAATGGGGAGAAAGAAACAGAATAGGTAACCTGGACATTGGGCGGCTGAGACTACGTCGAATCCCAAACAATCGCACGATCTGCCAATCCGCTCGACAAGCTCCGATTGACGACTCACTCTAACAAAAAAAAAAGAGACCCCCACAAACACTAACACATGCAAGGCGCTGGCCAATCACATGCCCTGCCCGCCTGCTCCACGGAACAAGATTGTTGCGCTCCGCATCATCCGGCTCGCGGCCATGACCGGAATGTGGCCGACCAATCACAGCGAAGCCAATTCGAGATCCTCGGCAATGCCTCCGACCCGACGAAGCAGTTTCGATTCCCCGTACATCATCAACCACGCAGTTGGATCCTCCGCCTTCACGCCCTCGAATAGCCACCAATTGAGCGCCGGTTTCGCGTATTCACAATGGCCTCAGTTGTGCGTCCCACTCTGCTCAGGCAGACCGCCATGGCTTCTCGATGGGCCGCCGCGCCCTCGGTTGCGACTCGTGCCGCATTCAAGCCCATGGGCGTTGCGGCTTTCCACAACACCCCTCGACGATCTGCCCTGATTGCCCCCGGCCCTCGTGAGCACCGCCCGAAACCGATTCTTGCCTGAGCCGATTGCTAACCCGTTTGTTTCCAGAGCGCATCGAAGGCACCCGTACGAATTCCATGACCCGCATCGCAAGCCTGCCTTCACGTGAAAAACTAACAGCTTCGCAGTCAACGACCCCGTCCCCGTCCCTGACCCCAGCGCCGCCCACGGCTCCTACCACTGGTCCTTTGAGCGCCTCATGGCCGCCGGCCTCGTCCCCATGATCGTCACACCCTTCGCCGCCGGCTCCCTCAACCCCACCATGGACGCCATCCTCTGCAGCACCCTCCTCCTCCACTCCCACATGGGCTTCCAGCAGGCCATCATCGATTACTTCCCCACCAAGAAGGCCCCCAAGCTGCGAAAGGGCTTCTCGTGGCTGCTGAACCTCGCCACCGTCACCGTCGGCATTGGTTTGTACGAGTTCGAGACCAACGATGTTGGCATCACCGAGGCTGTCAAGCGAATTTGGAAGGCATAAGGGAGCGAATGGGGAAGAAGATGATGAGGGTGTTGATAACATGACCTGCTCAGCGGTAAAAAGAAAATTAGCTGCAGGCAACTGTATAGAATCGTTTGTTTTGTCAACAAAATATTATCTCAATCACTTGAGCTTCTCTTCATCTCGGTGATGTCACAAATACTATTTTTCTTGGTAACATGGTGCGCTTGTCGAATATAAAAAAGGTCTCTGCGCGGTACTGGGACGATGCAGCGGTTGATAGCCGCTCTTGCATTGAGCTGGCCGGCAGCTTTGCGTCGTGCCATGAAAGTGCTCAAGATATTCAGATCAGAGCGCTCTACGTCATATTTTCCCCTGGACGTAAACATACTGTTTTACGCACTCGGGCTGATGTATGTCAATTCTACTTTAACGAGCCTTAGTGTTGGGGGGGATAGACCTCGTTGTGACCGAGGTCCCGAGCTCCTTGATGAATTCTCCACCGGGATGCCCGTGCTTCCCCCATCTCTGCGGGTAAGGTATTTTCCAACCTAGTTTTTTTTCTAGTGCGGAGCAGCTTGGGCCTCTAGCATTCACTGCAGGGACACTGTAAGTCGAGAAACCAAGACGTTGCTTGCCCGATAATGATTGTATCTGTAGCATTTTGCTCATGCTAGGCAGTTAGAAAGTTTCCAAGAAGCAGCCGCTGAAGGAAATTGAAAACACATCATCAAAACGAATGCTACTATATGGCAATGTCATTGCATTGGAAGGTGGGTGGTGGCCGACCAAAAAAACCACACCAAATTTTTGCTGGGTGCCGTGTAAGTCTATGAAAGCGAGTGAATGCGACTGGTAATGAAAATATGGCGAAAGAACACAATTGAATACAAAATTGTAGTAATCTGAGCATCATGAAATATGCTATTGTTTGGTCTCTTATTTTATTCATCATACATGTGACTTATTAAAATGTCGTTTGACAGATTCGATTGATTTAGTTGCGTGAGTAACAACAGCATACGAGTGGAGGCTGGAGCTGAGGACTCGGTGGAGTCGCGGCGCCCTTGTCTTGACTTGACATGTCTCTGGGCGTGATACGGGGCCAGCTGAATCCGAAGATGTAAAACCAGTCGTTCTAATTTTCAATATATAGAGCTGTAGATGTGCTGGAAAAAAAAACCCAATTGAACATTATCATTTTTAACCATTGTCAAAGTGTGCCCCGTGAAGCAGCCAGAAACATGTCATCTCCAGAACACATCATCGTTGTTGGTGCTGGCATCGTTGGATCAGCACTGGCGCACTTCCTGTCCAGCTCCCCCAGCAAGCGAGCCATCACCGTCATTGATCGTTCCATTGGCAGACTGGCAGGTTCCACTGGACTTGCTCCGGGATTCGTCGGCCAGTACAACGAATCCGAGGTGCTCACCCGGCTAGCCATTGACTCGGTCCGGGAGTACGCGCAAATCCCGGGCGGCTTTCAGCCCGTTGGTGGCTTGGAGGTGGCCTTTGAAGCTCCCGGGATCGAGAGGCTAAAGAGGAGGTGCAGAGCCGCTGCTGAGCTGGGCCTCCCGGCAGAGCTGGTCAGCATGGGAAAGGCTGGGGAACTAGCGCCGGACTTGGTCGACACGTCCAGGCCGGGGACGGCGCTTCACTTCCCGACGGACGGAACTGCCGACGCGGTTGGAATAACGTCTTATTTCCAGCAGGCTGCCAAGAACTCTGGCGTTCAATTCTTGGAAAGAGATGTAAAGGCCCTAGTCGTTTTGGATGGGCAGGTCAAGGGCGTGGAGGTGCAAGAAGGGGATGACGATTCCACCTCGCAGCAGCTCACAGCGTCCAAAGTGGTGCTTGCCACTGGGATCTGGGCCCAGGATCTCTGCCGGGCCTTGGAGTTCCCCGTCCCCGTTGTTCCTGTGGGGCATCCGTACATTCACGGAGCCAAGAGGGGGCCGATTCCTCGAAAGCTGCCTTTTGTCCGCTGGCCAGAGTCGCACGCCTACGCCCGGGACCACGGCGATTGCTTCGGCATCGGCACTTACAACCACCAGCCCGTCCAGTGCAAGCCCACAAGCGGCACTGCCAAGGGCGATTGGGTCGCCGGCTTCGAGGATCCGCTGGAGCGGGCAATTGGCCTGCTGCCGCGCGCCACCGGGGACGAGTTTGCCGCCGGAACCCGCTTCAATGGCGTCTTCTCCATGACTCCTGACAATATGCCGCTGGCTGGCGCGGTTCCATCGGTCCCGGGGCTGTACTTGGCTGTCGCCGTCTGGGTCACGCATGCTGCGGGAACCGCAAAGTACATTGCCAAGCTTCTTGACGGGGGCCAAGTAGACTCCGGGACCAGGGAGGCTCTTGATCCTGAGAGATTCCGCGGGCAGGACTTTTTGGCGCTGGAACAAAAGTCTTTGGATGGGTACAATGAGATTTACAAAACAGTGACAAGCGCCAATGTGCTCTAATAAGTTTCCGCTATCGCATTACTTGGAACACAGACGGACAAAGCCACGGCTGATATCAAATTATGAAACCATTTTCAAAGTCAATCATGTTTATTCAAACTCGCTCTCATATTATTCAATTTATAGTTTCATTCTCGTGCTTGCCAATAAACAAATTTGACTCGCGACTTGTTTGTTTGTTTTTTTCGTCTCAAACGAGCGAACTTGTCATATCAGGGTCCAGCCATTTCTTTCTCATGAATTTCCGCAATTCATTCCAATTACTACGTGATGTGTGTGTGTGTGTGTGTGTGCTGACTAGATGGTCAGGCTGCTGATTTCGGCACCCGAAGCCTGGTCCATCTCGGGAGTAGGCGGGGGCAGGTTCTCAGACTTGGTGCAGATCCAGCACGAGGCGTACATGTTGACGCGGTCGATGCAGGCGCCGTCGAGGCGAGCACCGTGGCGCTTGGGGGTGAAGCCGTGGGCCTCAAACTCCTTGATGTACCAAGGGGTCAGCGCCGACGAGCGGAGAAGGACTCGGCCGCCCATCTGGAGGGCACGGTTGAGCTTGGTGATCTGCTGAGCAGCGGCGCGGGAGCCAGTGTCGAACCAATCCATGCTGTCCATGACAACCGCAACGGTCAAGGTGCCGGGGGTGATGCGGGCAATGACTTCCTCGAGCTCGTCGGTGTGGATGCGGAGGCCGTCGAGAGCGTTGGGCTTGGAGAGCTTGGCGTGGGCCTTGGGGCTGAGGTAGTCGGGGTGGCACTTTCGAGAGAACTTTCCGGCAAGACAGACATAGTAGTAGGGGTTGTCCTCGGCAATGTGAGTCTCTTCAGCAACAGGGTCGAGCGTGTTGACCATGTAGTGCCAGATGGCGTGGGAGCGGGTGTTCTTGGCGATGGGCTTGGGACCCTTGACCACGTCCGACTCGGCGTGGTCAGCCTCAATCATGGCCAGTTGGTTCTTGGGGACACCCAGAGCGGCCCAGAGGAAGCTCTCCTGGGCGACGACGAGGTTGCAGACAAGCTTGGACAGGAGAGCAGGGCGGACCTTCTTGCGCCAGATCTCGCGCTGCTCGTTGAGCGTCTTGGCCTCGAGGAGCTGCTTGACGGCGGACTGAAGACCAAAGATGCGAGCAATCCAGCGGAAGACACGGATGGCGTGGCGAGAACCTCCGGTGTCGTAGAGGCCATATCCCTTGCCGTTCTGGAACACGTGGATGTTCTTGAGCCAGTACTGGAAAGCGCGGCCAGACAGGTGAGGAGACAGCTTGGTGATGAGAAGCTCACGGAAGTTGGCGTGCTTCCCGTCACCAAAGATCATCCAGAAATCGTCGTAGGGCAGGTTAGCGGTGTAAGCGGCGGCCTTGAGCTCGAGCAGGTGGTTTTGAGTGGGGTTCAGGTCGACGGCGTGGACTCGCGCAGGGCTCTGTGTGAGGTACGAGAGGATGTTGTCGCCAGCCGAGGTGATGGCGAGAACCTTGTCGTCGGGGCCAAGCTTCAGGAGGCGCTCGTCAACTCGGGTGTCCTCCCAGGTGAAGGCGTAGATGTACTCGTCGTTGAACTGGGTGTGCTTCTTGAGCTGATCATCGTAGTAGATGCGCCAGTGGTGGTTCTGGTAGAAGAACGAGGGCAGGGGCAGGTTGGACGAGAGGTTCTGGACGGCGGTGATGAAGGCCTTGGAGCGAATCTCGGGAGCAGATCTCTCAATGGCCCGGGTCAGAGCATCACCTGCATTGGCGGGGTGCAGGTAAGGCGACTCGGTGGCAAGGGCATCGATGCGCTCAACAATCTCGTGGGGAAGGCTGGACGAGGAGAAGGGCTTCTTGTGGCATCCAAGCCAGATGTAGTACGGGATGGCGCCGAGTCCGTTGTTGCGCGTGTTGACGTTGAGAACCGTGCCAAACTTGTACTCGAGGTAGTCACGTCGGCTGGGCTCAAGACCAACACGATCGAGATCGAACCAAGAGCGCCAGAAGCTTCGCGAGAGGAAGTTGACGTGACGGTCGACAAGACCTCCAGTGTAGTTGCGGAATGCGAAATCGGTCTTGTTCTGGACGTAAAAGTCCACCACGCCCAGGAGGCCCTGGGGAGCAAGGAGAGAAATCACGGAGTCGACAACAGAGTAGTAGTCAGGCTATAAGTGAGAGGGTTAGCATTTGTTGACACCATGGTAAGGTAGTCCCTCTCATTCCGAGGATGATGCTGGTACCCACAATCATTGACAAGCTGTAAGACATGGTGATGAGATCTGCGCCGCCGTAGTCGGGACGAGGTTTGGCGAAATAGCTCAGGTTCGGGGAACGAGGCACAGGGTTCGAAACCATACCAGACTCGTGGTCTTCGAGGCGGAACTTGCGGGCATCCTCACAAACGACTTTGACATTATTCCAGCCAAGTCGTGCGAATCGCTTCCTGGCCACCTCGCAGAGAGAGGGGGAGAAGTCGACTAGGTATACGCTCGTGAAGTAGTTGGGAACGTCGACGAACTGGCCCATTGCCTCGATATTGAAGCCAGTGCCACCGCCAACCTAGATGAAGAGGAACGGCGTCAGCAATTGGTGCTATCCGATTGGGTGAGAGGGGAGGGAGGGGAGTCAATTGAGCTCACATCAACCCAGATCCGCTTGTTCTTGTTGCTCGTGGTCTCTTCAGCCTTGGACTTGAGCTGAGCGGCAACTAGCGCCAGCATGTCCTCGCGGCCGCGGAGGAGAACCTTCCGCGTGGCATCGTAAGCCCCGGCCTGCTTCTTGTAGAAGCTCTCAAGGGCATCCTGCTGGTTGCCCTTGGAATCGCCCTGGTGAGGCTTGATGAAGCAAGAGTAAAAAAAGAGGAAGAATGATTTGATCAGGCCAGGGTTCTCATCCGATTTGCCGCCAAAGACGGAGGAAAGGCAGAGGGTGCTGACAAGGGCAGCTGCCAATCCGGCGCCGAGGGTCTGGATGGAGCCCAAGGAGAAAAGGTTACCACCCTGAGGGGAGGAGCAAAGCGGTTAGCACGCCGTCGGGGTTGGGGTTGGAGTTGGAGTTGGAATTGGTGTTGGAGGGGGGTTTCATGAGGGAGGGCAGCTCACATGAGAAGCCATGGTACTCTCTCATTGTTCAAAGAGAGAAAGAGATGTTGAAAGAAGCGTTAGCTATGAGTAGCAGTGTTGAATGCTGTTCACACGATCAGGTTGAAAGATGAGACAGGAGCAGGAACAAGAAGGGCCACGGCGAGGCGAAAGATATATACACCCAGGCACGCGCCAGGCACGAGGACACTCTGCCCACCAGCCTACCTGCCAGAGGAGCATTGCGATAGTCCGGACCCCTCAATGGCTCACACATGCTTCCCCCAACGCGAATCTACTTGCCAGACAGACAACGCTGGCGCATCTTATTCGCGACCCCACCAGATAGCTGTACCCCGCCGCCAGGGTCCAAGGTTCAGGACGAGAAGCCCAGTCTGGACCACGTAGGCGTGAGCCAATGACTGGAGCACATGTTCGAGTACCGTGCGGTTTCAGGGGTCTGGCAAGGCTGCGCTTGCGGCGCACATGTGCCACGCTTCACTGTGAGCGGCTGCTCTGGCCGTGGCGGCGTGGGTGGGGGACTGGTGAACCTGGCGTTGGCAGATCGATGTGGGCTTCGGGGCATGGATGGGGAATGGAGGGACGTCTTGCGCTGTGTTCAAAGCTGCCTTGTTTTTCTGCATGTGATTGATTGCCAGCAATTGGGCCGCGTCAAAGCCAGCCATTCAGTCAATGGTTGGCCGTCTCCGAGCCATTGAGGCTGCTGCTACCGTTGCTTTCCACCGCCACTTGGCTCTGCAGGCAAGAGGCGCAAAGTGACTTCCTGGGAGCAAAGAATCGATAACAAGGAGAGAAGGAAACCGGCCTATGACGACAGCCTAGAGGCGTCTCAGTTCAATTGCTGCTCTGGCGTGCGTGGGTGGCATTTAGACACTGAGGCTGGGTGTACTAGTAGTGGGGCGGCCGAGAAGCATGCACTTCCCGAATAGGAACCGCCGCCCTCCAGCCAATCACGGCGTCATGGCCCACCACATGTAGCAGTTGACGGCCGTGTAAGGCGTCCGGGCTGCGCAACACTTGGAATGGACAGGCAGGACAACGCAAGCTCCGTGTCGAAAGGCTACTCCTGGTAGGTAGGAATGAAACCAGTGCACATGCTGTGCAAGGAAGGCCAGTGATCGTGTGCGGCATTTTATTCTCCAATCCGACCTGCCAATCGTTGCATCAGTATTCCAATGCGAAGCCATTGTCCACCCATCCGAGAATTGTGGACTGTCGCACCCTATCGCCGACTTGTGCAAGGGGACAACCGGCATTGGAGGCCAGAAACGGCCACCCAGATGGACCCTTGCGGTGGGAATTCTGGGGTAGCATGGCTGTATGGCTGTTCAACTGCTCCCCGTCTACGGTGCGAGAGCTTGTGCCTGACAAGCTCAAAATGCAGCCGCCACGCCACACCCGAGCAAACTTCGGGTCTTTCAGGAGTCGATAGCACGGCTGGCGCGCCTTGGCTTCGCCATTTCAACATGGCTAGCTGGTAGTAGAAAAAAAAGAGAGAGATCATCGCTCCGATCTATTCCCACGTACCGCAGCGTCGGCCCATCCACCGGCTCTGCGCTATCGGCGAACCGGATATTGCACCGTACAACCTCAAACTTTTCTGTGACGGAGAACCGGACCGATTCCTCGTCTCTTGAAGCCTGTATCAGAAATGTCTTGCCATCAATGCCTTTTTGTGGGTTGTGGATGTTTGCATCCGCAATGACGTTCCACGAAATGAAACGCCCTCCAGCGGTTGTGGCCGGGTGGTATTCAGGCTCATCGGACGAGTGTGGAATTATGGAAGGCTCCTCTGGATCTACTGAGGGTCCATAGGGAGGGGAATACTACAACGGGTACTTGTCTTGCAAAGGCCAGAAAACGGCCTTGGTTGAACAGGTTCGGTTCTACGGCAACGTGGCACCAAGACGTAGCGTCAAGCTGGCAGAGTCATGGCTTAAAGCTTTCTCGGTAATCGTAAATTCAAGAAAGGTAGGGGTGGGCCCCAGACTGTTGTCGGCAAAGTGACTCGCCATCTTGGACCGAGTGGCATGATCCACACGGCAGAAAGCGGCCTTCCGACCGGTGTCATTGATGCCGGTCACCACCTCCGAGATTTGTGCGAGTCCGCCGATGGATCGGACCGTTGCGGTCCAGCAACGGTCCTTCCAACATAACCAGATATGCTACCGCACCACTCTTTTGAGACACATGCTTCTTTTTTGTGATGAACCCTCGTAATTTGGTGGGATTCCGGGTTGCTTCTTCTCATTCAGACCAAATAGATCCATCTATTTTCGAATCGTTGCACCAGACTGAAGCCAGTCGATGGAGTCATTCGGAAATTAGAGGTACTTGCGAGCAATGGCTAGTTTGATGCGGTTTTGAGGAATATAGTCCCGCAGGTCGAAGGATTTAAAAAAGGGTGATATTCATACAAAGTCGGGTTGTTTATTTTCATATCGTGCTCGAACAAACATATTTTAGAATGCCTTCCACTCAGACTACTATGTCATGGAAATAGTCCGATGGCTCTTAACTGAGGGCACGGTACTCAGTAATATTTCAATGGCGGGACTGTATTTCTAGAGTTCCTATGGCCCTGATATCTCGTCTTGTATCATTTAAATCAACAGTCTAGATCCCAATATCTTCCTGACTTGCCACCTGAAGCCCACAACGCATTCCGATCTTAGCTATCGAGTCCCTCGCCCAGCTGGTTACGGGTGCATGTTCTTCCGAGCGCCGACTCCAGCACAAAAAAGGTACGTACCGCCCTCAGGCACAGCGCAACCCCGCGAATGAGCGCGAACCACAGGTACGTACCCTTGCGGCCTGGGGATGCACTCCTTGGTCAGTGCTTGGATCTCGTTGGATGCCATGTTGCGCGCAGTCATCAGCCTGCGTCTCATCTCGACAACAAACAACTCCATCGCATTCGCCCCCGCGACCGCCTCCCCGCTGTTCCTCCACCGAGGTCCCGACCACCTGCGCGACCGTCACGATGCCTCCGGGGTCAGGCCAAAAGGGAACAGGTAAAAAGAACTCGGCCGCCATGCAGAAACAGAGCCGCAACACCACGCCAGCCCCGGCCGCTGCTGGGATCGCTAGTCTCCCGCCCCAGGAGTTTTACGACCCGGACTACCTCAACACAAGAGTCATCCTCTTCCGAAACCTCACCTACGATGACCTCGTCGACCAGTCCGCGTCCAATGCGACTGTCCCTGACTCCAAGAGCCTTGACGGCATGATCGAACGCCTCAAGAGCTTGACCAATATTATGGAGAAGCGCTCCACCTTTTACGATCGCGGCATGCGCCACCTTGCAGACGAGCGCAAGAAGCGACCCGACGACTATGGCGCGCGCGAAGGCGAATCCGAAGGAAAGCGACCCAAACACAAGCGCAAGAAGGATACATTGGCTGCCCCCGAAGGAAACGTCGGTAGGTTCTTGTTTTCCGCGCCGTGCGCATTGGTCGCCTTGGGTTTCCATCACGCCTTGGCAGCTTCCCCATTACAAATTGCAAGCTAACCAAATTTCCCCACCAGAGCGGTCATCACCCTTGCGAGATTCCAAGAGCAAGCACGGGCGAAATGATTCTGCAAGCTCGTCACTGTCCCCCGCTGCTGCCGGATCTCCGTCTGCGATGGAGGTTGACGACAAAACAAAAAAGGAGGAAGAGGAGGAAGAGGAAAGCTCTGAAGACGAGGGCGCCCCGCCTCGACGAGAAGTGCCGCAGTCCCAGACCTTTGGCGAAGACCCTTCCACGTTTCCCGATCCCACCGTATACGAAATCAAAGATGTGCAGCCTGGAGCGACAGATGATGAGCGAAAAGCCATCTACTCAGTTGCCGTCTTCCCCCGATCCGACCTGGCCGACCTTATTGCTGGTGACCCGCCAGACAAGGACTTCAGCAATGCGAAACCTAGCTCCCAAATCAACTTTTCCACATTCTCAACATATGTCGATCCTTTTTTCAGACCCTTTTCCGAGGAGGACCTGGCATTCTTGCGAGAACGAGGAGATCGCGTCTCGCCTTTCATTATGCCAAAGCGCGGAAAGCGACATTACACGGAGGTCTGGGCTGAGGAGGACGGAGCCATGGCTATTGACTCTCCTCAACAGGGTCGCGATAAGCTCCCGCCCAACCAACCCCGAGGCAGTATCGAAAACATGGATGACGACGTTGGAGCGACGGACAAACTCTCTGTTGGGCCCTGGCTCACTCGGCTGATGCAAACATTTCGGCCAGAGGCCCGCGCGCCATCTGCCGAGGACAAACCAACAACGAACGGAGTAACAAATGGGGATACGAGCATGAACGGCGATGTCAATGGCGATGCCAACGGCGATGACCACACGACCGGTGGAGACGACAAATCCAATCCAGGTCCACCAGCTGCCTGCATGCCCGAATCCTCAACAGAAGCTTGGAAGAAAGCATCGCACCCAAAATTGGAATACTCACAAGTTGATGAGCGAATTAAGCAGGAGCTTCGCCACATTGGATTCCTCCCTCTGGAAGGCTTTGAGGCGGAGTTTGATGGACACTACGATGATGAGGTGGCAGCGAGATTACGTCTTTTGCAGTCACGACTGAAGGATCAGATGCTCATCAATGGTGCCCGAAAAGCCCGGTTGACTGAGCTGGTTCGCGAGCGCATGGCCCACCAGGAGTACCAGACCATTCTAGAAGATCTTGACTCGCAAGTTCAAGCGGCATACCTCAAGCGCACGCGAACCATGGGCAAGAGCAAGAAGAACAAGCGCCCGGGCGGTGCGGGCGGAGGCAGCCATTTTGTTGGTGGCGCTGCCGGCATGGCGCGACCGGGTATTGGCGATTTAACCAAGATGCTGATGGAGCGACGTCGACGGTGGATCGATACCATCGGATCCGTTTTTGACGACGAAAGCTTGGGCAAAGTGCCTCGCATCTCGAATCCAAACAGCTCCATCTTCAAGGCTGACGACATGGCACAATTGATCAAGAAGGAAAAATTGCAGTGGGACGAAGAGGTTGAGGATGAATAAACAGAAATGTGTGTGAAGCCACGGTGTTGGTGCTGAAATGGTGTTCTTGCATTGAGAAAATGGCGTTGGAGGGATCGGGAAATGGTGTTGAAGGAAGACTATCTACGTACGGCCCATGTAACTTATTAGACGGGCTCACGAATGGCATGTGCTTTTACTATTTTTTTCACGCCGCTGACTCAATTGCCTGCTATGCTGGATAGATGGTTGAGCATGGGAAGACGATGGCAACGGCCCACCAGTCAGTCAACTATAGACGCATGCACGGTGGTCGTATCCATCAGTCGATTGCTGGGGTGCGTGTGGTGGCGTGAGGCCCTAAAAGGCGGCACGCAGACACACAATTGCTGCAATGCGCTGTAAAAGAAGATGGATGGTTTGGATGCAGAGATAAAGCAGAAAAGCAAAGGATAGTAGTTGCGGCAAGAACGGCCGGCGGCGCAATGACCAATCACCGTTATCAAAGGTTACATGTTGCTTATCGGGGCGGCCATGTCTGGAAGCCGCATCCGTCGACGCGGGGAGCACGGCGTGCGCGAATGGGGACGTTGTAGCAGCCTCACCCCCCAAGCTTATTTTTGCATTCCCCCTCGCTTGACCTTTCCTCCCTCCTACCGCTTCACCCAGAGGTGCGAATCGATAGCGATACGAACCCCGATTCCACCATGTATCTAGTTCCCAAGGAGGTTCGTCCGTCCACACCCGCCCATGTCATGTGCACTGCTGGGTTTCGCCGTGGTGGCGCTAACTGCAAGCACCAGCTCGATAAGATTGTCATCTCGCAGCTTGGCCTTCTCGCCCAGAGACGCCTAGCAAGAGGAGTCAAATTGAACCATTCTGAAGCTACGGTAAATAAAACAATGGTCCAAGAGGCTTCTGCATCTTGGTCCTAGTCCTTGTTCCTTTTTTTTCTTTTCTTTTTTTTTTACATCCCTGTCGTATAATGTCTCGGTCCATTAGCTTGTTCTGCAGCCAAGACGACGAGGTGGTGCTGCGCTGACATTCAACTCACACAGGCTCTCATTGCCAACAACCTTCATGAACTCATTCGCGATGGCAATCACAGCGTTGCAGATCTCATGGCCCTCGGCTCTACCATGCTAGGTCGTCGCCATGTTCTCCCCTCTGTCTGCAGCACCCTCCACGAGATCCAGGTCGAGGGCACTTTTCCCACCGGCACCTATCTTGTAACAGTTCACAACCCCATCAGCACTAACGATGGTGACCTCAATAGAGCTCTCTATGGAAGCTTTCTCCCTGTTCCGGACCAAAACGTATTCCCCATGGCCGCCTCCGAAGAGTACGAGCCGGCTCGACAGCCTGGTGCCGTCATCACTGTGAAGTCCAAGGTCACGCTCAATGAGAACCGCAAGAGGATCCGTCTCAAGGTAACGAGCAAGGGAGATCGGCCAATCCAGATAGGATCCCACTACCACTTCATTGAGACCAATCCGCAGCTCGATTTTGACCGCATCCGCGCTTATGGTTACCGCCTTGACATTCCCGCGGGCACCTCTGTCCGCTTCGAGCCCGGCGACACAAAGACGGTGACCATGGTCGAAATTGGCGGCAACCGCGACATCCGCGGCGGCAACAACCTCGCCTCTGGGGTTGTCGACCTCTCCCGCGCTCAGGAGATTGTCGCGCAGCTGCAGCAGGCTGGTTTTTCCCACTCGCTGGACCCCGCCGGCGACCTGGGTCACGTTGACGCCTTCCAAATGGAGCGGGCAGCGTATGCGACCATGTTCGGCCCCACCACCGGCGACCTCGTCCGTCTCGGAAGCACGGAGCTGTGGGTCAAGGTCGAGCGGGACATGACCGTGTACGGCGACGAATGCAAGTTTGGCGGCGGCAAGACACTGCGCGAGGGCATGGGTCAGGCCACCGGTCGCACCGACGCCGAGACACTGGATATGGTCGTCACCAACGCCCTCATTGTCGACTGGACGGGCATTTACAAAGCCGACATTGGCGTCAAGGAGGGCATGATTGTAGCCATTGGCAAGGCGGGCAACCCAGACGTCATGGACGGCGTGACGCCCGGCATGGTCGTCGGAAGCTGCACTGATGTCATTGCCGGAGAAGGCAAGATTGTCACGGCCGGCGCCATTGATACTCACATTCACTTCATCTGCCCGCAACAAGTACCCGAAGCTCTCGCATCCGGTGTGACTACCATGCTGGGAGGCGGTACCGGCCCAAGGTTCGTTTCCATTGAATTTCCTGTTTCATTAGCCCACCCAGTTACCTTCAGTAATATCTCGTACCCTTTTTTTTATCATGTTACTAAATCAAACCTTCATAGTGCTGGAACAAATGCCACTACATGCACCCCTGGTGCACACTACATGCGCCAGATGCTTCAAGCATGCGACACCCTCCCCATCAATATCGGCATCACGGGCAAGGGCAATGACAGTTCCCCCATTGCCCTTAGAGAGCAGGTAACGGCCGGTGCATGCGGTCTCAAGCTCCACGAGGACTGGGGCAGCACGCCTGCCGCCATTGACGCATGCCTGACCGTGTGCGATGAACTCGACGTCCAGTGCCTCATCCACACCGACACGCTCAACGAGTCGGGCTTTGTCGAATCCACCATTGCATCGTTCAAGAACCGCACCATCCACACCTACCACACCGAGGGCGCTGGCGGTGGCCACGCCCCGGACATCATCTCGGTCGTCGAGCAGCCCAACGTGCTCCCCTCGTCAACCAACCCCACGCGGCCCTTCACGCGCAACACTCTAGACGAGCACCTCGACATGCTCATGGTGTGCCACCACCTCTCCAAGGACATCCCCGAGGACGTAGCCTTTGCCGAGAGCCGCATCCGCGCCGAAACTATCGCCGCCGAGGACGTGCTGCACGACCTCGGCGCCATCAGCATGATGAGCTCCGACTCGCAGGCCATGGGCCGCTGCGGCGAGGTCATCCTCCGAACCTGGAACACGGCGCACAAGAACAAGGTCCAGCGCGGCTTCTTGCCCGAGGATCAAGACACGGGAGCCGACAACGCCCGCGTGAAGCGCTACGTGAGCAAGTACACGATCAACCCGGCCATTGCTCAGGGTTTCGGTCACCTAGTCGGAAGTATCGAGGTTGGAAAGATGGCCGACCTGGTCGTTTGGGATCCCGCTTGGTTTGGAACAAAGCCGTATCAGGTAGTAAAGGCCGGTCACATCGCCTACGCTCAAATGGTAAGCCACCCCCCATCGCATGTGCAACCCCTTGAGGGGAAAGAGAAAGATGGCCCGCTAACACGCTCACCCATCCCACAGGGTGATCCAAATGCCTCCATCCCCACTGTCCAGCCAGTCATTGCCCGCCCCATGTTTGCGCCCCTCTGTCCTTCAACCAGCGTCCTCTTCGTCTCGGCCGTCTCCATTTCCTCGGGGGCCATCGCCTCGTACGGACTGCGCAGCCGCGTCGAGGCCGTCCGCGGGTGCCGCAGCATTGGAAAGAAGGACATGCGCCACAACGACCGCATGCCTCGCATGCGCGTCGATCCCGAGAGGTACACGGTCGAGGCTGACGGCGAGGTGTGCAAGGCGGACCCGGCTACAAGCCTGCCTCTCTCGCAGGCGTTTTACGTCTACTGATCAAGAGAAGAAAAAAAGGTCCCTCTCCATCTAGATGAGAATTGCATTACACCATGTCACAGAGATGAATAGATCTCTCTTGGGATGGAATGACGCTGACTTTAGCACATTTGGACGTATAGCGGTGATGGCTGGCGCATGGAGTATCAAACCAATCAGCAGGACACCTTCACCAAAAAAATATTCAACGTCAATATGTACTTTGCGCCAAATCATACGGATAGTACCAGGGGGGAAAGTTGATATTGTAGGACTGCCGGTATAAGCCTTAACACAAGTTGCAATTCAAGAAGTGAAGAAGGAAAGGAAAAAAAAAATAGAAGAAAAAAGGAACCATCATTTTCACTCAATCACCAAAAGACACACGACACAACCAATTTTGAACTGCAGAATCATTGCTCTCATTACGGCGTAGCCAGTCCGACTGTGGCAAATACAGCGACTGAGACGAATCAACGTGCACATCGCAGCAGGGATATCTCCTGCAACCCATCCCATCTCACTCAATCGCCGAGACTCCTAGCCCCTGGCCGCGCCCCCGATGACTTTTGTTGGTGCATACGGCCCCAAGTGAAATCCCTCCCAAGCGACACAGAAATACTAAATGAGAAAGCCTTCCCTAACACCAAAGCAAGATGAAATCGAAACGACCAAACCAAGTCCATATATCATTCCCCAAAGGTATCATGCTTCCGGGTGCCTCTTTTGGCACGACAGGAGCTCAACAAAGTGTACTCCGACATGGGGGTATCGAAAGAAGAGAGAAAGAAGCAAAGGAAACGACTTAAGAGCTCTTAGCCTTCTTGCGTCCAGACTTCTTGGGCTCATCCTGGGGCTCGGCAGCCTTGGTTGAGGCGCGCCGGCGCTTCTTATCGGGGCTGGCAGGAGCGGGGGTCTTGACCTCTGCATCAGCAGCGGGAGTTCCCGCTGTCTTGCGCTTGCGGCTGCTAGCGGGCTTCTTGGGGGTCTTGGTGGCGGTCTCGTCCTCCTCAGCACCGGGAACAGCAGCAACCTGCTGGAGCTGCTCAGCAATGGCATCATGGTCGTTGGGTGCAGCCTCGGCCTGAGACACATCCTTGAGCTCGGGCATGGGGATTTGGCAGTCCTCAGCGTACTTGAGGGCCTCCTCATCAGTCATGCTCTTGGCACCAAGGTTACCAGCATGCTTGTAGGAGTGCACACGAGCATTGTACAGACGGAGGTTGTACTGGTAGGCGTTGTTCCAGCCCTGCTTCTCGTGGGGACCCATGTGAGCCCATCGTCGCTGACCTTCCTCCTGAACAGCACCCTTGGGAGCTTCAGCACCAAGGTCATTGGCGATGATGGAGCGGGCGTGTTGCATGTAGAGGAAGTAGGGAGTCAAGGGGCGCTTGGGGGCATTGGGGTCAATGGTGCGCTTCTTGCGTTCCTTCTTCTCCTCGATGGGAGGGGCCATCTCAGGGACGGGCATGATGAACTGAGCAGCAGCCTGCTCAAAGTTGGCGAGGATGTCACCATGGCCCTCAGCAGTGGGCTCACCAAGGAGCAGGTTGGTCTGGCGAACATAGTCGGCAGTGAATGAGCGGAGAAGCTCGAGGATGGTAGTCAAGCGGCCAACAGCCTATAACGATATGTTAGTAACCATTTCAAAAAGTATTCAAGATTCACGCGTCGCGTGAATGGAAAAGAGGCAGGCAGGCAAGGCGTTGTGGATGTGAGTGGGGTGTAGCAAGGCACGGTGAAGTGCTGCCCAAGTCGCGGTGGCCATAGCTCCTTGGCGCCCCAAAGGGCCCAGTCGCGGGGCCTGTTGTAAACAACCAGGTACTGCGGCGCGTCGGGAGGCTGGCTGACTCTTGTGTGTAACAGGAAAGGGAAAAAAGAAAGGAAAAGCGTGCGTTGTGGGATGCACACAGACGCGACCGTCCAATTCTTCTCTTTCTCATTCTGTCAAGGGAATATTTGGGGGTGGTCAAGAAACTCGCTTGAGTACCTCGACGTACTGGGTTGGTCGAGGGCTTGTGATAAAGCGGAATGGTGTAAGTGAGTGTGCTCAGTGGTGCGTTGGGAACCAGGCTGCCAAGAGGCAAACTGAAGGCTCCCAAGTGTCCTGAGTCTCACCATGTGCATACTCTGCTGAGTAGAAGGAGCTCACTCTTATCGCCTGCATCATTTCTGATTCGCGATTTGCGCGGGGCGCGTTGGCGGGAGCTCGAGGTGCAAGAATGGTGTGTACAAAGCCAGAGATGTGAGGATGAAATAGTCATCGACTTACCGAGTCGCGCACGCGGAGAAAGCTGTCGTTGTCAACAACGCGCTGGGGAATAGCCGCAGCCTGAGGAGGAACGACAGAGGTGGGCATAACGGGAAGCATAGGAGTAGGAACGGCGGCGGCGAGAGGAGCGGCCGGGACGACGGGCGCGGGGACGGCCTTGGGCTCAGCCGACTTCTTAGGACGAGGCATTGTGACTGGGAATGAAGGGCTTTGGGAGTGTGCAGATGGGGTTGCGACCTGGGATTTTCAGGACGCGTGTGTTTGAATCGCAGGTTTTTTGTTTTCCTGCTAGGCGGCTGTCGACAATATGTTGTGCCGGCTGTGATGGGATAGAAGCGCAAGCGAGCTAGATTGCAATGCTGTGCTGAGTGCTTGGTATCCGCTGTGGTGATGGTGATTTTCCAGTGGTTTTGGGGGACGAGAGGGGCGAACTGAGGGGGGGATGAGGGTTGAGGGAGTGCTGAAGATCGGGGGAAATCAGGTCGGGGGCTGGGGGTGGGTGGTGTGCTGAATATGTAGCCCCAGCCGGCGCGCGCAATCAGTCAGTGGGTGTGGGTGGGTGGGTGACCTGAAAGAGCTCAGAAAAAAAAAATCCTCCCACAGGCCCAGAAAGTGGCTCAGTGAGTGGCCCCCGCCGCAGGAGGGTCCCCTCCAACCCTCCCAAAAAGCACCACCAGTCCGTCAAGCGGGTGCTTCCCCTCTCCCCCCCCTGCCCTTCTGGGAAGCAAAAAAAAAAAAAAATTCGCCCTGGTCGCTAAAACTGGTGGAAGCCTACCCAAGCTGGGACGGCGCAAAAATCGGCAGCCGCAGTGGACAATTGGCTCACTGTCTTGGGGCTCCCCCCCCCCTCTAGCCCTCTGTGATCCCCAGCGCACAAGAGAGAATTTTCCCAGCAGCGCCCGCTGTCGCGACGAAGCTTCCACAAGGGACAAGCGGGGACTCTCGCTTTTTTTCCTCCCTCGAGCGACAGCGCACCATGGCTGTCCACAGCAGATGGACCCCAAAATTCGCCAACGCGCCCCGGGACCGATTCTCGGCAGGACCTCAGGTCCAGCACCCCGAGGCGCCCGGTCGCAGGGTCGATCCCCTCCTCCCACTCCCACATCGTAGTAAGCCTCACTACCCAAGCTCCCGTCCTTTGGGCCTTTCAGTGAGCCCGCTGGAATTCCACTGAACCTCAAGCTCGGGGCGTCTTCAGCAGCGCACTCAGCACCTCGGCCGCCCAGCACAGCAGCCATCCGCTACACGCAGCGTTGGGCGAGGTTCGCCCGCGCAACCACTTTTACAACGGCTCCTCAATGTCGGCAGCATGTACTCGCCAGCCCACCCATATCAGGTTGCAACATCTCTCGTGTCAATGAAATCACCGAGACGCAGGGCACACAAACCGGGAAGAGGACACTTCGGCCTTCGCCTCACACCTCACACTTCACACCTCACCTCACACCCACATGGTCTCAACTGGCCAGACCCGAGCATCTACCAGCCCACTGCAAACCCACAGGCCCCCGACAGTCGCTGACTGGTCACTGGCCAGCAGCCCACAGCCTCGGGCACCCTAGGCTCTGCCGCCCCGTCTTCCGCAGCCTACTACTGCTGCAGGAGCGAGCAGCCGTGGTATGGTATGGTATGGCGACGGTCCAGCTTGGTCACTCTGAAGGCCTTCGTCATGTCGCCATGTACATGCTGCGTATTCTGCTATTGCAGGAGCTCGGTCGATTCCGGTATGAACTTGTCCATCGCGTCGTCGCCGACTTGTTTCCGTGTGCACGCATGTCCATTTTATTTTGTATGTTGGCGCATTTCGAGTTTGCGCTCCCAAAGCGCCCGTAGCCCCAAGCCAGGACCTCGCCAACCGGCGTGTCGTCGTCCTGATGCTTCAGCAATACCTCTGAAGGACTCTTCTGGAGGCAATTTTAGCGCCTTTGGTGATTGTGACTCCAGGGCGCTTAGGGAGATTGTGCAGCAGTCGACCGAATCGATTGGGGCAGCGCTGTCCAGGCCCAATCGCCCAGTGTCACACTGGCCCTACCCGTGTCCAATGCACTGCCAGCTCTGGCCTGCTCGGGCGGGGTCATTCCAGCACCTTCGCCCTCGACCTGTACATTTCAGCACGGTGCTGATCCAGGCAGACTGAAGGCGCCCGCTGCGGCAGACCAGAGCCCGCCGCCCAGAGCGTCGTCGCTGTTTGTGCACTTTTGCACTTTTGCGCTCTTGGCTGCCGTATCCCGTCCTCGGCACCCGCGTCCCCCGTCCAGGCCACGTCCTCGCTGGGTCGCCTGAGCTTCTTGAGGCCCCCAACCTGGGCTCCAGGCCGTTTTCCGGGCCACGTCCCGGCTGTCACACACAGTGCCATCGGTCTTTAGGGCGGCGCCCGTCCCAACTCCGAGGGCATTGCCTAAAGGATGGATGGCACCCTTTGTGTTTCTGCGCTCTGGTGGCCACTGCGTCATGCACTCGCGAGTTCCCCTCACTTGCTCTCCTCCCAGCGCGCCCCAGGCAGGCCCAGGCTCATGCCCATGCCCCTCCCCTCCCCTCCCTCCCCTTCGCCGTCGCCCATCTCGTCGGCGGAGAACCTCAGCGCGCCCACACGCTACCAGCCCCAAATCTCGCTGCGTTTCCCGCCTACCTGGAGCTTTCCGTGATAGTGATAGCGATGGCGATAGCGATGCGGAGCGCTGATGTTGGACGGGCATTCATGGACCCCACTAAACTGTGCGCAATCAATCCGCTCCCAGGCTCAATGAGGTCGCTGCAAACCCGCGCTGCGGTCCCTGTTCAATAGAGCCCACAGAAGAGCCAACGCGCGCCTCAGGGTAGCCTCGATTGCCATTGACAAAGCACCAGACCTTGCCCAAAGATAGCACATCTTCACTGGCCCATCACTCGCCATGCTTCATATAGAATTAGCATAAAGGATGAAGAGCTGTGGATACCCCAATCTAGCGGCCAGGCAGGTGGCGAGTCCCTGAAATATTCAGTTTTTGAGTATTAACTCTCATCCAAGGCAGCCCAGCACTCGTTGATCAGCGTTGATCAGCGGGACGTAGCACTGGCAAGAAATCTGGATCGATTTTTTTCTTCTCAAAAGTGAGAATAAAAAAAGCATTCAAGGTAATAAACCCGGTCGCGTTGACAATACGCATGAGTAGACTCTATCTTTGTTGTAGACATCACTCACCCACCCTACAACCAGAAAACATCATACTTTGCTCAGCAGCCATGATCACGAAGTTTTTAACCATGGATGCCAACAGGCTTGAACACACCGTGATAAATCTCACACTTGTTTAACCATTATTCATTATGATTGATGGACCATTTAATACGCGTATTTTCGTTTATTCATTCTCACGAAGGCACTGTCAATGACCATGATGAACAACCTATGCTCCTCCACAACGAACTAGTTGTAAACTGTGCTTGTCCGCGTATACACAAGATGCAGCATACCAAGCGTGCACCATTCCTGGCAGGCGCAACCAGATACCAACAGGCTCATGTTTTCCTACAGCTTGCAACAAACGATGACAAAACAGCTGGCCACCTTCGTCCCCGTTTCCTTGCTCGTGCCTGCCACAGCAAAACGATGGAGTACATCACTCCAGTCAACTTGCTGCCAAATCCATAAAAATGCGCACTCAATTCGGGATATATATATATATTTCCCCTACGGTGCTCGATCATATTTGAGTATCCATCAGTCCCATCACATCCCGCCCCAGATTTCAATCAGGTTTGCGAACAGGTTAGTGAGCCACACCCAGTTCGACTCTCACAACTCCGGATTGTTTTCCTCCCCAAGTTCCTCAGCTGAGAGGCCAAACGCTCATTCCCAATACTCGCAATGCGCCAATATGCTTACATCCTAAGGGGTCCACCCAGGTCAAGCCAAGCACCCTGATGGACATGAGAGTATGAATCCAAGGCGGACATGAAGTCAACCCAACTTGGGCCTCTCACCCCTGCCCCAGGCGAGTATAAAGCCTACCATATCCTCGCCCGCCAGAGGGCATCGCACCTGGAATTGCTCTGAAAAGCTCGCCGTGCTTATCTTCTCCATCCGAGCATGTGAGCTCATCGTCTATCATGATGTTACAGCGGACGCGTACGGAGGTACCTCGCGAGTGAGGGGCAGCTCGCACGCGGTACGTAGTGCCATAACACAAGCCACACGTGATGGCGGAGGCGCCTTTCTCAACCCCCAGCAAGCGTCGCCAAAGTGCACACATCTGCTCATCTGTGCCCTCTGCCGTGTGCCCTCAACTGGGTGAGGCGTTCGTCGGCGCCCGCGATTGACTGATACAGCTGCCAGCTCCGTTGGCTTCACCGACCGACCCCCTCCGAAAGCTCCGACAGCCAGCCTCGAGCAAGCCATCGCGCAAAGTGTGGCGGGGCTCTCGGGGTCTGCCCCTCACCAGCAACCTAGCTTTGGTTCGAGGGCGGGCGATCGCCGCCGCACCCACATGTCGCAGACCCCTGCTCCCAGCTCACTCGGGGCTCTCGTTGATGTTACGTACGAGGGGGAACCGGAGGGCAGGAGGCCCGGATGGAGGGGCACGGTACGTCTTCGCGCAAAGCGTCACCACCCACCCAACTGCCGGGTTTCATGGGCACCGGCGCACCTCACCACCCAGGACACACGAGGGACCCACGCCCCGAGGGAGCTTCCCAGAGCTGCCCCTCCATGCTCGACGCTCTTAGTCTTAGCAACAAGGTTACTTGGGCCCCAAGCCTCCACGGCCGCAAGCGCGTATAATTTCATGCTTACTGGGGAACTGGGCGAATGACAGGCGGGCGGCCAACGACCGGGTTGGTGCCTCGCGCGCGCATGAAATCAAGCTGGTCGGAAACTGGTATGGATATGAAGCCAGGAGGGAGCCCGTGTCGCCCAGAGTGGCCCCTGGCGTCCAATGGCCACTGCCCGACAGCTGTAGCTGTTTCCTGTTTCCGTTGGTCCAAAGTCCAAGGTCCCGTCCCAGCTTGATTGTTGCGACATGCTTTGCGTGCCACAGCTTGCTTGCACCAGTTGGAGACTGCGTCACTTGCCCCTCAGTTCCGTCAGACAACCCCTCCTCGACTGACCTCCCTTGACCTCCTCCTCCTCCAGACCTTTTTTTTCCCTTCATATTTCCTTTTCCTCCTCCCAACCCTTCCCTCCCCTTCGCTAGATCGACTGGGATTTCGATTTTCCGTGACTGCACATCCCCTCCTCAACCTTATCTGCTCTGGGACGCCTCCCAGCTCTTGAAGAAAGGATCACGCAAAAATGTCCTCCTTCAGGTCTCCAGGCCTCCTGGTGGGGCTCATCATTCTCGTCTGTCTGGCCTCACCAGCCTTTGCTTTCGGTGCTGGAAACATCGCCTCCATCTCCAAGGTCGAGGGCCAGAACTGTAAGTCGACCTGGAAAGTCAACCCAATGTCCGCTCTAACCCACCCCCTCCAGGGAGACACGGTGATATCGAAGATGCTCTCCTCACCCTCACCATGGCCCGCGCCCTTAACGGCAAGAAGTTCAACAAGCTCACCGTGTCCCGTGTCTACTTTGGTAACTGGCTCCGAGATTACTCCCAGGCTGTCGATGTCGGTACCGTGAAGTCCGTCTCCGCCGAGGCCATCAGACTCCTGCTCTGCGTTCTTGGTTTCATGACCTTTGGTTACGGATCAGGCGAATTCGAGGTTACCGCCGATCGACTTGGCTGCTACCGCCCCGAGGAACACATTGACAACCCCAAAAACTACGCTGATAACGCCGATGCTCGCCAGTATGACCGCCGCCTCCGTGGTCCCATCGACGAAGGCACCGAGCTCGCGATTGACCCTGAAACGGGCATGAAGAACTACATTGCCAACGAGCGCGCCGGCATCATGACATCTGCCCAACTGGTCAGGGAGCTTTTTTCCAAGGCAATCCAGCTTGGCCGTCGCTACGGCGAAAGCAAGAGAAAGGTTGACAAGTACGAGGCTCTCCGCCTTATGGGAACCGGCCTTCACTGTCTTGAGGGTGAGTAATTCCGATCCTTTCTCTAGATATCACTTCGTCTTCCAGAAAAAGAAGAAGAAAAAAAAAGTCTCGTGTCATCTTGAAGCTAATAACTGGTAGATTTCTTTGCCCACAGCAACTACTGCGAACTTGCCCTGATCGAGATGGGCGAGCGCGATGTTTTCCCCCATGTTGGACGTAACACTCAAATTGAGCTCGAGGGTGCCCGTCGCTCGGTTTACCCTATTGTCACTGGAACATTTGGTGGTGTTGATTTCTTGCACTCCGTCACTGGTGAAGGTTAGTTTGCCAATCCAAGGCCATGAGGCCCAATGCTAATGGCGCTGCAGTGGGCGACAAGCTCACCCAGAATGAGATTGATGAGCTTGAGGGTACTCTCAAGGAGGGAGCTCAATCCGACACGAGCATGCTGCGAGATCTCCTCGACAAGATTCCCGATGGTATCTTTGGTGACAAGCACCAGAGCGACCGAATTGATCAGATTCAGCAGAACGCGAGCAATGCTCAGATGGAAAATGTCTCCGTTTCCCCCCGTGAGCCTGAGGAGTTCACCGTCTATGTCCAGAACATTTTCCAGCAAGTCATGCCTGCCATTGAGTTCCACGACGACATCATGAAGTCCATCGCCACGGCTGTCGAGAAAATTCCTGTGCTCCCCAAGGTCATCGAACAGCTGGAGGAGCAGCTCTCCGTTTTCATCTTCTCCGTCATTGCTCCTTTCATGGTCCCCCTTATCAACCAGATCAAGAATGAGTTGAAGACTGGTTCCGATGAGATCATTGAGAGCAGCGAAAGGGAGCAGCACATTGTCTTCCACGACGATGACTCCACTGACCCTACCCACTCCATGCTGTCCAAGGACCACTTCTCCAACGTATGTATACGCACTTTATACCGATACTTGCCTTGCCTGTTTCTTTTCCCAATAACATGAGCGCTAACGACATACTAGATTCTCAACGAAATCGCTGGCCGATGTGCTGCCAGCATGGTGCACTGGGTCGTTCCCAAGCTCATGGACGCCATGGACGACGAGAGCGTCGACGTGGACCGCCTGCTGGACACCATTATTCATGGAATTATGCACCACCCTGCCCAGCGTGACCAGGGCAACAGAGACGTCCGCGAGGGACGTCGTCGCAGCTATGATGCTGTCAAGGAGTGGTGGGGCGAGAAAGGCGAAGAGGGCCAGGAGGCCTACCGCCGACAGCTATCTCGCGATGGAGTTCAAAACTCCGAGAACCACAAGGAAGGTGTCTATGATACTGGTCACGGACACGGCTGCGTTGGCAAGCTCAAGATGCGAAAGATGTATGGCGGCCCCGAAACTGCCGAGGACAAGCTTGCCGGTGCCGCCGCAGACGCCATCATTTCGGGTGCCTCCGGTGCCTTCTCGGGTCTGCTTGAGCAAAACACTGGTATCAAGATGAACCAGTCCTCGTCCCGCCGCGATGAAGGTGGCCTGAGTGGCTTCCTCGGCGCTGCATCCTCGTTCCTTGGTGGTGCCCTCGGTGACAACAGCCAAAGAGAGTCAAGCTCTCGCCGTGAGGACGATGGCTCATACACTCGAACCGAGAGAGAGTACGGCCGCGACGGTAACACGTACGGCCAGGCCGAGTACAGTGAGACTCACCGTCCTGACGGCAGCCGCCAGTCGGAATACCGCCGCTTCGAGCAACACGAGACCAGTGATAGCCGCCGAACCCAGGGCTACGGATATGAGGAACGAACCGAGTCTCACACCAGTTCTGGCGGCTATGAGCAACACACTGAACGCCGTGAATACCACGGCTCTTCTGGCTACCGCCGAGAGGATGATGATGACAACCGCCACCGGCACAAGAAGAGTGATGGTGAGGACAGCGACAATGATCGCCGACACCATCGCCGCAAGGACAGTGATGACAGCAACAAGGAACGTCGTCGCCGTGGCAGCAATGAGGGTCACGAAAGATACGGAGGTGGTGGTGGTGGCTACGGAGGTGGTGGCGGATATGAACGTCGCGAAGAAGGCGGCTACGGAGGTGGTGGTTATGAGCGTCGCGAGGAGCAAAGCTACGGAGGTGGTGGCTATGAACGCCGTGAGGAAGGCGGATACGGAGGCGGCTACGGAAACCAGTCTCAGCAGGGCGGATACGGCGGAGGCTACGGCGGTGGTGGCGGCGGTTACGAGCGTCGTGAAGAGCGTCGCGATGAGGGCGGATATGGAGGCGGCTCTGCTGACGATTACACGCGTCAGAGCGAGTACGAACGCCGGGATGAGTACGGCGGAGGTGGATATGGAGGCGAGCGCCGTTGGTAAAAGGTCGACGAGCCAGAAAGACGAACATCTATGTAGTGGCAGGTATAGTCTGCAAGAGGCAGGGTTGCCTTGGACTTTGGGGCAATTGGCTTTCTCCTTGGTCGAGCAAGAATTGATCTTTGTCATTATGAATCCTCGGCGCGTGTGTATATTCCTGCGTTGCGTGTTGAATGATTCCGACTATGCAACTCGATGAGGCTGTCACGAATCCTCGACGAAACCCCCGCAATGGCTAATTACACTACAAAACCTGCACAAGGCTGCGCAAAATTGGCATGCAGGCCAGGGCGCTCACCGCATTCACTGATGAGTACTTTTATCCTTGTCCTCAGGTGAACAAGGTTCGATGGAACATGTCAAGTGGGCTCTGGTAGAGGCTGTGTTGACAGGGGTATGTGGATGTTTCGCGGCGCGTGGACGAGTTGTCCAAAACCGCACGACACAAAGGGAATACACCACATAGTAATTTGTCTGAATCAATACAAGGCAGCTCCCGAAAGGTCAGGTGAAATAGATGACGGCTCGCTGTTTCTGTCGTCTTCTTTTTTTTCTCCCTCTCTCTTGTGATGTGTTCAATTGTTCGCATGGAATCATTGGATAAATACGATACATTGGCCATGGCTAACGCATACCTCTTTGGAGTGTAGTCGGAGTTTTGTGCCGGCGTTTGGGTTGTCAACGGACTTTTTTTTTTAACGTGTTTAGGGTTGATTGGAACGTGAAATGCCCGCCGACAGGACGACCCGCGCAGGTATTTAACGCGTAAACAAAAACCCAAGCGCGGATCTCGGTTATCCCTGGAAGCCGCGGACCCGTTGATCAGACCTCGAGACGCTCATGAAGCCTCTTCTCGCGGCACCTCTTACCCTATATGACGTAGTTGTTAATTATGCTGAGGGACGCCTTGATCCCTTCGTACAGATGGATGGGCATGCATCGTTAGCACGGGAGGAGCGTGTATCATGTGTATCAATGAGGCAGTGATGAGCCAGGGAGAATGATATCAGCATGACGATCCCTCAGTGGCCTGTATGTTCCATCGAATGAGGACGATTACGCGACGGTTTTGAAGCCATGGGAGTTTTCCTTTCTTTTTCTCTCGCTCGCAATCTGCTCCTAGGAGCCGCCCTACCAGGGATGAAGGGTGACAACGATCTTACTAAGAAATCGCGTTGGACACTTGACCAGCCTAGTACTGCCTTTGTTTTCTTTTTCTCTCTGGCTTGTGAAAGCCCGAAACAATTTTGGCCCTGCAGCGAGAGAGCTGAGATGTCACTCATCCATGTACGGGTACACGGGGCGGGAAGAGGCGCCGTCGATGCTAGTTGGCGTGGCGGTGTGGGGAGGGGAGGGGAGAGGCAGGCGAGGGAAGCGAGAGATGGCGGAATGTGGCGTGTCAGAAGTTTGCTGCCTGAGGAAGCACTCTCTGCACACCCTCCCGCTCAAAGCCTGACAGAAGGCTTTCCGAGGAAGGAAGAGAAAACGAGAAAAAGAAAAGAAAAACCTTGATGAACGCGTATTCCGCCCATCCGCTTCCCGCGCCAGTGTTTGCCTGTCAAGTGGCGCCGCACCGGTTCGCCCCCATTTCTAAATTGGCTATTTGCGAGGCCACACCCGGTTCCCTGCGTCTCCAGAGGGCGGCCGGCGGCCGAGGTTGGTGAACCCAGACGTGGATTTTTTTCCGTTGCCCGTCGGCCGTCCTGTACGCAGCCAAGCGAGCATGGGTTTGGAGCAAGAGGTGGGGAATAGAAGGGGGCACAGCCACCACAGAGCGCTAGGTGAAGCCTTTTTCCCCCATCCCTTCTCTCCCTCTCGAGGTTGAGAGGCAAGGAAAGTCTCGGGGAGTCGGCATTCATTCGCAAAGGCCCCTTGGCGTACAGTATGCACGCGGCGGGTGCCTCAGTTATGCAGCCCATCCAATTTTTTGCAGGCGTCTTCCGTTTGTGACGTGCCATTTCATGCTGGTGGGCTGGACTGGGCTGAGCTGAGCTGCCGGCTTTCCCTCTCGCTTGCTGGCCACACCACAGCTATGCCCTTGCTGCAAAAACACGCCACTGTTCAGAGCCATCTTTGTAAGAATATCCATAATGATTGATCCAAAGTGCCTGAATCCAATCCAATAAAAACCCATGCCATCGCGACCGGATTGAAGAATCGCCTGGAATTTCCCATGGCAATACCTAATTGAGGAAGAAAAGAAAAAGGCTAAAAAAAAAAATTGGGCCGGCCTCCTCCATTCCGCTAGCATTATCAGTGTCGATCTGGTGCGGGAAAAATAGTGTCCAGCTCTAGTCGTCATGTCGCGGTAAATGCAAGGTTGGCGGGAGCCTTGGACGGTGCCCTCGGGTCGAATGAAGCATCTGCTTGTTGATTGGAGGTGCGATTTGCTTAATGTGTCAACGAGTGAGGGCGAATGTAACCACACTGTTTTATCGCAAAGTTCCAGTGACAACAATGACAACTTCTGCTTGATCATTGCCATCCAACGGGCCCTGGAGTCATTGTTAGTGCGGGCATTTCACACTCTGATGTGTTGATTGTTGTGTTTGAGACGCCTTTTAATAAATATGTCTGGGTCGTGCTTCTATGCTTCTCTGATTGACCATGTCCAGAAGCAGAAGCATCTCGGCGACCTCTTCTACTCCACACCCCAAGTAAGTACCCCGCTCCTTGCCGTTCCAAAAGCCATGTGGTAGCATGTTTTGCACGGGCCGGCAGCGCACGCGACTGGGCCATCCGTCCACCAAAATATTCGTGACGCGGGACGGCCCCTGGCGAAGCAGGTGAGCATCTACTGCGTAGCCCGCGTGAGTCGTGTCCAGGCAATACGGAACAGCAGCGGCCTCCTCTCGTCGCGCTGTCACGGTAAGAAAAAAATGTGCCACCAAGAGAGAAGATGTGCATTTGGACCAAAACAGATAAGCAGCCTGTCACTTCCAACGTCTGAGAAACAGAGAGAAGGATGACCAAGGTTTGGACTGGGGGGCTGCGCGCCCTCTCTCCTTTTCCAATCCGCTTTAGCCCCAGACAAGAAATAAATTGGGCCTTTCGACAGGGCCGGGGTCCCGGCTTATGTACGGCTGCACCTCCCTGACTGGCGGTTCCCTTCTGTGTGCGTGGTATTCGGCCCACGGGCCATGAGGGTCTCTCTTGGCCCCCCTGGACGAAGAGCTGGGCACGTTGTGGAAGACAAGCTTTTTGGGCGCAGAAGCTTGGCGGAAGTGCAGATCCGATTCGGCTGGCGTGCCGTTCGATTCCCTTTTTTGTTTTCGACACCTCAAACGTCGTAAAGCTTGCTGGTAAGGCTAATCCAGTCAGAAACCTGCAGATACGGTCTTGCTTGCCTCGCTTATTCCTGTCGCCTTGTGCGTCGGGACGTCTCGCCGGTCCGTTCGGTCTTCAATTTCGAACTGAATTTGCCATTTCACCTCTACTTGTGCGCGGTCCCTTTTTTTTTTTTGTCAATCTCTTGGCCGGCACTGCCGAACCGCTTCACGCCATCCCGGGGTTTTCTAAGCAAGTCTAAACGCATATGCTGCTGTCTTATCCGTTAGTACATCAGGGCGTATGGTTTCGTGTGTCCATTGTCCTGTGTGTCTCAATCCACCAGAGTATGTTCGAGGTGTGATTACGTAGATACCGGCAAGTGGTTAGCGTGGGGTTTGTCGAGGTAAAAAATTCCCAATGATGATCAAACATACGCCCCGAGTCATACCAACTGCAACGAGGGGAACAATGGCATATGTTGAGTCACGATCAAAGCCAATGGTCTCGGGAATGATTCGAACGATAGTTCGATTGATCACCTATCCAACAGCGCGTATGATGAAAGACATAGGGTAGGGAATTTCCATGATTTGCTGGCCACTTTGACAACCGTGCCCCCAATGTCAAATGTTTTCTGACGTGCACGAGCACACTGTCAAGGGCGAACTAAGAACCCTTGACAAACAAATATCCACTCTCGTGGAGGCCTTCCGGATACACTTGCCTGCCTGGACCGTTTGTGCCAGAGCAGTTGGCCCAAGTTCAGTTGTTTGCATGCAGGACGGTAATGGTGTGCGCGCCTGTTTCCCGAGACGCATATTCTCACGGTTGACATGGCATGGTGTGAATTACAGTGCCCTGTATGTGTAACTTCGGTACGTCCGGATGGAGAGAGGGTGTAGTGACAGCCACCAACCGTCGCCCTCAGTTTCAACCATCTCCGCTTACTTGTCGCATAGCAATGCGCTAACACGCCCGGGAGCAAGCAAGCAACCCGAAGCCGAAAGACAAAAAAAGAAGAGAACCAATTGGCATGAAGGCGATCCCGACAGGTCTCACCGCGCTGCTCATTAGAAATGGTGTAGAAAGTGAAACCCCGAGCACGCCTCAATCGGTCATGATTGGGCCAGCTACCCGAATGCGTCCTCCCACTTGTTTGTCTCTCGCAGGCAGCGCTGTTGTGCATGGCCCATGTCGATTAAGTCTGAGCAGATCCAACCACACACCCAAGTGAGTGTGCTGTGTGCTCCCTGCACCCAGTGCACCTGAGAAACACAAAATGCCAATCTCTAGTGCGGTGCTCGCCCTGCCGAGACCCTGTCGTCGACATGTTTTATTCCCCGAGCCTGTCTTGGTCGTTAGCTTGATCTCTGATTTGAATTTTTCCTTCTTCCATCTGGCCAAGTTTGATCAATGTGAACGCGACGACGACAAAAGCCACTGGCTTTCAGTCGTCCACAGAGAATCATGGACGAGGGGGGAGGATATGGGTTGAGTTTGAATGAAGCTCATCCATTCGGATGGGTGTACAAGGGGCGGCCAGCAGCAGCCGCCGCCATACCGGGGGACCTCGCCAGCCAAAAGATCCACTGGGCTGGCTATTCTTTGGGCAAGGTTGGGCCTCTCTTTCCACGACGGAACTTCATCTCGCACTTAAACGCCACACGGTCGCACGCCCCCGTCGTTCCCGCCGTCCCGTCCATTTGCACACCATGCACGATTCCACGCCAGGTGCAAATAAGAACATCTCTCATTTTTTTTTCTCTCGGCGGGATTGCGGCTTGTTGCTGGCGGACCGGCAGCAGTTGTCTACATCTAGTTCTCCGGGTATTCCCATTCCCACAGCCTGCAATTCTCCACAGTTCCCCCCCCTTCCCGCGCTTGCACCGACTCACAAGGAAGGAAGGACCACGACGTGCGCATGTACGGGGTACTAGCCAGCACCTAGGTACCTACTTGCCGAAGGGCCCTTCCAACCAACGCCCGGACCATCTCTGACTCCCGCCTTTCCCAGCTCCCCTCCTCGCTCTTCCTTCAGCGCCCAACGCACTTCCTACCGCTTGCCCTTTCCATCCTCGCATCTCCCCGTGCTTGCCTTGGTTCGCTTCAACCCGGACACAATCTCATCTCAGATCCTTTTTTCGTGCCTTTCGCTATCCTGGTCGCTGCCTCATTCACGCGCGCTCCTAAGTGCGCGCTCTATGATGCCCACCGTGACATGATTGAGAATGTGCTAGGAGAATGTGTAAGTTTTGTTCCCCCCAGCTTCTGCTGCTGTCTCCATCGCTGTGGTTCCTCCGCACCTGGCGTCGCGGCCAAGATGCACTCTTCATGTCACAGTCTTGGCACCCCGGAAACTGACTTGCTCCAGCGCTCACCGAAATCCGAAATGTCGTGTAAGTTTTTGCAAAATCAATGTCCTGCTTTTTGCCTGTTCTGTCGGTCCTTGCACTTGTCCTGCGTCTGAATTTCTTGCTCTCGTTGCAATCGGCGCCTCCGTCAACCATCACTACCACCCCACCATGCGATGCTCACGCGTCCTGCATCGAACTCCCCGACGACCCGGCTCTCCATCTCTCAACCCCGAACTCGACCTTGGACTGACAGCATTTGAAGCCTCCTTTTTAGCAATCCAGTATGGAGCGGTGCCAGTACGGTCCCGTCAACCATCATTCGCAACATCACTGCGTTGTCGGTGCGTCGCCAACACCTGCCCTCGGCTTTCTTCGCCGGCACCATGGCTGACACTCCTGTGAACAGAGCGAGCTAGCATACGAGGAACGCTTGACCACCAACCTCACCACCCTGACCACGACAAACGCCGACACACTCGACGGCGTCATCCAGGGTCTCCTCTACGTCCCTGACCTCGACAACAGTGCAGCCTGCGACAAGCAACAATATGATTTCATCCCCCAAAATGTTACCCGTCGATCCAACCTCCCCCCGACAAACTACAACCTCGTCGCCCTCGCCCCTTGGTTTAGCATTGATTGCACTCTCGCCTACATGGCTTCTGCGCGGACCGACCCTATCCGCGCCTTCATTTTCTACAAGCCCAACAACTCCTCCAACAAGCCGCAGGATTCCGATTCGCCCGTCTGGAACCTCGAAGATGGTGGTGCATGGGTTAAGGCTAATAAATACCCCATCTTTGCCATATCTGGCAAAGAAGGGTATGGCATGATGGAACAGCTCAGTCTGTACTCCGGCAACATCGATGACATTCCGAATGGCGACCAGATCAATTCCCGGTACGGGCCTAACCCGAAAGATTATGTTCGAGTTTGGACTGAGCTTACACTGGAGAACGACTCGGACATTCCTTCTCTCTGGGTGTTTTTCCTCATTGTTATCGGTGCACTCCTTCTGATCATTGCAGGCGTGTCCTGCACCATGCATTTGATACAACGCCGTCGTCGAATATCCCTGAAACGTAGGGTTGAATCGGGAGAAGTCGATCTGGAAGCCATGGGAATTAAACGCCTGACTGTCCCTGCTGCTCATATAAGACATTTCCCACTTTTCACTTACAATGCCGACCCCGAATCCATGGTCGCTCCCCCGACCCCTCGCTCGGGTCGAGGCACTCGAGTTGCTCGCCGTCCTGATCAGCGCAGCATCAGATCAGCCGCCAGCGTTCGAAGTAAGCGAGGCAATGTAGGCCATGGTGGCGACACGGCCGCTACTAACAACCAGCCGTCCTGTCACATTTGCCTAGCCAACTTCGATCATCACAGAACAATCATCAAAGAGCTATCGTGTGGTCACATTTTTCACCCCGAATGCATCGATGAGTTTCTCTCTCAAAACAGCTCTTTATGTCCCATGTGCAAACAGAGCATGCTTCCTCGAGGATACAGCCCAAATATCACCAACGGTATGGTCCGCCGAGAAAAAGCACTGAGAAGATTGCGAGAGAGGGTTGACATAGACGACCTGTCGCACGATGATCACGACAGCAAGTTAAAGGGCTGGAGCAAACGCATCTTTCGTTCTGCCGCGACCCCTGGCGTATCGCGCTTTGTTGCTCTGAAGCCAATGACTCCCAAGCAAGAGACAGCCAGCGACCCGATGCCAATGGTCGACGAGGAACGAGGTGATGTCACAACCACGGTGACAGCTTCAGCGTCTGGCGCAAACTCAGAGGACCAGGCAGCCACCACAAACCCTCCCGCTCCTGCAAGAACAAACAAATCACGGCGAACGCGGCCGCAGGCGTTGAACCTGCTCCCAACACAACCAGAAAACCCGGAGACGGATGCAGCTGCAGAAACTACAGAACCTGTTGGGCGATCGAGTCCATCATCTTTTGCACGTGAGCGCATGCGGGAGATCGCCGCTAGGAATGCACCATTTGATGATCCTGATCAACAACGGGCGCTATGTAGGTTTTGTCAAAATGCTTGATCACCACATTGGTTCTAACAGATAAACAGGGCGTCGTGGATTTGCAAAGGTGTTTCCAGGATACTTCTAAATTTAGCTGATTTTGGTTTTACGGCGATAGATGGCATTTGACCTTCCCATGGCAGTGGTGAAGCATGGCAACGGCGTTTTTGGTTCAATAGATGGAGGGTTTCCTTCCCTCTTTTTTTCGGATAAGGAGTTGGGCAAAAGGCAACCTTCACGACTACATTTACGACAATTTTGGGATTATGAGCTAGGGCGTATTTGCATTTTAGCGCCCACGTGGATTTGACCCACGCGTGTTGGGTATGGCATTACATTGAGGCAGAGGTGGCAACTGGTTTTGCCCTGTGCCAGAGAGCTCTATGAAGATCGCACATATGCGTAAATACATGCGGAGGGTGATTGGGATCTGGACCGAAGGTAGTTTCCCAGTTTATCAGTACATGGGACCTTTCGTACACAGTATCTGAGAGTTCTTGTTGTGCTTTTGAAAATGTTTCATCCTTTTTTTTATTAATATTTTTTAGTAGCTAGGCGCACAACTGGATGAGTCCTGTGGATAGAGGCTACACGGCCGGCGCAAGCAAGCTTTCACAAACATAGCTTAGTTAGATGAGATTTGGCCATGTGGTTGAAAACAATCACGGAATTTCCAAGAGAAAGAAACAAAGTCTTGCCAATAGTTGAAAAAAAAACGTGAATAAATCTAGACAACGCCGAACCCCTAAACTTGCGATCCAGGCTAGTGCTTTGTGTGTGTGTGTGTGTGTGTGTGTGTGTGTAAGTAAGTGAGTGAGACTTTGTTTTCGTCTACCTGGTTGGCTGTTTCTCTGTTATTTCCAGCGTATCTGACATTGTCCAAATTCCATGCGCCCGCCCCCCCTCCTTTTAACGCCGAGCGAAAAAGAAAAGGAAATAAATAAAAAAAACCAATATCATATGTACGACGTTGATGCATTTCTCCTTGCCATTTCATACAGTAAAATGAGACAGGTTTCCAATCTTCATCTCAGTCAGACACCATGCCCTCCTCTTCTCGCTCAGCATGCAAGCAAACACTCAGCATTTGTTGTTTTTCATGACATTAATTATTCTGGGCATCAATCATTCGCTCGCCTTCGCGAAGCCCCCCCTTGACAAGAGCATCGCGAACACGATCGTTCTCGGCGGCTCGGATCCGGCGGCGAGCGTCTTCGAGGCGCTCAACGCCGCGGTCAATGGTTTCGATGTGAACGCTCAGGGGGATGGCTGGACGGTTGGCGTTTTGCAGCAGAGCAGGCTCGGCGACGCGGTCGCGCAAGTCACCCAGGCCGGCCTGGATGGCCTCGAGTTCCAGAATTAGGGCGTTGACTTGCGCAACAGCCGAGTTGCGCTGGACGTCGACCTGGCGAAGGAGAGCAAGCTGCTGGGACAGGCTGTTGAGCTTGGCCGAGTTGGCACCAACCAGGGTCCAGATGTTCCAGAGAACCGAGTCGCGGCGTTGGGCTGTATCGGCTGAAGAGCGAGATGATATGTCGTAGATCAGCGACAAGTGGTCCTCGGCCTTTGTGAGCAGGCGGAGGACGGCCTGAGCCTCGAGGATCAGAGACGCAATACGGTCTGATACCAGGGCTGTGTGCTCAACATACTTGTCCAGCAAGATGCGCTCGTTAAACATGTGGTCGACAGTAGGCTGGAACGGATGGAAAATCCACGAGGCCCAGCCCACAACGGCCAAGGGTTGCTCATCGTCCGGGGACTCGGGAGCTAGGGTGTCTATGTATCGAGAGGTCCAGCGGTTGATGCTTATAACTGCGTCGACAGCAGATCCAACGTGAGTGTTGAACTTTTGCAAATCCGAGGCAGTTCGGCGAGCTGTGTCGACGTAGCCATCAAACTCGAGGAGAAGCTCATCGCGAGCGTAGAGGTCGCTGTGGCGCACCAGGCTTCGAAGATCCCGGATAGCCGTCTCGGATCTCTTCATCTCAAAGGGGAGGGAAACACCGTCGGCGCTCTTTTCCAAAACCTGCTCGAACTGCGCTTGCACAGTCATGAGATCATCAAACTCGAGCATCGGTGACCGCAGGTCGTTCGGATC
This sequence comes from Calonectria leucothoes, assembly GCA_002179835.1. Lineage (NCBI taxonomy): Eukaryota > Fungi > Ascomycota > Sordariomycetes > Hypocreales > Nectriaceae > Calonectria > Calonectria leucothoes. Next base: position 296,676 of record NAJI01000069.1, read on the forward strand.
AGTCACGATGGTCTCCGAGGATGGGCAGAACGGTATGTTGAATAGTGAAAGACCGGGGAGCCGGCAGATGGGAGACAGAGAAGCCGTTATAGAACGGGTGGCCATGTTCTGCGCCATGATGATGGCTCCAAAAGAGAGATATATGGCTAGAAGAAAAGCCAATGGCTTTTGGGCGTAGCGAAAGGCCAGACCAACGAGGCCGAGCATCCAAGCAGCGCTGTTGTAAAGTGCGCCAGGAACAGACTGGGAAAAACCTCCTTCTGGCTCTCTGGGTCCTGCGTGGCGAGGGTCTCGACGATAATCATAATCGTCTTGATCATCAAACCGCCTTCGCCCCCCTCTCTGCCTGGATGGGCTTCCCAGAGATACGTTGCCCCTCCTCCTGAAAGTGCCTGAGTCATCGTTTCGAGCGAAACCGATTCCCAAGCCTCTTATCGTCCTCCCACTCCCGCTGCTATCTCGGCTCTGGATATCAACGCGGGGCATCGCGAAGACGGGATCAGGTGTTCTGTATGTGTTACCCATGCTGCCGACGTTGGCGCCCGATATGCTGGGGTGAAAAGGTTCGCGCAGGATCACCTGCTCGTCATCCTGGTGGTTGGTAAAGTCGCGGATGCTGTCCTGCGAGCCAAAGCTCATGTTGAAGCTCACGTCCTGGGAGAAGGGCTGGGTGGGCGGGCCTGTGGAACCGGACGAGGGCGGCATGGGAGACTCGCCGAGCGACGGCAGTATGCTGGTGTCGAAGGAGTCGTTCTCGCCCTCTACCATGCGCCACGAATCCTCGGCGCGAGGCTGGCGGTTCCTGGGCGACGATGACGACATGGTGTTGAGTGCGGATGCGACGCTGGGGAAGCTGAGGGCGGAGACAGGGTCTCGATGCGTCGCATCAGGTCGAGGTGGCGAAGGAGGTAATGCGACGGGACGAGAGTCCGCATCGATTGGGGTTTTCGGAGGCTGACGGGTGCCTGGGGGCGTTGCGACGATTAAATAGGTTTGCTGGATAAGGCGACGGCGCACAGGACGGATGGTGGAGATGGCGGACCAGGGTAGCAAGCAGCTTAGTGCCTGTTCACGGTCTTATAACGGGGGTGAGTCACAGGAAGTGGCCGTTTTGACAGCAGCTGCAGCAGTAGCGCATCGCAAGGCAGCCTGGGGAGAGCAAGAGAGGCGCGCTGGGGGTGTGCGCAGGCAGGGCGCGTCGCTGAGTTGTCAAGGCTGTTGTTGTTGTGTTGACTGTGGATGATGTAGGCGGCGAGTTGGACAGCCATGGTGGGGGTGGGCTGCGCGGGTGTGAGCGGCGGGGTCTCGCGGGGGACCCTGAGTGAGTGAGTGACGGGAGAGGGAGGGATGCTTAGCGTGCATGATAACAATTGGCCGTATAGCTGCAGGCCTCTGTGTGCGTGTGTGTACGGTATATCCGCAGCCGTAGGCAGGGCGCGTGAACACTGAGCACGCTCGCTCACCCACAACACCACTCGGGTCGCTGCCCGTCTGCTTGCCACGTGGGTGAATGCAAGCTGGCCGAAGCTATTCTATAGGCTTCCAACCTGCCGAATACCTAACCCAGTGGCTGACAGTGCGTGCGGCGGTGGGTGCAATCCAATTAGATTATTACCAGTGCACCAATCTATTGGCCCGCGCCGCCAGGTCTGACAGTAGCACAAGGATGAATCCATGACTCACACCCGCCTTCATTATTTCTTAATATATTTATTGTTGTGTACATGTGTGTTGGGCGTCGAGCGACACCAAGAAATGAGGCCAAACCGGGCCGTCTACTTTCTTGAAAACGCTAATTCCACTGCCGCCTATCACACAGCACAACACACACTACCGAAACGCCTGCATTTACCCGTCATCACACATCACACGTCAGACTTCCTGCTCTTGAAATTTAATTCCCACATTGCCCGTTGAAACTCTCAAGTTTCGCTCCTCCCGGCACCCCTCAAACAAACACTTGTGCTTGCTTGCCCTGTCATGAACGGCGCAAGCTGGAATAAACCATCTTCTTCCATGGCTGGCGGCATTCCTTGATCCATCATGGACCCCCAGCCGTGATATGCGCTCTCCAACTGCATGTTCCAAGAACTGTCCGCCACCTCCAAAGCTCGTATAATGTCTTCGGATACCTTCTTTGCAATCGGCCAGTAGTCGCCCATCCTTCCTAGAACATTGGCCAAAAGCATGATCTTCTCCCTCAAAACGGCCGACCTGCCCCTGTCGTAGAGGTACGAATCAAGCAATGGCAACACTGCTCGCTCGATGCCCAGCGCGCACGAGGGGGATGATTTCTCTGGTGGGATACGAGCCTTGAAAAGCCCAACTAGCTCAAGGGATTTGTGAAGAGCCGCTGACCCGTGCACCCATGGACGTGCCTTGGAGTCCATGTTTGGCGGGAGCGGGGACGAGTGATAGAGGATGGGCCCCTGTTTTAGGAGATCGCTAATTCCGAATCCCACGCCTATGCCGTTGAGATGGAGGTTGATTCGGATTCGGAGGCTACACGTTATAAGTTAGCTGCTGTTGGGAATGTTGCTGCAATCTTGTCAACTCACCCATGGGCAATCCCTATCTATGCATCGGGTTGTCAGCACCAGCTGCGGAACCATAGGTAGTAGTAGTTGAACTTACCGCCGTGTACAGAATTAAATCGACCGCGCCGTCTGGATCAACCAGATCCTTTTTCCATTGTGGGAGCTGCCACAACCACGAGACAACCCGATGGTCCGCCCTGTCGATGGCGTCCTGGTCTACGTTGATGCCCGCATTGAGAACTGGCGCAACATACTGACCACTGATGCGAATCACACCTATGAGATATGCCCAAGAAGAATATTCTTGCGAGGCACCCTTTTCTTCGTATTCTCTAAGCGATACAGGAGTCGGGATTTTCTGTCTGGGCGTCAACAAGAGTCAATAGCACGATGGGGGTGAAACCAACCCCAGTTTGGTACTCCCATTCCTCACAGGGGAGATCAGTGGTCACACCAGTAGTGTAGAGTAAAAAGTGACCTCGGTTCTCCCGCACCGTCCGTACCGATCCGTGAAAATAGACGGCCCAGTATGTTCTTCGATACGATTCGGCCAAGATCGGATTGGGTTCCGCGTCGGCGAAACTCTTGTCCTGGAGGCCCAGCTCTAGAGCAATTTGAAGCGCCTTGTCAAAGAATAGTCCGCAATAGTCAATATAATTTTCCCCGCAGGCTGCGACACTGAGAGATAGCAGTGCTTGGACATCCCAAACCGTTTTGCCGAGAGGCCCCGATGCCAAGGCGTAGACTGTTTGGCGAAGCGGAGCGGTATCTACCTTTTTAGTGTAAATTGAACCGACGTATAGAATCATCATCAAGGTGCAGTTTGTCTCGCCGGGGCGTGAGTGGATGAGATAACGCATGGTTTCTTTAGGTGGTAGCCATGGGTGGCAATCATGGAAGCAGGCGTAATAGAGATCAATCAAGTATTCAAAGGACCCAGTCGGTTGGGGTCCGAAGCTGGCTGTCCACCCACCCGGGAAAGGGTCGTTGAGCTTGATGGGGATATGGAGACTCGTGAAGCTTGGAGGCGAGGCGCTGTGGACTAGTTCGTTGGCTGGAGCATCGTCCATCATGCTTCGCTTCTTGGCATCTCGCATGCCACGGCGTGACTTGCTATAATGGCATATCTTTTTATCTAGCTGACAGCGCGTGCAGGATGGCATGTATCCATCGCATTTGACATGCTTGGACCGACAGGGGAGGCATGCCAAGGAAGCGCGAACCGTGGCACGAGAATGAACTGGCCCGGCGCGTTGCAACCCTCGCATAGCTGTGGGAGGAAATTGGATGTGGTTTCTCGCAGTTCCTTCCATGGTGACATTGAGAAAGCCTGTGGAAGAGAGGAAAGAAAAGGAGAAGAGGATACCAAAGACATTAAGCAGCTGTCTGGCACCAGTTCGAGGATGGGATACCGCGATGGTGGGCCAGGGGCGGCTAGCTTTGCTTGCCCAGAGAAGCTTGTCCTCATCCAATTCTCATCGGGGTGGTAGATCAAGTTTATATGTGGAATGCGAACCGCCGGCCCGGCGTTTGGACAAAGCGCCGGCAGCCCAACGCCCCCCCGAGAGCGGGAAAGGACGTGGTCAGCTGGGCGGAGGAGAGACGGGAGAGCCGAATTGATTGGGAAAACGGGCTGCGTGGGATCTGGAGGCTTGCTTTTCCCAGGCTGGCACAACGCAGCCAATCTTGGCGTCTGGTGAGCTCGTGGAGTGGCTTGAATTTGGGTTTCGTCGTTGTCCAAACTCGCAACCAAGTCTTCTAGACCTTGTCCAGAACAAACTCAAAAACCAACGGCTTCATGTTTGCTAGAGTTTGAGCAACCTGGTCGTGCAAACTCATGGTGGACCGTCTTTGATGGACCTGCGAGTCGAGAGAGGGGTGCGTTGTCCATCTTGCCCTGTTTATGGGGGAACATCATGGCGTGCGGCTCTGACATGCATGGGTGTAATGCCTGTTGGTTGGGAGTTGAAAACAGCTGCACGACAACGGAATCCTACTTGCTGGGTTTCTCACAGTGAATTAGCGCCAGCTTTCGCGCGCGGGCTTGTGTAAGCTGGACCAAGACTGTGTGCCGGAGTAGGAGGCGACTGCTCGGCGCGGGCCTTATTATGGATAGTATCCCGATACCCATCTCTCCTGCAGCTAGTATGCATGTCTCAATACTGTCGTTTCCCCCCCCTTCCCGTGCCCGATAATCAGGCTGTGGAGATTTGCCTCAGCCGATAAATGCTGTGGCAGAGCTGAGAGAAGACATACATAGTGATCATCAATATGGGACGGGTTATGTTGTATGGTAGACGAATGACAATGTCGAGGTGTATGCTGTGGCGAGGACTTGAAGCAGTAACATTCGGAGCAAAGTCAGACGGTTGGTTCAAGACGGGGCCCGCGGGTGTTGTGGCTGCTGCAGGGCATGACGAGACAAGGATGATGACGGCATATTTACTCACTATCCCCACGATAGACAGGGTTAGGTTGGTTTGAGGAGCCACTGGTGTTAGGCTTGGGTGCTGTGTGTTAGAATGGACGTTGTACAGGCTTGGACGTACGTACTGCTTCAAGTGACCTGGTTGGTGGTGCTTAATCAGTGGCTTTCCAACGTCAGAGTTTGTTTTCTCACAAAAGAGGAAAGAAGTGGGCGTGCTTTGAGCTAGTGACACATCTACAATACAACCCCTGTAAGTTTATCAGTCAGTGACTGGCGATAGCGGCACTCCTCAAAATTGTCACCTGCATTCAACATTTACCAAAGGAAATCGCAAAATTGATATCTGAATCGATAAATCATTGCTTGCCCGAGATTTTGGTGTTTTTTCCCTCTTTTTTCTTGCTATAATATTGGATATTTTGTGGCAGATTCTGTTTTTGGGGGGTCTGGGTGGCGAAGTCGCGACTTGTTAAACAAACAGGGGTTGAACTGTACGATGAGAAAAATGGAATGGAATGAGTTTTTTTGAACCAAGCGAAATTGATCAATATATCACTGAATGAATATGTATACATGCACAATACGGGTAGATTTTAGCCCATGCAAAGATAGGACCCGCCTGGTTACGTTACAGTGGACTCATGCCCCGTCGATCCAGCCCGATTAAACCTCGGCTGCTGAAGACCCGAGGCGCGATAAGAGATGAGTAAACACTTATCGGCATGTGGCTCCGCTTCAACCCCGGATTCCCGTCTATGCCTCCTTGCCTTGCGACACACGAGCCCTTCAACACCCGACTGCTTCCTACCCTCACCCACGTTCCTGCCATACGCAACCGCTGCGCGCCCTCCCCGATGACACCTCCCAGATGACGGATTCGAGTTTTGTTCTAGCGCAGCGGCGCGTCGCCGCCCGTCGACAGGCGCGCGAAACCGAGGCTGCGACTCGCATCGAGGCAGCTCGGCAATCTTCCCGAGCGCGCGCCAACCTCGAACGTCTACCATTTCCCTTGAATCGACTCGGCTCTGCGTGGGATACCGTATCCGCGAGAGAAGGCACGCGACCTGCATTCCGCGTAGGACAGGTCGATGCCGAACTCCTTGATGGGGAATTGCTGAGCATCCTCAAGGACCAGGTCAGCGAGGCGCTCAAGTACTTTGGAGGAGGCCACCTTCACGATGACTGGTCGGCCGAGATCATGCTCGCCCTGAGGGCGGTTCTGTTCAAGCTCACCGTCTGGGACCACGATGCGACGTATGGCGCCGCTCTCCAAAACCTCAAGTACACAGACGCCAGGAAAGATGGTCTTGTCCTGAGTGCGCCGTCCCGGATGCAGAAGTCGCTGTATGGCTTGGCCACGGTCTTTGGGAATTACGCGTGGACAAGATGGGAGGACTGGCTCGTGGAGCGCGAAGATGGATATGATGAACCAAGCCCCAGATTGAAGCGGCTTTCACGGCTGACATCCTTCTTGTCAAATGCCCATTCGGGTGCCGCGTTTGTCTCATTTTTGGTGTTTCTCTACCACGGGAGATACCGAACACTACTAGACAGGGTGCTGAGGATGAGGCTCGCACCACCTACAAGTCAAGTGAGCCGCGAAGTCTCATTTGAGTATCTCAACCGCCAGCTCGTGTGGCACGCGTTCACAGAGTTTCTTCTCTTCGTCTTGCCGTTGATTGGTATCCAGCGCTGGAGAAGATGGATAACTCGAACTTGGCGCAAAGCCAAGGACATTGTCAGGACTGGGCCCCAAGATGGCGACAAGTCCAGCGGCGAATACGGCTTTCTCCCCGAGCGGTCGTGTGCCATTTGCTACCAGGACCAGAACGACAATGCATCAACAGAGTCGGAGATTATGGCTGCGGCTGCGTCCAGCGGCGTCATCGGCTCTGCACAAACCGATATTACAAATCCCTACGAGGCCATTCCATGCGGATGCATTTACTGCTTCGTGTGTTTGGCAACACGGCTCGAGCGTGAAGAGGGAGAGGGGTGGACATGTTTGCGCTGCGGCGAGCACGTCAAAGAGTGCAAACCGTGGAATGGAGACGTGCTGGAGCCGTCATCCAAGTCGTCGTCGGCGAAAACGGTAGCGTTTTCTGACGAGACAGCTGGTGGGGTTTTGGTAGATGAAAAGGACGAAGCGTCATTGGTAGAAGCTCTTAGTAGTACGGATTCGGAGTCATGATGGCGGGAAAACGGAATGATAAGCACCACCAAAAAAAAAGATGGCGGGGAGCTAGCTGGCCAAGGCTGGATACAGGCAATACTTACACATGGACACATTAATGATTACTTTTGTACACTACTAAATCAAGAACAATTTCAACCAGCCGCCCGAAGAACGTGACCCGGTTCCTATCAAGCAGGGGGTTACAGGTCTCAAAAGGAGGGGTCAAAAGGGATGTTTAAAGATGTCTATTCCTCTAGTCCAGCTAGTTGGCCGGGCGGGGTTTTGATGTGTCGAGGCCGACTTTTGAATTCGACTTTGTCATGGTGGATGAAGCACAATACGCCAGAAACCTTCATGGGTCGGTGCACAATATGCTGTACAATGGGAGCATATCTTGTGGATAAGCGGGACGCCCATGGTGAACTCGCCCAGAGACTTGATCATCAATTTTCCCCTCCTTTCTTTCCTCTTCACGCATACTCACACAGAGGTAAGTTGCACAACCCCCCCTCGACCCAGCCTCACCCATATCCTCATACCAACGACACCATATGTACAGAGAGACTCATACATTGCCTTATATCAACAATACCTAAGATTAAAGTCAAGAGGAAGACCCCCCCTAATAGCAGCGCAACTGGGCCAAAACAGCGAAAGAATGGCAGGTTTGCCCCGAGTGAACAGGCCAGCCAAATAGCAGAAGGTAACGACTCGCTCGGCTTATCTAGGTAAAGTGAAGATATCCCTAATACTGACATTGAGCAAGACACACAACGTCCTATCTATGCAGATGTAGTCGAACACGCCACGGAAGACACCGTCGAACACCTTATTGAACTCGCTAGGCAACGCGCCCACAGCGACACCTCCCTTGTTACGGAAAACTTGGATAACATGGATGTAAATATGAACGATGGTGGGATTATAGGTGACGAGCACGGGGTAGTTGACGAAGGACCCTACTTATGCCCACTTACCCAAGAGGCTGTTGGCATGCTCCCCGATGCCCCCCCGCCCACTGATGCTGTCCATGTTATACCTCCCAACAACAACGTTCCGGATGCGCCCCCCCGGCCCCAAAGACCTTGCCCCTGACCCACTGGACTCGGATTGTAGGTATAATCTGAGCCCCCTGGAGTGGTTGTACAGTTACCGCATCGATTTTATTGGATATCCTCTGCTAGCGAGGGAACAACTTCTCTTGCGAGAAGGGCACAATGGATGCCTGGCGCAGGGCCAAAAACAATAAAAGTGTAAAACAATGAGACTCTTGCCCAGCCTTTTTGACAGTAA